>CM060948.1:108164434-108764434 GCA_030765055.1 Mantis religiosa | reverse complement strand
TCAAAAGAAATGTATAAGCAAATTATAAAAATGTAAAAATATTATAGGGAAGTAAATACTTTTGTCTATTATTAGATATATGAATTTGAATGAATTTGAATTTGTTTATACAACTTGCTATTTACATTATTTTTATCTACAATACATACATATTCCTTAATCTAATTGTATAAATTATGGTGCCATTTACCTTATTAACCTTGGTAGCTCAACCTGCTTGGCTCACAGGCCTTTTAACCTTGCGGAGTAGCATAGTCGCCCTTCTATCCTCGACTCTTAACTAGTGGTTTCCCCTTGTCCCATCATATTTTCTTTTCCACTCTTTACTTTTCTCATCCATTTGTCTATAGCTTTTCAAAACATGTTCCCTATATTTCTATTTCTATTTTCATGTTTCCCCATAACTATTTTTATGGCTATCAGCTCACTATGCATCTTTTTCCATTTCTTCGCCTATACTTTCTGCCTCCATGCTGCTAACTCCTCACACTGTATCAAAATATGAACTGCACTTTATGTTTTTCCACATAATTCACATATTTCTACATTGATACTTCTTAGTCCCCTTAAAAACATTGAACCTTTTCTAATCCAAGCCCTTCCTTCCCTCTCCTGTCTGCTACATTGTTCTATATCTTTCTCTTCCCCATTCTCTCTTTATTAACCTATAAAATTTCAGTGATCTTCTGTTTTCTAGCCCTCCCCATATTTTCTATTATATATAAATATCTTTCAATAATAAAACACCTGATTTTCCAATTCTTTTTGCAGATTTTGCAAGTATTTTGATTAAGGAACAAAATCAGTCATATTGACTCATCCAATAGAATTTTCAGCATAACTAAATGGTTTAAAAGCAACAAAATATAAATTTTTGGAAAATCTAATCACGTTGGTTTTTGTACAAATCATAGAAGCCTCTCAGATAGAAGAGTAGAATATGAGAGGAAAGAAATAGGAGAGACTAATGTAACGTTTCTAGGTCTCATTATTGAGCGTAATATGACTGTGAAGAATAATTTGATTATATCTTACCCAAATTGAACTCTATGTGTTATGCTATTAGATCATTAACCCAGGTTATCAACAAAAGCATCTTCAAAACAGTTTATTATGCTAATTTTCATTCATTGGTGACGTATGAGGTAATATTCTGGAGAAATTTGGCAGATGCAGTAAAAGCATTTGTTATTATACCGCTCACAAAAGTTAAAGGCATATGAACATTGGCCAGTGCTCAAGCGGAGCGCTGTTGCCAAGCATAGTATGTGTACTGCAGAGTTTCTGTACATAAGAGTAGTTTTACATGCCAGCAAAGGTTTTGGCTATTCTTCCCGTAATTAAACAACACATTAAATTGATAGAGTCGACATGAAAAATTCAATGCCATGGCCGGGATTTGAACCACGGATCTCCTGGTTTCCATCCAGTCGCTCTAACCCATTGAGCTACCATGGCCAACATGTCGTCCTGACATTAAATTCTCCAATTGACTTATATATTTCCTCGATAGACCACTAGGGGCTCTCGCATCCGAGATACACCTTTTGTGGCGACTTACTATCTAACTAATAGTAAGTCAAGGTGACTTGAGAGGTGTTCAAATGAAAATCTATGAAACAGTGCTAATAGAAATCTTTATTCAAAGTAATCACTAGAGGTCTGAGCACAGCTATGCCACTCTTCAACAAGCTGAAGGATTCAGTGTTCCCAGAATTCCTTTGGCTGTGATACAAGCCAGACCTTCACTGTATTCTTCAGTTTGTCCTCTGAGTTGAAGTGCTTCCCTTTGAAGTGCTTTTTTTAGTGGACCAAACAGATGAAAGTCTCAGTGCAACATGTCCGAGCTGTAGGATGGATGCTCAAGCTGCTCCCTCTTGAATTGTGCCAGTACACTTTGTGTGACCTGGAAATATGTGGACATGCATTATTGTGGAGCAGAATCACTCCCTCTGTGAGCAGCCTATGCTGTTTGCTCTTGATGGACTTGCATAGGCTAACAGTACATGTTACTGTTAATGTTTCTTCAGTGCTCAAGGAATGTGATGAGTATCAGACTTCGGAAGTCATAAAAGACAGTGAGCATCACCTTGCCTGTTGAGGGCACAGCTTAGAATTTTTTACAGGGAGCTGATGACGCATGCTTTCATTGCATACTGTCCTGCTTTGTCTCTGCCTTGAAGTGATGGCACCAGCTGTCATCACCAGGAATGATATGTTGCAGAAAAGTGAGTCCTTCATAATACCAGAACAGGTGATGCAGTGCTAGCCCCATATGCAATTGCTTTTGCTGTTTGCTGAGCTTCTTTGGTACCATCTGCATGCACAACTTCTGGTAACCCAACTTGTCATGCTGAATCGTTCATACTGTTCCATGTTGGCCACCATCATCATTGCCAACCTTTGCATTGTGATATGCCAATCATTTATCAGGTTGTTCACTTTGTTAATGAGTTTGGTCGTGATCACTGTGTTTGCCTGGCCTGGTCTCAGATCGTCACTCAAATACTCCTGGGTTTCACGAAAACATACATTCCACTTTCTCACTGACTTGTTAGAGACACAGTCCTCCTTATATATGGCCACCACACAACAATATTGTCCAGTTTAACCCCTTTTACAGTCCGTAGGCTGCACTGTGGCTAAGATGTTAGACTGCTTGGCTCTCACCAAGGTGGCCTGGGTTCGATCCCAGGTGACCACAAAGTAAGATTTGTTGTGGATAACACAGCACTGGGGTGGGTTTTCTCCAGGATCTCTGGTTTTCCCCGCTGTCTCATTCCACTGGTGCTTCTTCATCTCATGTATCATCAGTGTTACTGCCTGCGGTGCCACATGTAGTTAAAGCAGACATTAAACACTACACACATTTCCACAGTCAGAAACCTGATAACACTTCGCTGCTCCTCAGTCTAATTTTGCAGTGTGATGGCCATTTTGTCCTCATATGCACTGGCATCTCAATTGAATGAAACACACAAATGCCTGGTTCTTTCCTGCGTCATATGTGGGCATCCATGCATAAGCACAACTATTTTGGACACCACATTTGTGTCCCTGGATGTCTCACTATGTCATCACAAAGCGGTATATTCACATTGCAACCAGTTTGGTTGTTAAGCCATTTCATATCCTTTTGATTTGAACACCCCTCATACAGTGACATGGTCTTATTTAATTAAATTTATAGTTCCTCTCATGAAAGATGGCGGTTGTGCAGTAGACAAGTATCCAACAATGCCATAATCATGTGCTTTCTAGCCAATTAGGCATAGTCTGTTTCAGAATGCATGTAAGAAAACTCGTCCTCTCTTTAACGGTGAAATTAAATAATTCTGAGCTATAAACCTACTCCATTATGTGATGGGAAGATAGTTAACAGTTCTGATGATGGCTAAAGCAAAAGGGGGAAAAAAGAGGGGGGAAGTTGCATTCTTCACAGCTGAGCCAGAGAAATGGTGTATAATGTGTACAAGGATTTCTTTGGAAAACATGCTAAACGGTGTGGCCAATTGTTGTAGGGAAGCAGCTTACACTTAGCAAGTGGGTATGCACACCATAGAAATAATAAGTGAAACAAAAGCTTGTGTTAATGCAGGAGGAAGTGCTTAATTTAATTCTCCTGGAAAAGAGCTAAAAGGAGGAAACCAGTGACTGACCTTGATGATTTCAATTGCATTGCAAACATTTTTTTATGTATGAGAATGGCAAGTTTCCTACGACGCATAACCTTGTGATCAAAATGAAAGAAAATAATCTTCCATGCTCTGCATTTTAAGGAAAATGGGATTTTGTTATAGGAAATGCTGTGACAGAAGAAGGGTAATAATGAAACATAAACCATTGTAGCCATAAAAACCATGTTTCTCAGAACAGTGTCTTATCAGAAGCCAGTGTGACATTAAAATTTATTACTTGGATGAAACCTAGGTAAACCAAAACCATACCAGGTCAGCATGTTGGCAGATGAGTGACGGGAGTGGGGCTTTAAAAGTTTTGACTGGCAAAGAAGGTCACCTGATCTTATGCCACAGTGGTTCAGCCGACACAAGTTTCCTCTCAGAGAGCAAATTAGTTTTTACTCTAAGGTCCTATCTGATTATCTTGCAGAAATGAATGCTGCTTTGTTTAAAAACTGGTTTTTGAACAAGTTCTTTACATTTTTAGCCGTGAAATCAGTTGTAGTATTGGACAGTGCAAGTCCATACTGAAGGAGGAGGTACCATACTCTAACACAAGGAAATCCGATATTGTAGCTTGGCTATTCCAATAGGAAAATTCCTTTTGCCTCATTACAAACAACAGAAGAGTTGCTGTAGATTGTTAAATTAACTGCAAAAGTGCTATGAATTGAACACCATTGCTACAGAAAATGGACACAGAGTAGTATGATTACTGCCTTACCACTGCCACCAAAAACCTATTTGATTTGGTATGGGCTCAAGTGAAGGCATATGCAGCAGAGAAAAATAACACCTTTAAAATTGCAGATGTGGAGAGACTGACACACAAGGTTGTAGAAAGCATTACTGCAACAAAGTGGCGCTATTGCATCCAACATGCTGAAAAGCTTCAAGAAGATTATTTTATGAGAGAGAATTACCCAGGGATGCTGTCTTGGAACCTTTCATAGTGAACCTACAGAATTCTGACTCTGAAGGAGAATATGTATTTATATAGTGATGTGACGTTTAATAAGAAAGGAATATTTTTCAATTTGTGCCAAATGACACATGCGTGCTTTGCCCCTTCATTTATCCCTCTCTAGAAACAGATGCAATGCTGCACTTTCCCTACCTTCTGCTATCTGTGTGTTCTAATGTCATTTACTGTCATCATGATGGCTACTCTGGTTTAATTATAAATAAAAGAATTATATACAAACAAGAATAAGTTCAGGTTAGCATTAATAAAACAGTATTTTGTCACTCACACCTTCTATACTGAGAAGGAATTTCATTCTTGCAAAAACACTTGCAATGATTAATTGACATTGTAAATATGATAGATATAAATATTCTAAGGAAACATGTTTTCACTATTCTTGCATTTAATTGTACTTATGCAAAACTGACTCTCCTTGAAAACTTCATCAGAGTTCATTTGTAAGTAATGGAGTATACTATTATCAAATGTACAATAAACATTATTCCATACTTGATCTACATCTTAGGGTTAGACTCGTTGGACTAATCTCTTTAAAGATCTATAGATCAAAATAATATACAATAGATAGTATCCTCATTAAAAAAAAAAGTTCCCCCTTGTAAATGACTTCTTGTTTCAGTATGCCTTCCTGTGATGCACAGCAAGCACAAATAGTCAGAAATCACCATAGACATGAAAAAACAAGCTCATGTCGAAACAAACACCACCACATGCTATTCTGCTTATGGCATGCTGCAATGACTGGTGCATTACAGTCTCACAAAGAAAAATGAAATTAACAGAAAATATTGCCAACACATAGTATAAATATTATGGTTAGCTAGAGGTATGCACTTTAGCATTGTTACAGGAATTGTAAATTATCCTAACATAAAACCAACCTTTGCAGTTTGGATCAGCCCTGGTAATTTATACATGTGAATTGCATCTGCTTACATTAAATCATGATATCTGAAAGGTTAAACTGACCTTTTATGAGGAAAAACATAGTGAAGATTATTTTACAGTTATAATCACAATTTGACACTTTTTATTACTCTTAACTACTCATCATACAGTACATCCAGCCAGAAAGCACCATCTATGACTCACAGGAGGAAGAATGGCAGTGAATCTAGGCTGATGATGAAAACAGCAGTCTCTGAAACATGTCCCAGTAAATTCATAAAACTATTTGTAGTCAGTTTTTCACACTGCATCACTTAAGTTTTGATTTTTTGAGGAACTAGTTTCGGGAGCTGTTACTTCTATTTTGAACCTTGAAGGCCTGTCTGTCTTGTGTTGTTGCCTGCGGTCTTCTCTCTGGTGGTGAAACTATGAATCTCTTTACCAAATTATGGATTGGTGGGATTTCAAAGTTTATTACTCTATCTTCGTATTTCCATATTAAGATGTTCTCCCACATTGTCAGTTTGTTATAGCTTAGAACATAATTTATTAATTTTGGGTTTGGGTCAAGGTTATGGTTTTTGTTCCATAACTAAAATGCTGCTGCTGATTTGTCTTCCTGTTTCAATTTGATATTTCTAAAATGTTCTTTGACTCTGGTTTTTAGGTTTCCTTTATTTGACCTATGTAGAACTTTTCACAATCCTTACAGCTTATATAGTATATTCCAGATCTATTGATTGGTGGCATTTCATCTTTTGTTTTTGAATTTAACAATTTTAATACTGAGTATCTATTTGCACGTGCTGAGATGATATTTTGTTCTTTAAAGATCTTTTTGAAATTACTAAAAGTTTGTGAGTGGTGCATGAATCCACTGAATATGCTGTTACCTTCTTTTTCTTTAGTGAATGTGGTTACTTCCCTAATGGTTTTATTTAGCTTAGTTTTTTCAATTTTCTTAAATACCAGACCTTTTTGTATCCATTTTCTTCTGCTATGTGAAGTATGGCTGTTTGTTCCCTGTAGTATTCTGCTTTGTTCATGGGTATGTTAATTATCTGTGTGTAAGAGTGTTGATTATTGCATGTTTATGTGTAATCAGGTTATAGCTATCACCTTTATGTAATTTTCTGACTTGTGTTGGCTTCCTGTAAATTCCAAATTTTATTTTATGTCATTCCTGATATTTAGACCCAAGAAAGAGAGTTGTTCATTTACTTCCTTTTCTGTTGTGAATTTGATAGCTTTTTCCTGCCAGTTGAGTAGTTAAAATGTTTGCTTGGAACTATTTCACTTTCGAAATGAAAACCATAACCTTGCTGCAAATCCAAAATTACTGAAAGATAACAACATCTTAATATAGAAATATAAAGACAGAGTAATTAACTTTGAAATTCCACCTGTCAACAATTTGATAAAGAAATTCATAGTTCTGCCACCAGGGATAAGACTGCAGGCAACAACAGATGACAGTTGGGCCTTTGAGGATGAAAATGGAAGTAACAGCTCCTGAAACTAGTTCCTCAAAAGGTCAAAATGTAAGTGATGTAAGTGACTGGCTACATTGACGTCACTGTTACTAAATTCATCCAAACACATGCAATGTCCCAGCGAGTTCAGGTTGTAGACAGTGAAGCTAGAGTAGTCAAAATTTAAATTTGTGCATGTGAATCTTAAACTGACTTAGCTGTTTTTCTTTTTCCCTCTTCAGTGGAAGCTAATAGACATATTTGTGTATACATAAAATTTATTCTTTTTAACTGATATTTAAACATGAAATTTAATTCTTATTGCAGAATTTTGGTAACTGCCTACCTATAGATGCAAATTGATGTTAAAAGTATTGCCTACTTAAAGATTTTATTGAGTTAACACAGGTCACCCACTATCAATAGATCATTATTCAGTGCAATCATAGAATAGGTTCATCATGAATCCTCAGGATTGAAGATACGTTTTTCTGTTTACCCTGAAGTTTTGTACTTTCCTGCTCATTGATCATCTATTTTGTTACCTTGAATAATAGTTCACACATGCAGAGCATTTAATTTAATACTGTTTTCAACCACAAAAGGAGTAGTAGTTATATTAATTACATTTTTGATGGACTGCAGTTAATTGATATCAGTAATCCAGTACATGTCTAAACATTCTTGAAGGTCATTACCCTCAAGTCTTCCCAAGAACTTTATTCTCTAGTATAAGCCATGTTTGCAGAAATGGGACATATTAGGAGGAAAAGAGAATAGGTTCTCCTTTCACAATCCACAAGCAAATGGACAGGAGCGACAGATGATGTAAGCTGGCTTTTTGTATAGCATGCAGTAGGGTTAATGTGATGCAAACCTAGTTTAGGGGAACCATAGTATATACCACTACCATTACCTAGATACTGCTGTCACTGCCATTGCCACCACTGCAAATTTAAGAGAATTAATCTTGGAATCTGTTGCAGTTATTATATTAGTTAATTGATGGAAATGAATCATTTCTTCATACTAGCCGTATATAAGCTAAGGTTTGTGACAGATAGAGTCAACATGCAAAATTCAATGCCATGGCTGGGATTCGAACCACAGATCTCCTGGTTTCCATCCAGTTGCTCTAACCCATTGAGCTACCATGGCCAACGTGCCATCCTGACATCAAATTCTCCATTTGACTCATATATTTCCCCGGTAGACCACTAGGGGCTCTCGCATCCGAGATACACCGTTTGTGGCGACTTACTATCGTAAGTACTTGAGTCCCAGGCTTCATCAATTAACTCTTATTATTTTAGTTAATTGATGGAAATTAATCATTTCTTCATACCAGCCGTATAGAGGTTAAGGTTTTTGACAGATAGAGTGAACATGAAAAATTCAATGCCATGGCCGGGATTATACTTTGATTATACTTTGATTTTCTGTTACAGAAATTGGTTGAAATTTGGGTAGCAGATTTTAAACAAAAACTGGATAAATTGAACAGAGACACAGAGAAACACCTTTCTGAAGGAAGAACCGAAGAGTTAATTAGCATTACTGAACTTGTGGATAGCAAAGAGCAGGTTTTGGCTCTTGCTACAGGTAATACATTTTGGAAATTATTTAAATCTAAAATAAATAATCGTTCTACATATGAGGTTTTATTTTTTTATATTTATTTTTTGTGCATTGACTTGAAAACTTTTGTTTTTAAAGTTAAACTCATGAACTATGCAGTTGCTGAATGGGGAATAAAATGGTTGAATGTACTTTTATAATTACTAACCATTGCAATAGTCTTGAAACTTCAAAAATTGCCATAGTTCATTGCATAATACAAACTGAATGCATGATGCCTGATTTACAAAATAATGGACAAAGATGTTTTCACAAACTAAATATTATGGTTAATGATATGGTCTACAAACCAGAGAAGTGAAGATCGAACTTATGGTAACAAGATGGCTGAAAACGAGGTAGGATCTTTTAATTATTTCAATGCCTTGCTGTACGGGAACAAAAAGAACATTAAGAGATACATAAAACTTCAAACCAAGATCAGGCAAATTTCGGCCAATATTAAATTCATCACCATATGCATCAGGGAAAGGTTATCTCCAAATTTCTTGCGTAAATGGATAAAATTCGACAACAGTAAACTACAACGAAGTTTAGAAAAGAAAACTATGATTTCCGAAAGATCTAAACAGTACGCAACATTGCAACAGATTAATATAGAAGCGTACTACCTACACATGAAACTAGCTCAAGAACTTGGACACATAATTTGGACACATTTCGAAACAAAATCACACGACATATTGAAATTAAACATGAAAGATAAAACACAGACTCTTAATTATTAAATTTTAGATGAGTCGCGTTTTTTACACATCTGCTTCACTTTCGTACCTATTTTGAGGACATGTTTCGCAAATCTTCGCTTGCATCTACGGCTCTTGTGCGACTGACGCTAGATCCAGCGGTGTGGGTAATTCTGGGGTTGTTGCTGCCATCTGTTGATTTAGTAATGAACTGAAATGTGGGATTCTCTTCTAGCGGGATTTCAAAGTTCATTAGTTGGTTTTTATGTTTTTCTATGTATATCCTCTCCCATATGACGAGTTCACTATGTTTTTGTACGTATTTTAGACTCTTAAATCGAAAGTACGGAAATTACACTTAAGGAGACCGACGAGAAACCCACACAACCAGTATCGCCGTGTCACAGAAACACCAGACAATGTAGTCAACATCTCTTCCCAAGCTTTCACCGAAACAGAGTTAAAATTTCTAAACAAAGGTTTTAAAACTTGTGTCAGCAACTCGGGCAATTTAGACGATTACATCGCTGACGTCACCATAACCTCAAACTTTTTGGAAAATGGTAGCGAAAAAACATTAGTTAAATCAAAATGCTTAGAAATTCTCAAGGGGATGACATTCGGACAGGAAAATAACTACAAAGAAACTATTCAAACATTGAACCAAAAACCAGTTTTTTATCTGAAAGCAGACAAAGGAAACACGGTAGTCATTATGGACCGAAATGATTACAACCAGCGAGTCGAACATCTACTACAAAATCCAGAATATACAACCCTAACCAAAAACCCTTTAAGGAAATACATAGAAACCACCAAAAAAGCAATTAAAGAAAATACAGTAGTGCCACATAAGATGAAAAATAGCATAATTGTAAACAACCCTAATTTGCCAAAATTATACTGCCTACCTAAGATTCACAAGACCGACAACAGCATGCGACCCATTATTAACAATTTAGATGCCCTGACTTACAAACTGGCAAAATGGTTGGTGGAAGAATTTGACAAGTTTGAAAAGTTTGAATCTCTAAGCATAAACAATTCATTTGATTTAGTAAAGAAAATTGAAAACACAATTATAAAAACTGAAGAGGTGATGGTGTCCTTTGATATCAGATCTCTATTCACGAGCATACCAGTAGAAAAAATTCCAAAATTGATGAAAGGCTGGTTATCCAAAAGCAACGTTGCAGATGATAAAATAGAGGAATACATCAAATTAACCACCCTATGTATTGAACAAAACAGCTTCACGTTCTCCAGCAAGATCTTCAACAAACAGCAGGCTTGGCCATGGGTAACCCTCTTTCACCATTACTAGCTAATCTGTTCATGAGTAATTTGGAAACACACATTACTAAAGCCTTTCCACATATTTTCAAATGTTGGTATAGATATGTCGACGATGTGTTTGCGATAGTCCCTAGAAGACTAACCGAGGATGCTATAAAGTTGCTAAACCTACAAGAAAAATCCATAGTTTTCACCATTGAAGTAGAGCAGGATGAATGGCTACCTTTTCTAGATTTAGAAATCATTAGAACACCAACAGGATTACAATTTGGAATATACCGAAAAGCAACACATGTTGACAATTACATTAAATGCAACTCATTCAACCCAGTACAACATCAATATGCAGTATTCCATAGTTTAGTTCACTGATTAATCAACATTCCGCTAACAAAAACAGAATATGAACAGGAGTACGCTCACATACACCAGGTTGCTGAACTGAACAACTATAACACAAATTTCATCAAAAAACTGATCTATAGACACAAAAGAAACAAATACTTAAAGGACATTACTACGTTAAAAAAGCTAGAAAACCCAGACACCAGATATGGAAAATTTACATTTCATCCAAAATACTTAAAAAAATTTGAAAAGATATTTAAGAGCTTCAACATAAAATTAGCCCCTCAAAACAAAAACAACATCCGCAACTTACTAAACCACCCTCTAAAAAATAGCACACCGAAAACTCAATTATCAGGCATTTACCAAATGAGTTGCCAGGATTGTGACAAGATATACATTGGTAAGACCAAAAGGAATCTAGGAACAAGAATGAAAGAACACTTCAGAAATATTAAATTCAAACAAATGGACAAGTCGGCCGTAGCACATCACTTTTGGTCTGAGAATCACAACATAAAACAAGAAATAGAACTGATCAAACAGGCAAAGAAACCTCTGGAACTACAGATTTGGGAAAACATATTTATTATGAAAAAACAGGACCTCTTAATGAATTTTGAAATTCCCGCGGTAGATGACGTCATCAAACTTACCAGGACGTTAGATGGCAGCACAACACCAAGCCAGATACAGACACCGGATGCATCATCAGTCAACCACAGAGCTAACGATAGGGGAGAAGTCCCCAGAAACTAGTCTTCATAAAAAACTTGTAAGTGGAGAAAAGTATATACAAGGTTGACTCACTTGCCTAATTTCAGTAATAAATATTGTGGCTTTGTGGGTTCGTGAAATCAAAAGTCCAGGTTACAAACACAAAAAAATTGCACTTTATTTCCGTAGAAATACGCTTCGTACACATACACAACACAACATACAAGGTCAACAAACACAGCTGTTTACCCTCATGCATTTAATTACCGACTAACTGTCTTTGGTGGGCAGGCTGCCTTTTTATCAATTACTATCTCCACAACAGTCAGCTATGCTGATGATACTACTGCTCTTTGTTGGAATGACACATCAAATTCACTGGCAAATACCATTAATTCTACTAGTCGCTCTATAAATCATTACTTTGAATGTAACAAACTAAAAGTAAATGAAGAAAAAACCAAAGTTATGATATTTGACCTAGGAGGAAGAAATGAAATTAGCAAAACTGTTTCCCCCATGATTAATCTGACACTAACTCCATCCTATTCCTTACTAGGGTTAAAAATAGACAGTAAGCTAACCTGGTCTGAGCATGTAAACAGTGTTTGTAATAAAATAGCTAAATATATTTACTTCTTTAGGCTAATGAAAAGATATGTGAATGAGCATACCATGAAAATAATGTACTATGGTCTTATTTTTCCACATCTCAGTTACTGTTTAGAAGTTTGGGGAGGAGCTGCACATGTACACATTAATAGGATATTAAATTTACAGAAGAAGTGTATAAGAATTATGTACAGTATTCCTAAAATAGAAACTTGTAGACATGTGTTTATTAGAGAAAATATTTTAACCATTGTATCACTATATGTATATAAAAACATTCTTTTAACTGTAAACAGTGCAAATGGTATGCTAATAAATAGTGAAATACATACACATAATACCAGACAAAATATGGATTTTCATAGAATAACAGTGAATAAAAAGAAAATCAATACTGATCCATATATTGTAGGCAGTTTACTGTACAATAAACTACCAGCTAAAATTAAGTCCTGTGCAAAAAATTGTTTTAAAAGTAAGCTAAAGATGTATCTCATTCATAAATGTTTGTATAAACTGGAGGAATTTTAATTTGATTTGTTATAAACTATGTATATTTGGTGATTTTATTATTATTGCATAATTTTTGTATAAAATGATTGATTTTTTATAAACTTTGTAAATATTGTAAATAGCCTCTGACAATGTCAGACACTCTGTATGAGTCTATTGACAGTAATAAACTACTACTACTACTACTAACACACCAGAAATGTCTCAAACAATCGAGACCTGGCTAGAACAAAAGGCAAACTCTCGAGAAATCCGTCTCCCCCCCCCCCCCCCCCCCGCCGTTTCGGCGAGCTTTTCTGTACACACTGCACTACGCATCTTTTTTTGAATGCCTTGCCGCCTCAGTCAACAATGGCCTGGCTACACTGCTCCCTCCTCAAGGCTGGTTGTCCCGAACAGCACTATCGTAATGGTCCAGACAATCCAGGTGTACCACCATATTCCCTCGGGGCACCTTCTGGTACGGTCCTTGGCATGGCTGCTGGAGCTTCGGGCATCGTCCGTTGGTCTGGGTAGGGCGGGACAACCAGTCTAGGTCACCATGCTGGAACCCTTGGCTGCTGGCTTGCCTGTCGTATCGGGTATTCATGCGGTCGCTCGCCTTCTGGATGTTTTGATGAGCTATCTCATGCATGTCGTGGAGATGGTCCACCAGGTTCTCCACATACTCAGTTGCTGGCTGTTTTGCGTCCGCGGGGCTTCCAAAAGCCAGATCACAAGGGAGGCGTAACTCGGCCGAACATTAAGCTGGCTGGCGTCATCCCAGTGGTGTCGTGTGTAGACGAGTGTAGGCCAGCAAGAACAGTGGCACCTTGACGTCCCAGTCTCGTAGATGACTGGCCACGACCTTCCTCAGGTGCTCTTCAAAGGTCTTGATGTATCTCTCCACCATGCCATCTGACTGGGGTTGTAGGGGTGGTGTGCGGGTCTTGTTCACCCCAAGCCTTTCTATTGCCTTCTTCATCAGGTTGCACTCAAAATTGGTGCCCTGGTCGCTGTGGAGCTCTTCACGGCACCCCAAATCGGCAGAACACTTGCTCCACAAGGCAGTCTGTGATTGTCTTTGCCTCCTGGTTTAGGATGGCATACACCTCCAGCCACTTGGTGAAGTAGTCCACAACCACCATCAGGTACTTGTTGCCTCGCTCGGACATGGGAAATGGTCCAGCTATGTCAACGACGATCCTTTCGAATGGCTCTCCGACGTTGTACTGCTGCATGCGACCCCGGCTCCTAGCCTGGGGGCCGCGAATCGCCGCGCTCACATGACATTGATGGCACCATCTCTCAGCGTCTGCTTGGAGCCTCAACCAGTAGTAATGCTGTCGGAGTTTGTCGATCGTTCGGTTTGCTCCCTGGTGTCGTCCTGAAGTACTGGCGTGCACTTCCTCCAAGACTTCCGGGACCTTGCTTCGGGGAAGCACCAACTGTTCTTTCTGCGTCTTCCCATCAGGCGATTCCCATACCCGGAACAGCATGCCCTCTTGTCTTCAGTGAGTCCCATTGGACACAATACGACTTGTAGGTGGCGCTTCTCGGTGCGATGTCCTCCCAGGTTGGTCTTGTCCCTGCCTCCACTTCTCTCAAGAGTGGCCCCAAGTCTGCATCCGCCAGCTGCTCCCTCCTCAGGCCTGCGCTAGCCCAGCCATCCGCAAAAACTGCCGTGACCACTCGGACAGCTGCGGTACGCTCCTTCTCTTCCACTCTTGTGCATTGGCCGCACTCTTCTGGACAGGGTCTTCGGGACATAGCATCTGCGTTGCTGTGGCTCTTCCCTCTACGATGTTCAGAGGTGAAGTCGTACTCCTGCAGCCTCTGGACCCAACGTGCCGTCTGGCCTTCCAGGTTCTTAAAGCTCAATAGTCAGGTTGGGGTGGAATGGTCAGTCCTCAGGTGGAATGGCTGACCGTACAGGTTCTTGTGGAAGTGCTCCGATGTTTTTACTACCGCCAGTAACTCTCGCCGGGTGACGCAGTAGTTCTTCTCTGCCTTGGATAGCGTTTTGCTGTAATAGGCTATCACCCGCTCATGGCCGTCCTGGACTTAGGATAGGATGCCTCCAATGCAATGATCGCTGGCGTCAGTGTCCACAATGAAGGCGCTGCCTGGTTGTGGAAATCCCAAAATTGGAGCATTGCACAGGGTCTTCTTCAGGTGCCGGAAAGCGCCTTCGGCGTCATCCATCCACATGTAAGGTCGGTCTTCCTCTGTCAGGCGGGTGAGGGCTTTGGCGATGTTGGAGAACCCCTTTATGAAGCGACGGTAATAACTGCACAGCCCTAGGAAACTGCGCAATTCTCTATTTTCCTTTGGCCGAGGCCAATCTCTCACGGCCTGTGTCTTCTCCGGGTCTGTGGCCACTCCGGTTGTGAGACTATGTGGCCCAAGTAGTTCACCTCCTTGCGAAAGAGCTGGCACTTCTTTGTATTTAGCTTCAAATTGGACGCCTGGAGTCTCTGTAGCACCTTACTCAGATTCTCGAGATGGTCTTCGAAAGTTTTACCGACAATGATGTCGTCCAGGTATAACAGGTAGGCGTCATAAGTTAGCCCTCCCATCACTTAATCCATTAGGCGTTGGAAGGTAGCTGGTGAGTTGCAGAGGCCAAAGGGCATAACTGTGAACTGCCAAAGCCCTTGGCCTGTCGAGAATGTAGTCTTTTCCTTGTCTCTCGGGTCTAGAGTCCCCTGCCAGTAACCCGACTTCAGTTCCAGGGTCGAGAACCACTGTGCACCAGCTAGCATGTCCATGGTGTCGTCAATCCGGGGTAAGGGGAAACAGTCCTCCCGGGTGACGGCGTTCAGCTTCCTGTAGTCCACGGAGAAGCGTAACTCGCCGTTCTTCTTTGTCACCAGAACTACAGGGGAACACCATAGGCTGTCAGACTCTTCAATCACTCCCCTGGATTTCATGTCATCTACCATATCCCGTACCGCCGCTAGTTTCGCCAGCGGAACGCGTCTAGGTGGTTGCAAATAGGCCGGGGTCTCTGGTGTCGATGTGGTGGAGCACGCGATCCGTGCAGCCTTAGTAACTGTCGCCTTGGCTGAAGACGCATTGGTATCTCCTCAGTAGTTGTCAAACTTTCTCCAGCTGTTCTGCGGTCAGTTGGTCGGCCACCCTCTCCAGTAAGCCTTCCAGCCGGGGCCCCAGGTCTTGCGTCGACACTGGCTCCTGTGTCTTGTCGATTGTGGTTACGTTGACCACGGGCTTGCACGTCCCCAGGTCCGTTCCGGTCTGGACGTCTTGATCGGTGTCTGCCAGGTTGAGCAGCTTCACTGGCACCTCCTCTAGGTACGGCAATAATGTCCTGGCTACACAGAGCCCGGTCCAGCATCATGTTCTTCGTCCGCTGGCCTTCCAGTCGCGCCGTCACCACCACCTCGCTTCTCGCTGGGACAACCACGTCCTCCTTCAGGACGACCCTGCAAATTTCATGGCGCTCTTCGGGTTGCCAGAGTATCACCTCTTCACCATTGAGGTGCAGGACCTTCCTACCGACGTCGATCGTCGCCTCGTGGCTCCTGAGGGCATCCAATCCCAATATCACCTCAGCCACCTTCGCGACGAACACCCACAAACGTACGACACTCAGTCCCAAGGTCAACTTCAGTAGGGCCTCCTTCTCCACAGGCAAGGTGTCATCCGATGCCGTCACAAGCTGGTATGATCGGCTCGGCTTCCTCGTCGGCAAAACCTTGGCCACGTCAGGTCTGATGATTGTCACGGCCACCCCGGTGTCCACCAGCACGCGGCATGGCTTTCCTCTTAACCAGCCGTCCGCGGTGAGGCTGTCATCCATACGCCGGCTGATGGCGCTAAGTGTCACTCTAGGGGATGGTGGTGATGGTGCCGATGTGCCCCTCTCCACGACGGGCCTTACTCTTTCTTCCGGCTGTTATTCCTGGTGTGGCAGTCTCTCTCCAGGTGTCCCGGCTGTCCACACCCCCAACACAGGCCACTAGGTCTTCGCCGACGTCCCTCGGCTGGTCTTCTGTTTCCGGTGTAGCGGACGCTCCTCGTTCTCGACGTCGGGATCGCTATCAATTTGGTCGCCTCCATCCTTAATGCTGCCGTTAGCGCCTCGTGGATGGTTTTGTAATCGCCGAGCATTAGGCGCTGACGAATCTTCGTGTCTCGTACCCCGTTGACAAATGTGTAGGTAGCCTCTCGAGATACGAACTCTGGTGGGAGGTCGACTAGGGCTTTGCTGGCCAGCTGCTCGATTGCCAGGGCGAACTCCTGCAGCGTCTCCCCTGGCTGCTGTGACCTTGACTTCAGCTGGCTGCGGTACATTGCGGCTAAGCGGTGGTTTCCAAAGCGATTCTACAGGTCTTCCCAGATGTCCTTGAGCATCGCCGCTGTCTGGACCGCGTTCAGGACTTCCGCGGTCCGTCCTTGGAGGCTGGCTATTAGCTGTGTGGCCTCTTCCTCTGGTGACCATTTGTTGTTCTTGGCCACTGCGTCGAACTGGTGGCGGAAGACTTCGAAAGTTGTTGCGCCGTCGTATTTAGGAGGTTTGACGTGCGCAGATGTTGTGTCGCGTCCCGGCGCGTCGACCTTTAAATCCTTCAACCTCCTGCCGACGATGTCCTCCACCATGGCGTTTAGGGACTTTGTGTTGCTGTCGGCCTTTCCCTCCAGGTTGATTACACTGTTTGCAAGGTCTTCGACGTCTTCCACCATGGCATTCAGGAACTTGGTGTTATTGTCGGCCTTTTCCTCTAAATCGTTAAAGCGATCGTCCACTTGACCCATTCGCTTGCCCAGCTCCGCGACGTCATCCCTTACGCTGGTCAACTGCTCTTCAAACTGTGCGGCAAGGGTCTCGTTTGCCGCTTTCAGTTCTGCGGCCAGGTTATTTGCCGCCTCCGTCTTCGTCATTAATTCGCTCTTCATTTGTTCCATCTTCTCGGTGATGTCGTTAGCCGTCTTCATTTGTTTCAGTTCCGCGGCCAGGTTATTTGCCCCTTCTGTTTTTGCAGCGAGGTTGTCATTTGCTGCTTTCATTTCCGTCATCTTCTCCAAAATCTTTTCCAATGCAGCCTCCATGTTGTCGCACTTCTAACACCAATTGTGGCTTTGTGGGTTCGTGAAATCAAATGTCCAGGTTACAAACACCAAAAAGTTGCACTTTATTTCCTTAGAAATACGCCTCGTACACATACACAATACAACATACAAGGTAAACAAACACAGCTGTTTACCCACACGCGTTTAATTACTGACTAACTGTCTTTGGCGGGCGGGCTGCCTTTTTATCGATTACTAACACACCAGAAATGTCTCAAACAATCTAGACCCAGCTAGAACAAAGGCGAACTCTCGAGAAATTCGTCCCCCCCCCCCCTGCCCCGCCGTTTTGGCGAATTTTTCTCTACACACTGCACTAGGCTTCCTTTTGAATGTCTTGCTGCCTCAATCAACAATGGCCTGGCGACAATATCTTAAGGTACAGTACCTGTCTAAAAGGAATACAATAATTTCTAGACAGAAGGATTGGTATCTTTGTATCCTGCAGTATCTAACTTTTTTAACATTGGCCATATTTATATTTGATTAGGATTCATGGGGCTTCCTTCAGTACTTGTAAAACAAAGAAACTTAAGTTATTATTTTCTCCTCTGTTCATCCTCATGTACTAATGATCATATTTCTGTGGAAGAATACATTTTATGTACTTGATAACTGTTCTTTCAGACTGACCATGAGTAGGCAACATTTTAAGATGCCTATATATATAATGATCTGACTAGCATATTTCCGTCTGTGCAGGGACCTGTTTCTTAGTAATATCTATTCCCATTTTTCATGTTTGAAATTTTGCTGCATGTCTTCAGAAAAATATTCTTTTTCTAGCTCTACAAAATGAATTCACAAAATCTCTTCAAAATTGTTTGGAAAGCATTGGATCTCTTATTGAATCAGCGAACTTCAAATTAAAAAGAGAGTTGGAGTTTTCCAATGAAGCAATGGAAAAAACAATATTGCAGACAAAGCTCGAGAAGGTTTTGAAGGAAAATGAAGAACTTGTAAAAGACCACAAGTAAGTTGTTTGTTTGGTTTGTTTTGTTTTATTATGAAGTTACTGCTTCTTGAAAGAACATCTGTTGTTTTTTTTTTTTAATGTAATTTGGAAGTTATTTGCTTGATGTGTTAACTGCTTGTAGGAGAAAGCTGCATATAAGTAGGCTGATAGATGTGTTATTTACAGTGTAGCATTTAAATGCAAATATTTTTTAAAACTGCAACAAATACTTAGATTTTTTTTAGGCAAATGAAATAGAAAAAGCATTTTACTGTAGTATAATATGTCACAAAGTGTTCAGTGATAATGCTTTGAAGCACTGCATTAATTACTGTCTGAGTCAGCTTTATTTTGTTATTTTTGTATTACACTGTTTTTTCCTGGCATGTATTGTGTTACGTTTATTTGAATGTTATTTATGTTGTATTTTATACACTGCAACATGTAGATTCGCCATGGAGTACCAAATGTCTGAGCACTCACGAGAAATGGCAAAGTTGCATGCACAAATCAGTGATGGCACTGCTGTCGTAGCATTACGACAGGAGCTAGAAGCAAAACATAATAAGGAAATGGAAGAACTTCGAAAGTATTTTGAGAAAAAATGTGCAGAATTAGAACAGAAGTGAGTGAATAAAATGTGTTATTTGCATATTTTTTAGGTATCAGATTAAATACACTAACACATTAGCATTAAAATATGTTTCTAGTGCTATGTTATAATTAAAGTAATACTGTATGATACTCTGATTTATTTAACTAATCCAGTTTCTGTAACTAGTGTTAATAAACCTTCTTAGAAAATATTTGTAAAATATATTCTTTCTCAGCTCAAATTGGATATGCATGCAGGTTTATACTATTAGGCCTACAAATTAAATGTTCAGCATCAACAGAAGTTAATCCCTAACTGCTGCTGGTATGTGTTTTAATGAACTTTTAGTGTTTGAGATTTCTTTGTTTCAAAATTTAGATCTTACACATTGTATGAAATAAAGCAAATTCAAATTTTTAAGCTACAGATATTTTAAAGTTGTAACAGCAATGTTCATCTGTGTTTCAAAGATCACTGTGATCTCTTTGCTATTCCTTCCAGATCAGACAGATTTAATTGCTCTTATAGTGAACCTCTCTCTTTTATCATCCTAAACAGTACTGTTGTTCAGATCTAATTGTTCTAGATGTACAAACATCTTCCTTTGGGCAGCTTCTTAGTGTAGTTAAGCACATCATTGATTCTCTTGATCACTTGGTAAGCCCATTGACACGATTGTTTCAGCCTGATCTTGAATCTTTTTTGTTTGCTTTTTTTTGTTTTGTTTTTGTTTTAATTAACATAGGATAGGAGGGACATTCTGCTTATTGACTTTCTGCCAGAGGTGAAACAGTGAATACTGACCATTACTGTGAAACACTGGAAATTTTAACAAGCCATTCAAAAGAAGAGATGTGGGAGGCTTACTGCAGGTGTTATGCTGCTCCAGTTATGCTGCTCCATGACATTGCTCGTCCACATATGACTTGGCGCACAGCAAGTGTTTCGCATGAATTCACTTGGAGCTGTTTGATCATCCACCATACAGTCCTGATCTTGCTCCCAGTGATTTTCATCTTTCCTTGCACCTCAAGAAATTCCTATCCTCGAGTTAGTGTTTTGGCATCGATGAAGAGCTGAAGATGACAATCACATGCTAGTTCTATTTTCAAGAGCAGTCTGCTATGAGACAGGAATATAAAAGTTGATCTCCTGATATGACAAGCATCTCAATTCTGGTGGTGACTTATGTTGAAAAATAGCTCAAACATTGCTGCACTTTCCTATGAGTAAGGACTATGATACAATGAAGCACAAAATTAATATAATTTTGAGTCGAATTAGTACTCAGTGCTCCTTATATTGCTAGTGTTTACCAAGAATGCATTTCGTTAGGACCTTCCTAACATCCTCATCTAATGTCGACTATTGAATGTTGATTTGGTGAACTCCTTGGAGGTGATAGGGGCATCTCTATTGGTATTTTAATGAACTTGAAGTTTGGGTTCTATTCAAAGGCAGTGTCGAAATTTAACAGTTTTCCTTCATATTTCTTTATAAATATCTTTTCCCATGTAGTTAATGCAGTTGTACCCTGAACACTTTTTAATAAGTGGATTTCTTGTTCTATATTGTGATTATTATTCCAAATATGGTATGCAACTGCTGATTTATTTATTTCTTTGTTCCTTATATTCTTAAAATGCTGTTTAAGCCTGATATTCAAATTCCTTTTAAAATGTAAAAGTTGTCAGAGCCTTTGCAATTTATCCGGTACACACCTGATTTTTTTGTCTGTGGGTATCTCCTTTGTATTATATAATTTCAAAAGGTGTTGTACACTGAATTTGTTCTTTGGGGCCAAAGTAATGTTTTGCTCTTTGAAGACTTTGGAAAAGGTATGTAGCTCTGGGATATGTAAATTTTCTGTATGAAGTTTTATTGCTGATTCGGGAAAGATTAGTTACTTGTTTGCATCTTTGTTGTCTTTTGAATTTATCAATTTTCTTTTTGACCAATTGAACACTGAATCCATTGTATTCTGCAGTCTACTATTCTACTCTTTGATATGTTTCATCTTATATAGAATAAAAATAAGTATTTCAGAAAGTGGAGTGTCATTGTTACTAAAATTAGTAAAATGTTAGTAACAATGTTCCATCTTGTTTAAAGGTAAGCCTGTAAGTTAAACTGTTGATAATAGCTTGCTTGTGTTGTCTGGATTATATCCATCTGATTTTATGGAATTTTCTGTGTGTGCTTCCTTCCTATGTATGCCAAATTCTAGTTTTGTATGTTTTCTGATTAATTTCAAATCTAAGAAAGGGATTTCATTCCTTTTCTCTTTCTATGGAAAATTTTACTGCATCATTTTGTAAATTAAGTAGTGTTAACACATCATCCACAGGTTTCTCATTTACTATTACCCAGATGTCATCCACATATCAATAATAATAATAATAATAATAATAATAATAATAATAATAATAATAATAATAATAATAATAATAATAATAATAATAATAATAATAATAGTAATAATAGTAATAGTAATAATAATAATCATCCTCATCCTCATCATCATCCTCATCATCATCATCCTTTATCACCTTATGTTTTACAAACATTGTTGTAAACAGGCAAATTGTCAATTATATACAATTAAAGTTGCTGGATATTTTGATATATATACAGATATTAGAAGAAACTAAAACTTATGTGAAAATTAGTGGGAATGCCTTTGTGATATGGGTTTCCAAAAAGCTCATGAAGAGGTCTGCCACAAATGGGGACAATGGGTTGCCCATAGACAGTTCTGATTTTTGTTTGAAATTTTTTTTATTGAATGTAAAAAAGGACTGTTCAATGCAGTTGGAATGCAGTTACTCATTGGATGTTTGTTTGTGGGCTTGATTTTTGTGTTGTATGCTTTCTCCAAGATTAGACGTCGCATTTTCCTGTTTTGCTTTTGTGCTTTTTTGTTTATGCAAAAGTTTATATGCATAAAAGCATAGTTTTCTAGTCCCACGGAACAAATTAAGTGTACAACGCATTTTGAAAACATATAATACAAAGGAGAAACCCACAGACAAAAACTCTGTTGTGTACTGGATAAACTGCAAAGGCTGTGACAACTTTTACATTGGAAAAACTAAAAGGAATTTAAACATTAAGCTTAAAGAGCATTTTAGGTACATCAGGGACAAAGAAATAGACAAATCGGTGGTAGCATACCATTTTTGGAATGATAATCACTCTATAGAAATCCAATTATTAAAAAGTGTTCAGGGTACAACTGCATTAACTATGTATGAAAAGATATTCATAAAGAAATATGAAGGAAATCTGTTCAATTTTGACACCACCTTTGAAGAGAAACCAAACTTCAAGTACATCAAGATACCAACAGACACTCCTGTCGCCTCCAAGGAGTTCACCAAATCAACATTCAATAGTTGACATTAGCTGATGATGTTAGGAAGGTTCTAACGGAATGCGTTCTAGGTAAACAGTAGCAATATATGGAGCATTGAGTACTAGTTCGACTCAAAATTATATTAATTGCTGCACCTGTTGCCAGTAAAGCTTTTCATGTTTTCTTTGTTTCTAAAAAATATGGAAACTTTAGTTTTTGGATTTGCCTCATAAATATGCTTTGTGCATGGTGATTGAACTTAAAATGAGTAAGGTGAACTCCTGTTCATCATTGGCTTTTGATGAAATATGTCTTAAGGAATGTGCATGGTTTTGTTTCCTGTTTAATTAATACTAATATTTTATTTTGCCTTTTTGGTTTTAATGAACAGTGCATGCTGAAGTGTTTACAGCATGAGTATTGACTTGCAGACCCTTTGTTATTTCAGCATAATTATTTTTTATGAGCTGAATGTCATTTCTAGGGCAAGCATTTTTGTTCCCAAATGGTTTGGAAGCTTATCAGTTAATACTGCCTGGAAGGCGGGGTTCAAACTCTGACGCTGACTACATGTTTTGTGAAGCTTGCAAGGACAGACATAAACTTAATTGCTACTAAATTCAAACTATCTGTTCACTAAATTATTAAACATACAAATGCACTAACATTCCTATTCAGAGCATAAGACAAAATATAATAGTATTAATAATATATAAAATACACTATGTGTAATATAAAACAAAACTCAATACGCAGCTTCTTGTATATACATAGATTAGTACATAAAACCAAAAGCATTCTATATCACAAAACCAATTCTGTTACACTAAACAAAAATAAACACTCTGAAATTGTGAAAAGCACTTGGTTTACGATTTGTGACTTAAAACCTGTTTAAATTGAGAAAATGTTCTCTCTACATCATATGTCATAGCGGCATATTTAAAGTATTTTATATTCTTATACTTCTTATTGTTTAATACTGCATATTCAGCTTTTTTACTGGAATTTAAAATGTGTTTCATTTCACACATTTCAGTAAAGTCATTATGCTCCTGAATCACATTTTTAAGTTTTTGTTTTATGCGATCTGCAACAGTTCTCTCAGTGGAGTTTATTCTTTCAGACTTTGTGGAACCTGTCAAGAGCATCAGACATTTGGCAGTGAGACTTTTCGAGATATGTAATTATTTGTGGTAAAATACTGAAATTGTCTAAAATAAATATAAAGTTTTGGTTAAGTTGTTCGGAAACAAGTGACTTTACAGATTTAATGGCTGAGGAACTTGAACTGTGAGAAAGATTAACTACCTTAACTATATGTACATAATATTTTGTATAATGGAAGCACACTTCTAACAAAGTACACCATTGAATTGGTGGTGGAGGAAATGGAATTTCAGGTGCAATCCTTAAGTTTAGATACTCTATATGGAGCTTTTAAGAACAATTTTTTAACATTAGATATAAAATTGTCAACATCACCGAAATTAGTATGAACTTCTTCTACTACTCCGTGTATAGCATGTGCTAAACCGGTAAAGTGAATAACATTGGGATAGAGGCTCTTCAGCTATTTTCCAGCGTTTAGCATGTAAGGTGCACCATAAAAAGTAATATATTATTTCTTTTTATGCCATCAGGCCACAGGAGAGACATAGAACTCTCAAAAAGTTTAACAATAGATGCATAGTTGACTTTCTAGGCTCTTCTTTCTAATATGCAACACAGCATTTTTTCTGATTCCTTCACACGTTTTGATGTTTTTATATACAACCATAATTTTTAATATAATTTCTTTACTTTTAGTGCAATTTTGTGTTGGAGGGCATTCTTGTGATGTTATTAATTAATTGTTTACTTACTGCGTAATGTAGCCATACTGAAGAATTCAGTGCAGCCAAACTAAGCTTGTTTCTCCACTGAAAGCAATGCTGCTAACAGTCTTGTGAAATTACACTATCTAGCGGACTAAATGTTTGAGTTTGTAGACTGTATCGGACTGGTTCGGCTACTGCCGCGAAGTGTGCATGATGTCAAATTACACAGTCATGTGGTTCAAATCGATGAATGCAAAGTTGGACGATGCAAGTTTCATCGTGGGTGCTGCAATTAGACTGTAGAGCGTATTTGCATCCCTCCTGTTGTTGGAGCATATCGTCATCAGCACCTCATTCGTTTCCACGTCAATCATTCCCAAGATCCAGTTGCCCTTTACAATGCGCCCATGATGAAACTTGTGTCGTCCTATTTTGCATTTGTCGATTTGAACGACGTGATCGGGACCGCCAATTTTTCCCCTTGCGGTATACTTGGTGTCATTTGACATCATGCACACTTCGCGGCAATAGCCGAACTAGTTCGATACAGTTCGTGAGCCCATGCATGTATTTCTTACGGAGCACTCCATTATCGCCGTGTCGTAGGATTGTTTATGTGCAAAGCAGTGCATGAGTAACAAAATTTGACCGGACGCTAACTTAGCCTGCTCAAACTATGTTTCTTTGCACACGGACTGCGTAACCTATGTCTGGGGCAGTTTTGTAGAGGTTTGCTACAAGTTTTACATATCTTTCTCATGTTGACTGCAACACCAGAACCGGTTGTTCGTCTGCTTGCACATGCGTATACATACACCTTTGGTCTTAGAAAATATTCTCGCGTTGCACAAAAGAAAGTCTCCATTTTCTCTGACATTTCACATGACAGAAGGAATTGCTTTCTGGCCCGTCGCACAGTATAGTTCCAACCACAACTTATGCAACGTATCTTCCAATGCTATCCATTGTCTCATATATGGATACCCATATGTTGCTTAACACAGTATTGTGTATGCTACCCAAAGTTTTGTCGTAGCAACATTGTAGATAATGCCCATGCATTGTGGACTTACTTGTCACTTTCCTCTCCGTATATATATATATATATATATATATATATATATATATATATATATATATATATATATCAATGAAATTCTTAAAATATCCATTTTATAATTTCTTGAAAGGTATTTTGCACAAATCGCTAAAAAATTGTGACTGGTCATTAACATCTATGTCCAAAGTTCCTTTAGCACGCAACAACTCCAGATGTGCTTTTTGTTTCCTACTGTTGTGATGTATCCTTATACCGGTACATTTTCGAACTTTCAGTTCTACTTTACAGACCTTACAAAATATATTTCCATTTCTTATACTGAAAATTTCCCAAACTCTAATACAAATGTCTCTAGTGTACATCTTTCAGGAAGTATTCTTCTGAAGGGTAGCATGCAAACAAAAAGAACAAAATAAAGATTAATATGTGAAAGGGTTAAATTTACAACATAAATTGAAGCCAGTAAATGGAAATTAATTATTTCTTCTCACTAGTCGTATATAGGCTAAGGTAGTTCAATGGGTAAGAGCGACTGTACAGAAACCAGGAGATCCGTGGTTCAAATTGGCATTGAATTTTTCAAGTTGACTCTATCTATAAATTGAAGCTTTTCGATTGAATGAAACACACCTATAGTTGCAAAGTATTTTAGTTAAAAGTATGTTAAAAGCACAAATAACATGTAAATTAAATTAGCAGGAATGCAAACAGAGCATGGTTTGCACACTTACATCTATAATAAAACTTTATATACTGAATAATGTACATCGTGACATACTCAGTTCACAATGAAATATACTGTTTCTAACTTGTAAATACACAACTTTCACAGCGGGAGCACCATGTTCTACCTGCAGCACAAACCTCTCGCCTTGATTGCATTACTGCTATACCACAACAAACTACTCGATAAGCTACACGTTCGGAAACAAAAATGCTTGCCCTAGTTATTTCTTAAGTTTTACTAAGGCACAGAGATACAAAAGCTTTTTGATTGAGGCTGTAATGTAATCAGTTGATTATTTTTTCTTTACTATAGGTAAGTGCTATAAACTATATAAAGTGCTATATTTAAAAGTGCTATAAACGTTTCCAGTCTGGAGTATTTGAGGTGACTTACAGTAAAAGCAGCCTTTTATCACAGGGAACAGTCCATTTGATGAATGTCTATTTTCCTTGGATAGAGGTTTAGGCATTAGTTTCCTTTCCTGGAATATAAGAAAGGGACCAGTTTGTGATTTTTATTTATTTAATTTAATTTATTTATTTTATTAAATTTATTAAATTTATTTAATTTATTTAATTTAATTTATTTATTTATTTTATTTATTTAATTTATGTGATTTATTACCTACTAAGTATTTCATTGTGGTCTGGCTGTAACCCTAGTTAATTGACCATAACCATAACTAACTAATCAGTTCATATTTTTTTTAATTAAATTTATCTTCCATTGATCATATTAAAATGTTTTCATATAGGTGTGTTGCTTCACATTTGTATTACACTGTTTTAATGTAGTTTTCTGTCATTTTTGATAACTGTTTTGAAAGCAGACAGTCAGTGTGAAGGGTTTGATTGAATGGTTCTGTCATATGCTCTAGTTTCTTGTACAGAAGAGTGGTAGCTTTTCAGACATAGTATGTGTGTTCTGCTATATAATATAGCTGTTGACAAGCAGAGATCACAGAGAAGCTGAATAAAATGGATGAAATGATGCACACATCAGCAGGGTGTCCATTCAGTTGAAAGTTTCTTATCATTTGTAGAAGGAAGGAAAGAAAGGAAAAAGTAAAAATAAAAGCAACACTTGCCATACTGCAGAATTGTGCAGGGTTAGCTTTAGTATCAATGATCCAATTATGTAGCTCTTACTTTAACCAGTTCATCACTATAAAAGCACTAGCTAAAATGGCTATATTCTAAATATTTTGTACCTCATTTAAGAAGCTATAAACCGAGCTCAGATGGTTTCATCTGTGGCTCGCATTCGGGAGGCCTGGGTTAAATTCCTGATGCCAACCTACCTGACCAATGTTTTTTTTGGGGTTTTTTCCCATATCGCTAGGCGAACCCTGGAAGTATAATTACATCCCTCTAATTTCCTGTCCCTCCATTTTTCCTCCTTTATTGTCTCATATCATTTCTCATCTGGTAGTTTCTTTCAGGGTGGAAGTGTTGATGGGAGTCTCGGTGGTACATGGTGGGATGATATACTCTGAACACTTTCTGCTCCGGCAGGACAGACTATGGTCTCTGAGCTGATCTAGTGGGCCGATTCAGGAAAGCGGCAGGCAGGATGCCTGTTGTGCAAGCCTGCCTGGAGTCTTCCTTACTCTGGGGGGCTGCCCTCCAGTCTCCAAACTGGCCTCGTGACTGTTCTGGAGCTACAGTAGGTGGGATGACAATTGTTCTGGACTGCTGGGGAGTTTCTGTATAGTAAAGTGTAGGGACCCCACCCTCTGTACTGTAGTGATTCCATGGGGTCGGCCACCCTCTGTCTCCTCTCACCACTTGGGGCATAGGTACAAAAGACCAGTCTGCTTGAGGTGCCGAATCCCCTCCAAACAGTCCAATCCAAGAAGCTATCAAGTACTTAGAAAGTTTGGTACTATTACCAGATTCATTATCCTTCATTTTTGTGCCCAGGATGAGCAGGATTGTCTCCCATATGACATTTTTATCTGCTTTGCAGATATCACACATAGCAGAAAAATACATGTAACTTGTAATATGTGATCTACCTTGGCTGTAACTCACTGCACTAACACTTTCACTACCAGCCAATGACTGGACAATTTAAATACCAAAACTAGGCATTTAAATGGGCTAGTGTCTGAATAAATATGCTTTTATATTTTTAAATATAACTGATAATGCAATTATGTATACGCCTTCAGAACATCTTATAGTAGGATTGAGATTATGGTATCTTGTATCACATTTCTTTGGATAGAGGAGAATAGAATATTTCACATAACATAGATAAGTTTGGGAAAATAAAGCTTGCAACCTACTTTTAAGTTTGGAGGCAATATTTCACTGTCACTACCGTCAATTGCCTGTAATTTGGAAATGAGGATGTCATACATATCTCATTACAAACAACTCTAATATTCCTTCAGTTGAAGTTGTTTTTGAATGTCATAGTAACTAGAGAGCACTATTACACAAACAAATCCAACACACACAAAAAGCAGATTAGAAATCTTATGTGTCACATGAATTAGTTTGTCTGTTACCAAAACGATGGGAAATCACAGGAATGTTTAGTGCTGAATGTAAGGAAGAAATATTCAATGACATCTATGCCAGTCACTAATTCAAATAGCAGATGATTAGCACTAGGTTTAAAATCTTTTCAGCAGGAGTTCTTAAAATAAATCATTCATGGTTCTTTACTGTTATATGCATTTTTATAAATTATTTTTTCTGCATGAGTGAGTTCTGTTAATGTTAAATATTATATTTGTAATGCTGAAATAGGTTGTATGATTATTGCTAATGAATGAATTACTACTACTACTTTTGCAAATATTTTATTTCTCATAGATTTTTTTTCTGCTGTTATAATAGATATTGATAAGTAATGCAAAGTTTATGTTTAAAAAAGAAATGTTTGCTGCCCTTATAGCTATTCAGAAGAAGTATTTATGAAACGCAAAAGCAAATCATCTGACAGCAGCTCTGAGGAGGAATTCCTAACTGAAATGTACGGTCCCCAGCATTTAACACCTCTCACACACATTTGTGATTCTTGTCCTGAATCAAATAAAAAGTAAGTTTTGCACCCTTTACATTGTTTTATAATTGAAGCCAAGAGTTTTGCAATTACATGCAGGGTGCATTGTTTATGTAGTTCATTTTGTAACTTTAAAACAGTATGTAATATTTCAGTGCCCTAGATCTATATTTAAAGGTTACTACAAATTAGCAACCATTTTGTGCATCAAAAAGACTCATATACTCTTTTCCTTATATTTATTTTTAGAGAATCAGTTAATGTCCATGAACCAAATATTGGAAAACAGATTATGGAGCTTGATGTACCTGCATTTGAGTTTAATTATGACTGTCATACTTGGCTGCTAAAACTGAAAGAAGATTATGAATCCAAATTAGAAGACATCTTCCAAGGTCTTTGTACAGTGTACATGACAGATGTGCTAGGAGGAGAAGTAGCAAGTGCTAAAGACAGTTCATCAAATTCCTATTCCCCCGAGAAAGAAAAGTTTAAAAATGTACCTACCCCCTTTGAAAAAAGACTAGAGAGTACAAAAAAGCTGCTAATTGGGATGCGCAGACAGGAATATGATGAAATAAAGGGACTGTATGAAGAAAGCTTAAGTAGGCAAGTAAAAGCCATAACTCGACAAATTAAGGAAAAAGGGGAGAAAAATATTTCTGCTATAAAATATGATTTATATGAAAAACAAAGAAAGGTAATCACAAAAATGGAAGAGCAACTGGGAGATCTTATGGTTGATAAAATGGGAAAAGCAAGTGCTGAATTAGTGTTACAAAAGGTAAGCATTTGAAGGCATGAATGTTTTATTATCCTTGAAATTTAAAAATACAATGCAAAATACTGTTGATGAAATAATAACACTAAGTTCTGCCAAGTTCACTTTGTCATAAACTGTTAGCACAGCACTAACTTGCACGTTATTTCACTTTTGTTAATGCTGAGAGCAAATATGACTGATCCATAGATATTGCCATAATGCTGATCTTTACTTAAGCCTCTGTTGCACACACCAATTGCTTTGTAACTTATTGATTCTCACAGAATGACTCGCTCGGCTGTCTCACTCGATTGAGTGACCCTCTGGTTTGAGTGTTCCTTTATATATCCCTAGTTGAAGATATAATGGTTCTGAAAGCATCTCAAAGGCAATTGTTCTAGTTAAAAAGCCAAAGAGTCTTGAAGCCTGACTGGTGAGAAGATGAGGCCAGGTATTTTCTTAGTTTGTAACGACATTGGTAGCAGCAGCAGTGGCTGGGTCAGGTCTCTAACCCTCACCGCTGGCATGACTTCTTGATAATACTAAAGATAAACCCTTAATGTACTTGGGTATTTGTGGAGTTGATTTTGTAATACATCACTTTATTTAATTTATGAATGACTAGTTTTGGAATCGAATGCTTCCATTTTCAATCTCGGTGGTATGATCAAAATCATTGGACATCACTGTCACCAAATTCCATGAAGTCTGATTTACTTTCTGATTGGAATAATTTTAATTTAATTGTTTACCTACAATTTGGTAAACTTGAATAATTTTATTAGCTTCTTTATCGTGTATTCTTCAGAAAAAGGGATTGCTGGGTCAGTGTAATGGTTTTAATGGAAGTAAATTATATTGAATAGATTTTGAAGTAACCTGTTTACTATTCCTTCTATTCCTTTTTAAACAAGAAAATGTTTGACCTGTTATTTATGTCAGCTGTTCATTGCTGAAGTGCTGTAAAACTCCATAAAATGGTAAATAGATTAGCATCATATTTACTGTTTATAACGGATTGCAAACCATTTGCACTTGATAAAAATGAGCAGGAAGTGGAATAAGGGTAAACATTTCTTTGAAAGAGAGGAACCTATTTTATTGAATTTTATCTTTGAGCATAAATATATTGCTGAAAATAAAGCTAAGGATGTGGTTACCAACAAAATAAATAATTGTATATTTGAACAGTATACATTTTGCCTGTTTGTATTGAATAAATTGTATAGGGTTACAGTTTATTGTATTGTCACCCAAAAGTTTCACTGCTTTAATTGTGAATTCTTTGAAATCCTAGCACTTAATTGCAAGCAAATTGTTACTGTTTCATTGCATAACAAATCCCCTTTCCCTTCTTAGCTTTACCTAAATAACATTAAATTCAGCCCACCACCTTCCTTATACAAGGGTGGTCGGAAAAGTTGCCAACCTAATAAAGATACAAGGCATTTTTACAGATTTTTTTTTTTCAACATAGTCTCCTTGTAACTCAACACACTTCTCCCAGTGATGCTCTCATTTCTGTAATCCATCCAAATAGTACTCAGCATTTTTCTTTTCAAAATAATTGTTCACGAAGGTGATTGCCTCTTCATTTGACAAAAATCTCTGTCCTCTGAGCACAGTTTTCAGATCAGGGAACGAAAAGAAGTCACTTGGGGCTAGATCTGGTGAGTAAGGTAGATGGTCAAGTAGTTCAAACTGTAATTCGTGGATTTTCGCCATTGCAACCGCTGAGGTGTGAGATGGTGCGTTGTCTTGGTGAAACATGATTTTCTTTCTCTGCAAATGTGGCCGTTTTTCCGCAAGTTCTGCCTTCAGCTTGTCAAGAAATGTTGCTTAGTATGCTCCTGTAATGGTTTTTGCTTTTTGAAGATAGTCGACTAAAATAACTCCACGACTATCCCAAAAACAGTCGCCATCACTTTCCCAGCTGAAAAAAGTTTTTGCTTTTTCTTTTGGAGTCGGTTCCCCCTTTGCAGTCCACTGTTTGGACTGTATTTTTATTTTGGCCATATAATGGTGTACCCAAGTTTGATCCACAGTAATTAATTAGCACCAAAACTTGGATTTATTACACCTAAACTGTGCCAACAGAGCGTTGGAGATGTTCATTCAAACACGTTTTTGGTTTAATGTGAGCAAATGCGTCACCTAACGTGCAGATTGCTTTCTTATGTCTAAATGTTGATTTAATATGTGACAAACATGTTCTTTTAACATGTTCATAGCCTCTGCTATCTCTTTCACTTTAATTTGGCGGTCGTCTAGCACCATTTGGTGAACTTTGGCGATGTTTTCGTCGGTAGTTGCAGTTTTTGGATGTCCTGAAGGTTCTCACCTCCCAAGCTCTTATGACCACGTTTAAATTCAGCTGCCCAAAATTTCACTGTGGTAAATGATGGTGCAGAGTCCCCATACACAGAATCCAACTCATTTTTGATCTGTGCAGGTGTATTGCCTTTCAAAAACAAATGTTTAATGACAGCTTGATACTCAGTTTTGTCCATTTTCATAAAAACACTCACATCATTTCATTCAAACGACTGTTACATAATAACTGAGCATCCAAAATGGCCGAAACTTTGGTGAGGGTCAACAGATGGTCAATGAAATTCACTAGCTTTTATTTACGAGTGCTGCCATCTTCATATTGAGGTCGGAAACTTTTCAGACCACTCTCGTATGTTGATGTGTTGCCCTTTCTTCATTTAAGTGTTTTCTTTTCATTCACATACTTGGTAAACATACCTTCTTAGTAGGTAAATTTACTGAATTATTAAATATTTTCTTTTTGTTCATTATAGTTGGAAAATGAATGGAAATTTCATGATGAAGTTGAAAAGAGATCTGAGGAAGAGAGTAAGGAGAAAGCATTACATTTGCAAAAGGAAATGAAAGATAAATTTGAAAGAGAACTCGGAACAAGGATAGAAGTTGAAAGAAAATTGCTCAAAGAGGAGTATGATGAGATGGTTAAATCTCTTAGGAAAAGTATTGAAACAGAACAGGTAAATAAGTAAACAGGTAAACTGGTCACAAAATAATTTGCACAGGCATGATATGCATAAATTTTGTAGTCTTATATGGTATATTTACAATATTCCTGTATAAAAAAAGTTTAATGAAGTATGTTTTCTTGGCTGTAAGACCCTAGTGTGCTGGCATTTCTCACCTTCACAGATGCTTTCCCTGTAACTGCATCAGACTTCTTTACTGGTGTACATGATATATACTTCCTGATGTGTTAGAATTGGACTAGATCATTAACCATTATTTTTCTGTATATGTGTATCTGTACACTGATTTGGCTGGCTAAGCTCTGCTGGTTGTTTAAAGGTGATGGAAGACCACATTGTTTTTTGATTCACATAAGCTTTACATGCAACTTCTTATTGCTGGATTTTGTGCTATGTGCTGTTTTAAGCTTCCTCTTTACCACTAAAGATTTGTAAGATAACTTTAAATTTCTAATGCCTGATTATACATGATGATAATGAACTGTTGAGGCAGGATTTCAGCTTTTTCGTAATGTACACATGGCATCAGGTATTCTGTGGGACAGTTATTGACAGTCCCAATTGAGGAGTGTTTTTTCAAAACTTGATAGATGCACAAAATACGTTTCTGAGAAAAATGGGTTTTTCTATTTATGGGAATACTAATTGGTTAGCACACCAAATATATTAGTCATTCAATTCTCCTTCCTGAAACTGTCTCATTTAATGTGAAAAGAAACAAATAGAATAGTTTAACTAGTGCAAATTTGAGGTTTGAAAATGCAGAGTTTTTTCAAAATCCGATAGATGCTGATTAACTTTTCTGCATGAGTGAGAAATTCACACATGAAGTTTTGTTATGTTTGTCATTTATTGTTTTTGTTACTTTTTGTTTAGTATTTATTATTTTTTATTTATTTTCACCTTTTATGAATACATAATGTACAATACAACCAGCATATTAATGTGGAAACGTGGAGTCAAACTGAAAAATTCAATGCCATAGCCGGAATTTGAACCACGGATCTTCTGGTCTCCGTCCAGCCGCTCTAATCCATTGAGCTACTATGGCCAACCTACCAACATGACATTAAGAGACCGGAAGATCCATGGTTCAAATCCCGGCTATGGCATTGAATTTTTCAGTCTGACTCTATGTTTCCACAATTTAGCCTACACACGGCCAGTGTGAAAGAACATTACAGCATATTAATGTTTATAAGGATTATTTTATTAGGTATAAACTTAAAAACTAAGTACTGCTACATTCACAATAATGATATAATATTTTGTTTTAGTTATATAACATACATATTGAATCCATACAAAGAAATTTCAAACAATATGAATATGTGAACTTTAACATTTATTAGTATCTTCTAATACATCTTTATAAAATTCTTTAGCAGTTTCTGGAATTTCAAAAAAATTAGCTAGATTTTGAGCATTCTTTTTCTTTCCTTTGCTCACTTTATTAATTTTGGGAATATTTTGAGATGGAAGTAGGAATTCGCTGCAGAACTTGCTGCTTGGTTTCATCACATCCACCTCCACAGGCAAAGCAGAATATGTATTTTGAACTTCTACACATACCTTATGATCTTCCTTTGATTGCTTGGAATATGTTTTGATTCGCTGAGTATTCATTATGAAAGGAAACTTTGACTTCAGTGCTTGTTTTGCACTTTCTTTCAAGTCCTTAATTTTCCAATCTTTGAACAACACTTTCACAGAGCCGTGATTTTGTCATATCTGATGGTACTCATCAGGACTCACGATAATCTCTTTTTTTTCTTAACTCTTTTTCTATTCTGCCAAAAACTCTATCAGGAGGCATATAACTGTGCCCATGTATTGGGTAGATATGTGAAATGTGGGAAAGCTGAGGCAACCTGGTTGCAGCCCTTAGCAGATTCAGTTTCCAACCATGTATACAAGGAAATGTCATCTTTGTTCTGGGTTCTAGATGGAATCATTGTGCATAGAATACCTCGCTAACAGAAAATTTAGGCAGTGATTGATTCTGCTGCAATCAAAGCAAATACTTATTGCCTCAGCGTTTTTTTCTTTCAATAGCTGATAAAACCTTTTTGAACGCAGCTTGTGCAGTCTATACATTGTTCTTAGTTCATTTTTCTTTTCCACATCTGCCTCTGTCTTAATCTTCATTAGTCCCATTTTGCAGGTTGAACATGTGTCAGTGTGTGGTGTACGGAATGAAAGATTGAAGAAGTTGTAAAATATGTATATATATTTTGAAAATGAGCAGACTGGTAGATTTCTTAATCTTCTTTCGTTGCAAAAGTTGGTCCACATTTTTTTATATTTAGTTCTGGAGGTAAATATCCTCTCCTTGATTTTACTGTACCATAATGGCTTTCTCTGCATCTGTACTTTTTTATGTCTTGCTTTAAGGCAGCAGAAATGCCCTTCTGTAAGTGCATTCCCAGATAAGTGAAATTTTCTAGCCAGGAGAGATGATCTATCGTTTGACTGCCCTGTGATTCCTTGGAAGCTTGCAGCACATATTGACAATACTCAGCCATCTCACACTGTATTTCATGCTAACAGTCTGCTTTCTATTTGCAGTTTCTTTCTTCACTACTCTGCAATTAGGAGATGTAATACTCATATATTTCATAAGGAATTTATCTTGATCTATTTTGTTGAGCACGGAAATATGTTGGTGAAATCCACTTATGTCATTATAAGTCAAATCATCTACATCACAGTGTTCATGCCCTTTACATTTAGGATTTCGTGGATTGTACTCGAGACCATGTGAACATGAAATTGCTGGAGTATGAGCTTTCCTTGACTTGCATTTTGATTTCCTCTCGTTTTTGCAGTTTCTACCTCCCGCGCGTTCTACAACTGGTACAATTTCACAATCTGAGCTCCTGTCCATTGTGCATAGTACAGTGTAGTGTCTCAACTAAGAACAAAAATGCTTTGTAAATATAACAAAGCTTTCAGAAATGAATATGAAATCCAAGCGCACAACTTGAGTTCGCAGTTATTGCCAATGGTGCAGCAGTGTACAAAGCTTGCAGGAATGATTGAGAATTCCAAGAATTGCAACAGTGAGATGGCAGTCAATGCCAACATGCGTTTCTTGGAATTGAGGTTGCTACACGCTGGATCATAAAATCATAAAATTGCATCTATCGACTTTTGCTTTAACTGAGCAAATGCATCTATTGAGTTTTGAAAAAAACTGCTAGATTAAGCTATATCATGTGTGCTTCTGGTTTGCTTATTGTGCTTTCAGAATCCAAAACAGAATCTAAAACTCTTCCAATTTTCTTGGCTAAGTAACCAATGGATAGTAGTGCTGCTTTCCAAGTGCGATAAGGCTTCACAAACTTCAGAAGTTTGGTGTAGCAATCTTTTATCATGGAAAGTTTTGCAGTTCTCAGAGGACGTGTGTAAACTCATAATTTAATTTTTTTTTAAAATAACTAAGCAGGAGGGGGGGGGGGGAAGAAAAATAAAGAAAAGAAATGATTCATCTTCCAGAAATCCTGTTATACAGTTTTGTGTCACTAAATTGTTGATATTATTACAGCCAGCATGTTGTGCTAATAGAATATATCTTCATTACCTTCATTTACTCTCTAGAAATCGTAGTTCTGTCACGAATTTGTCATTGTTAACATGTGGAATGGAAGCTATGAACTCTTCATTATTTCTAGTATTACAGCTATTGTTTTGGTGTTTACCTCTGCAAAATTTAAGACAATTCCGTGTGTTTTTGATTGTATTGATCATTCTATGGATTATAGGAGGGGTGGTATGAGCTTTTATACATTTTCAAATGGAGAAACATCTACATTTTGTAATGCATGGCTAAAAAAGATTAACAAAAAAGACTTCATTCCAAGCAAATGTAATACTGTATATTCTGTACCTGTAATAGGCCGTGCCTTGGCTGAGTGATTAGACCACTTGGCTCTCACCAAGATGGCTCGGGTTTGATCCCAGGCAACTCAAAGTGAGACTTGTGGTGGACAAAACGGCGCTATGGCAGGTTTTCTCCGAGATCTCTGGTTTTCCCTGCCATCTCATTCTACTGGTGCTCCATCTTCATCTCAGATATCATCAGTGTCACCACCTATGGTGCCACATGTAGTAAAAGTGGGCCTTAAACACAACACAGTTTTTGTACGTATAATAAAAATGCATACAAACTCTCCTGCCACTTAAATCCAAGGTTAATGCAAAGTAGAATTGTAGAATCTTAATAATAGAATGTGATTTCTTCAGTATTTTTAAGCAGACAGAGAAAATAACAAGGTGCATAACTGAAAAGAAATAAAGAAGACATTCATTATCTAAGAAAAGTAATAGTACAACAAATACTAAAAAAAGAAAGTAAGCACTGGTTTTCAGTGTTGTGAACTGGGAAAAATTTCATAACACACTTTTTGGCTAACATGTTTCAAGAAAGGTTATTAAACAGCTTAGAAACATAGTCTCCTGCCACTTTGAAACTAGTGTACAAATGGAACGTGAATTATTAGCAAATTTCAAACTGAAAGTGAAAACTCTAATCAAAACCTGAAGTAAATCATTTATACTATCAAACGACAGTGTTTAAACCAAAGAAGAAATAGAAAAATGAAATGTGTAGTGTTTAATGCCTGCTTTTACTACATACGGCACCACAGGCGGTGACCCTGATGATACATGAGATGAAGATGTAGCACCGGTGGAATGAGATGACGGGGGAAACCGGAGATCCCGGAGAAAACCCGCCCCAGCGCTGTGTTGTCCACCACAAATCTCACTTTGCGGTCGCCTGGGATCGAACCCGGGTCGCCTTGGTGAGAGCCAAGCGGTCTAAGCACTGAGCCACGGCATGGCCGAAGAAATAGAAAGTGTTATGCTTTATCAAAAGCAAAAAAAGTGAAAAATAAAATGTAAAGTAGCTTAAAATGATATTCTAAACAGTGAATCCTAGGAGTTCAATTTATGGAAGAAAGCCTTCATCAAAAAGCATGAGAGTCAATTTATAAACTTCAAAATTTCTTAATCAAGCTTTTGTAGATGATCAACCATGTCAAGTTAATGAAAGTTGAGCTTTCTGCCATGGAGTTTATAATGGATGAAAGCTTGACTTTCATTAACTTGACATGGCTGATCACGTGCGAAGCCTTGATTAATAATGCTCGCCATGAAAGATTTAAGTCTTATTTCAAAATTTCTGTTTATATTGACAAATATGTGAATTTTTTCAAGTTTTCTCTTTTAGGGGAACTTTGTCCAGAATGGGAGGCCCAAATGTTTAAATCCTTTTACTGTAGTTGAAAGTATGTAAACCTAAGAAAGATGCACTTGCAGCACTTGTAAAATAAGTGAAACCTTAGAAGTGTTTATTTGACTCTGAATCTACTTTTTAAATAAAATGCTTTTCTTGTAATGTGAAAATGTCTCGTGTCCCTTCATGTTTTTTGTATGGAAGGTTTCAAACTTATTAGAACTAACAAAACTTCAAACAGGGGAATACTATGTTTCCGCATTGAAAATGAGTGCACAGAAAATCAATGTAAACATATGGAAATCACGTAAAACTTGTATAGAAAATCTCAAATGCTAATGATATTAATTACATCTATATATGGTAATTATGTGGGGGGGGGGGGGTTCCCTTTCCAGCAATTTTTGTAAAACTATAAATTTGATAAACCTTAGACGCAACACACACTATAGGTTAATAACATATATCATCCCCAAATTTATGATAACGTGGGCCATAAAAGGGTTGAACAATTATAAATTATTGAAAGGAAACAGATCTGCATGGCTATAGCAAATATTATACCGTAATTAATAAATCAATAAATATCATACCTTGGTCATAGTGTTAAATATGTAAGTTAAACTGTTGTTACAGACTGGTTAGTGTTCCCGTAAACAAGATGGAATATTTTTGAGTTTGATTTAGAGTCACTATGTTTACACTCAACCTCTTTTACTATGTTGTATAATTGAAACGTTTTCAAGATCATTCGATCTCATCCTCAGCTGTTTGGTGACTAAATGAACATTCTTCTTCCTCCACTACTACGGTGTTCCGATCCCTCTGCCATCTGGTGTTAGGGGCACTGTTTTAATACTTCAAACTCAAAAATGAAGAATACTTCACTGTTAATAATGCTTCTGCTTTTAATATTTAAGGTAAAATATATCAAAGAGTACAAGCAGATAGTTCACATAACAGAATACTATGGATTCAGTGCTGAATTGCTCATAAACAAAATTGATAAATTCAAAAGACAACAGAGATGCAGACAAATAACTACCAAAATACCATGAAGGCCAGCATTCTAAACACCAATACATCAAACTTTTGCAAACTAGTCTAGTGGTCAGCTCTATCCACCAAAAGCCCAGGGCACCAACAGATCCAATGACAGTTGGGTCATTTGGCACTCACATTCTCAAACACTGTCATTAGAAATTTTGCAGAACAACCACTAGATTGTTAACAAGTTTGTGTCTCACATATGACCTAAGATGCCTGCTGCAGGTGCAGAAAAATGTCTGGAAGGAAGAAAGAGAGGAAGCATGTGGAATGTTGTCATTAAAATAATCTGAACTGAAAGCTTATAGGTGTTTTATTCTTAGAATTTGTGTATAAACTTAGGTGAATTGTTCTTTTGAATAAAGTTTCTGAGATTATATAACATGAAAAAAATTAACAGACTAAAGTTTTCAAGTAAACACAGAAACTAAAACCTTTAATTCTTTATCAAATGCCCTTTTAATTTTTAATTTTGATATCATGCATGACAAAAATATATCTCAGTTAGCAATTTTAATTTCTTGTGTTCGCCTTTTAATATTTTTTCTCAAGATTCTAAGTCAATTTATGTATGTTGAATGTTTATTTTGTTAATTACTTGTTATGTTTGTGCATGTGGAAATCCTGATTTGGCTTCCAGCATAATTGCATTGTATTCTTATACATGGGGGTGTCAAAAAAGTAACCAAAATTATATTTTTATTGGAAAACACTGCTTCTTTTTATTCAAATTCCTTTACAAACCTTGGACACATTACAAAGATTTCAATGTTCAGTCCAATGTTCAAAAGGCCTGAGGCACCTTTTGATAGTTCAGTACACCCAACATTTTATTATTTAGCTCTTGATCACTCTGAAAATAATAACCCAGAAGCTCTTTTTCACTTCAGGAAATAGGTGGAAGTCATACAGCACTAGTTCCGGTGAATAAAGTGGAATGTGTTATTGCCTCAATGTCTAGTGGAGTGATTGTTTCTTGAACGTGATTTCACTGCAGGAAATAGGTGGAAGTCATACAGCGCTAGTTCCAGTGAATAAAGTGGAATGTGTTATCACCTAAATGCCTAGTTCAGTGATTGTTTCTTGAATCTTGATGGCACAATGAGCCGATGCATTATTCTGATGAAGGATTCATGCCATATGAATGAGATGTGATCTGTTTGTTTTAATTTTCCACTTTCATGATCCCTTCAATACTGCAATAGTAATTCACAGTACCAGTATGTTGTTTATCTGCCACATGATCGTACACAGTGCCTTGCTTATTGAAAAAGACAATATGCATAACTTCTCATGCACTTGATTTAACTTTGGCCTTTTTAGGTCTTGGGCTTGAAAAATGTTTCCATTGGGCACTGTGCTGTTTTGTCTCTGGGTCACAATGATGAAAACAGGATTCATCACAAGTGATGGCTTTGTTTAAAAAATCTGCTCTTCCATTGTTGACACAGTGAGCCTTCTGTTCGTCACTCATCACACCTGCTTTGCTGCAACTTTTCTATACTCTAGAACATTTTGTACAATGTCTTCAACTGATCTATAGGATATATTCATAATCTCTGCAATTTTTGTTAGTGATAAATGAAGTTTTCTGCAACATTTCTAGTGTTTTTGATGGAGTATTGCCAAGAATGCAAAATCTAATTGATGCGCACTGCTATATCTTGAGATTTATTTTGGGTACAGTAAACACCCCCATACAATTTCCCTGTTTAGCTCCAACTGCACACTGCCAGGCAAATGACATGTATGGTATTACGTCACACAAGGTACTGCCAATATGATTCACAAGCGTGGGTGCATTAAAATACACACACGCACGCACGCACGCACACACGCACCCACGCACCCACGCACACACACGCACACACACACACACACGCACACACACACACACACACACACACACACACACACACACACACACACACACACACTATTAATTTATAGATGAGTCGTATTTATTACACATCTGCTTCACTTTTCACACATACTAAGTTTCTACCAGCATTCTTAAAACATTTACTTTTAAAATCCATATCATTTGTTATTTGAAATGTTATTTCATCATAACACAGCCCTTTTCTATCATAAAATGCAGTATTTTTTAATAACTCAGATTCTCCCTCCTTGTGTACACTGATACACAACTGTATAGGAAAGTGCTCAGAAGCATAATTCTGACTTCCTTTATGTATAATAGCTAAAAGAGCATAAAGCAGTTTTAAGAAAGGTGGTTTACCACTGCAGTGGTTAATTAAGCTTTATCTTTATATGTAGAGCATTAAGAGTATTGTAGATCCTTTTATTAATTTTCTGCCTTATTTATTTGTTCTATAGTTTCCCACCATGATTTTGCATATTATAACACAATAATGATCATTGTAAGACAGTATATAGGTAGAGAGATGAACTTTAGAGGCTTATTTTGCTTGCTTGTAACATTCCAATACTAGGCAGGAAGAGAAGATCCAAAGGAACTTTGCTTACTTTGTGCATAATTTGCCAATTGGACAAGACATTCAACTCATTTACATTATTAGGTCCCTAGCATGCTGTCTAATGGTAGACTCTTGTACTACAATACTTGCAAATGCTTGCAGTGGAGGTTTCACACTCATAATTTTGGAGATGTAGCTGTTGGTACCATGTTGTAATATTGAGACCTGTGAAAATCTTTTTCTTAGACAGGAGCATGTGTTAAGGAACATCTCATCTTTCCTTAGGCACAGTTGTGTTTCAAGCAGCTTAAACCTGCTAACATCACAGATTATGGCTCAGTAGTGTATTGTACTCCTATTCCATTATTGGTGTACAACACATGCCTCTTGCTGAAGTTTCCACCCAGATGGATTTGCCAACAAGTACTTCATTGCATTGTGCCACATCTGCACCAAGGACTACTTTAATGGTACTGACTATAGCTCCCAAGCCATAATCAACTAGTATCAAACATAGGTTGTGTCAAACCTACATTGCCCATAAAAAAAATCATTCCAGGACTAAACATTGATTACACAGTTTCACCCACTTTATGAAGTCCCAGTGTCGTTCTACAATCTGCAGGGGATCTTCAGACTCCTGGACATCAAAGGAGTCTCAGGAGGGTGGCAGTTTTAGTCATTGATCCAAAATTAGCCAAGCTGAAAAAGAATATAAAGACTTATTATTAATTTTTAGATGAGTCGTATTTATTACACATCTGCTTCACTGTGGTGTTCCAATACAGTTAAATCTCGATAATATAAAGACTGTCCGTTAATCTCATTTGATTTTAATACACAAGTCTAATTTGCCTTTTTGCTTTTAGGGACATTTTAGATTTTTAAGATTTCTTGGTAATTTTTTTATAATTTTACCCCTTTTTAGTTTTTAGTATTGATTTCTTGCTTTAACTTCTTGTTTTTATTTTTTAAAACTAAATTTTTTGGGCCCTATTCATAGTCTTGGTACGGACCAACTTGCTACTTCTGGTGGACTAACGGTGGACCATTGATTTCCTTATTCATAAACCGGGATTTGTGATGGTCCGGAGATCAACCCCTTGGTCCAGCGCAAAATTTTGGTCCATCTCAGAGGGGTGGATTAAAGGCAGATCATCTTTACAAAATGGACAACTATGAAGTAATGACCATTACTGCGGTGCATAGAATTTGTGAAATGAGACAACGGAGGAAAACTTAACTACCAAGACTGGAAATTATTGGAAAGTATGATGATCTAAGCTTCAGAAATATATAGAGGTTTAGTAAAGCTGTAAATTAAAAACAAAACATGCATTATATGATTACAATTGATACCTGATTCCTTCCCATCAGGCAAAGTTAACCTACATGTCTATTGAAATTTACTGAGCAAGTATTATCTCTGCTCTAGGACAATTTTATTTAATGCCTTTTCTTACTACCTATATGTGCCACCATGGCAGTCTCTCGGTTAATGCATTAGGTTTATCTATTGAAGCTCTTTGAGTAGATAAATAACTACTCCGACTGTAGCAAATTTACTTTCACGTGTTAAACAGTGGTGAAATTAATTACTTTTTGTAGTTAAAATAAAATTCCAAATCAACAACCTAACCTAATATTAAGTGCCAGAATTGCACATTAAGAATAACACAATAAAGACTACACTTTGTGAACCTTTGTGTTCACACATGCCTTCTCTTTCTTTCTTTCTTTCTTTCTTTCTTTCTTTCTTTCTTTCTTTCTTTCTTTCTTTCTTTCTTTCTTTCTTTCTTTCTTTCTTTCTTTCTTTCTTTCTTTCTTTCTTTCTTTCTTTCTTTCTTTCTTTCTTTCTTTCTTTCTTTCTTTCTTTCTTTCTTTCTTTCTTTCTTTCTTTCTTTCTTTCTTTCTTTCTTTCTTTCTTTCTTTCTTTCTTTCTTTCTTTCTTTCTTTCTTTCTTTCTTTCTTTCTTTCTTTCTTTCTTTCTTTCTTTCTTTCTTTCTTTCTTTCTTTCTTTCTTTCTTTCTTTCTTCTTTCTTTCTTTCTCTCTTTCTTTCTTTCTCTCTTTCTTTCTTTCCTCTCTTTCTTTCTTTCTCTCTTTCTTTCTTTCTCTCTTTCTTTCTCTCTTTCTTTCTCTCTCTCTTTCTTTCTCTCTCTCCTTTCTTTCTCTCTCTTCTCTCTCTTTCTTCTCTCTCTTCTTTCTTTCTCTCTTTCTTTCTTTCTCTCTTTCTTTCTTTCTCTCTTTCTTTCTTTCTCTCTTTCTTCTCTCTCTCTTTCTTTCTTCTCTCTCTCTTTCTTTCTCTCTCTCTTTCTTTCTCTCTCTCTTTCTCTCTCTCTCTCTCTCTTCTCTCTTTCTTTCTTTCTTTCTTTCTCTCTTTCTTTCTTTCTCTCTTTCTTTCTTTCTTTCTTTCTTTCTTTCTCTCTTTCTTTCTCTCTCTCTCTCTCTCTTTCTTTCTCTCTTTCTTTCTTTCTTTCTTTCTTTCTTTCTTTCTTTCTTTCTTTCTTTCTCTCTTCCATTGCTCCTTAAACAGAATACTTCATTATTTTCCTTCAAAAACTGCAGAAAACTCTTATGTATTTCTTGCCAGGCTTTCTCCTTTTTTGTATTGACATTTATGTGACTGACTTATTTTCTGCATGTCCATCCTTTTCTGAACTAAAGAAAACAAGCTCTTTTTCTCTTCCTCAGACCAACTGTCTGCATGCTTCTTCATTAACTCCATGTTCATAGAACACCAAACTGGTACTGTTTAACATTAAGCAGCAAACATCATAATGATTAAGAAACAGCTGTGAAACTAATATAGAGATTTATAAACTTGTAAGTAGCTGTGGTTTATTTACCACTCTATGGGACTTGTGCATGTGCAGAAGAATCTTTCTTTGTTGTGTAACAATTGCTTCTTGCTGGTCCATGTCTTTTCTTGGTCCAAAGCATTTTATTGTCTATGAATGTCAAAAGGTTAGGCCGCTTTTGGTGCAGACTAAATAAGCCGGAAGATAGTCTAGACCAAAGTGGTATCTATGAATAGGAGCCTATATGTTTTTAGAGCTTTTTAGTTTGCCACATGAAGTCCAAATGACCTAGTGGTCGACGGGCCCTTAAACTTCAATCACTCACCCACCCGGGACTTAAATATAATGGGACTTACATATTTTAAGTTGCTATTATGGTAGTTGTGTCACATGTTATATGCAAACTCCTAGTGGTTTACCAGGAAAATATAGAGTTCATTGGAGAATTTAGTGTCATGCTGGCACATAGCCTTGGTAGCTCAATGGTTCAGGCCAATTGGCTGGAGATTCCATATATCAAATATATCAAATCCTGGTTATGGCATTGAATATTTCAGTCTGATTCTACATTTCCAAAAAAAAAAAAAAAAAAAAAAAAAAAAAAAAAAAAAAAAAAAAAAAAAAAAAAAAAAAAAAAAAAACCTTAAGGAATTTGTTTTAGTCATTGGTTTCAATAAAGTTCTCATCTTCTTGATTCACGTGATTCTACTCAAATGATGAGTGTTAAATCATTTTCTGTGGAATGTTCATAGTAAAGATTTGTACTTTTTGTATTATTACTAGCAGTATTTTAGTTCATACTATCTCTGCAAGGAATTTAGGTTAATCTTACAAAATTATTTCATAAAACTATTTGAAGTCAGTTTTATGAATTAATTTGGAAGTCACTATTAATAAATTCCTCAAATATCATGTAAGTTAGAAAAATATTCTAAAAAATTCTCTTTAATCCTGTATTTACTTAATTGTGAAAAAACTGAATGGTGATTAACTGCTTGGTTGGGAAGAGAAATAAGTTATTATTTATTACTAAGATGTGAGAAGTGTCAGTCCATTTCTCAAATGAGAAAGGTTAAACATACCCAGATTACAACTTCTGTTTGTTAAAAGAATGCATGGTGCTTGAAAGTAATACATGTACTGACATGTATTTTTGCATTATGATTGAAGCTAAAAGACCCAAATTCAGTGTATTGATTATATAATGGAAAGTATGCAATTCACTCTCAGAAGAAATTATTGTAGTCTAATGTGATCTAAACAGGTTTTGAATACAAATAAGCATTTGCATGTGTTTAGAAGGGATGAAAATTCATATCCCTGCTGCTTTCATTCATTTATATAATTCTTTAGTGCTCATGCAGCAAAGGTATAATGACAGTGCATTTCTTGTGAAATAAATAATGTGCTTCTCATATGAGTTGGCTGGTCGAGTAGTGGATCTGACTGTGGTATTCAGATCTCATACTCCCTTAGTATTCACATGAAATATTTTTCAATGAAAACCACTAACTTTGTAAAGTTCTGGGTTATCACACACACACACACACACACACGCACACACACGCACATGCACACGCACGCGCGCGCACACGCGCACACACGCGCACACACACGCACACACTTTAAAATCAGGTACTATGTGTTGACAATTCTGCAGGTAATATGCTGGCCAATATTCAATATTGGTTACTTATTCATAGAATGGAGTAAATATGCTATTCCTATAACATTCTGCATTTTGTGTTTCTGCAAATTATACTTATTACATGTCATAGCACAATTTTGTAAGTAATGGGGTTTTCTGAAATAAATCTGATTTCTCTTCTTCTGGTTTAAAACATCGCTAAGTAAGTGGAATCAATCCTCATGAAGGTTATTTTGAATTACCCCATTATTAGCATTTCTGTAATCGAGGTGCAGAAATAAACTGACTCTTATATGGTAGCAATTCATGAATGTCAATGATCTTTTATGGTTTTAATTTTAATAGTTTGATAGCTTGTCACCCTGCCAAGTGAGATAGCTCTTTGGCAGTGTGTTAGCATCTTATTTGGGTGGTCCCAGGATGGATGCTTTATGACTGCCCACTGTGGCCATGGGTTTTTCCATGGTTTTCCCCAGTTGGCAAGGCAAATGTTGGAGTGGTGTCTCTTCTCCCATAGTTCTCTCTCTCATGTCTCCCACTTTTATGTTACAGATGACTCTGGGGCTGTGTGCCAATGACAGTGGGCAAATGGCACAGATGTTTGCAATTTTGATCTTGGCTCCATGAGAGATGGCCATTTGAATTTCCATTGCTCAGTCAAGCTTTCCCTGGTTTCTGCTCTATGGAAGCATCTGAGCCACCCTCTGGTAGTTTGGGCAGGTTGTCACAAGCAGTTCTGAGCCGGGTGATCAAGCCAGTAACTGATAAGGAACTCTGCACATCTCTGTTATTTACATTGTCCATTTCTGTGACCCATGTCTCCTGCAGTTCCTTCATCTCATCTTTTCCACTTGGGGATGTATGCGCAAAAGATCCTGATGTCGGTTGAAGTGTTAGATGTCCTCTCCATTTCTGCCTAACTTGCAACCCTTAGCTCATTGCAATTGCAGTGCAAAGTCACACAGATTTCTGAGCAGAAAGCTCTGATTATTTTCATGTTTCTCCTTAGTGAGGGACATTACTTCATTCTTCAAATGTTACTGAGAATCAAACTCATTTCCTTAAATTTATTTACAAGGTTTTGTATAGTTTCTCATATTGGTAGATGGGAACCTTGACATTTTGTTAAAAATCATTTACTAACTTCTCTCCAAGATGAGGTAGTTTACATTATTAGTTGAACATAAGGATCCTTTCGGGTATCATGTATACATCATATAACTGTATTATAAAAATCTCTAAGGCACTTTCCCTAGGCAAAGGGTGCCCTTTTTGCCCAGCTGCAGTCAAGGCCACAAATATCATTGTTATAACAAAATCGAATACACTTGTAACATGTAAAGACTAAAATCACTTCAGATCTTGATGCAAGCTGTCATGAGATTGAGGAAAGACAAATGTAAGCCAAGGTCACAAGGTGCACCATATGGTGGCTGTTGCATGCCAACCAGCAAAGTGATATGTGAGAAGCATGTAGTTAAGCCTCCACACTGATATAAGAGCTTTGAAATTCTAGTAATATATTACTGCTTGTTGAGTTTTAGTGTACTGCTAACCATATACATAATGTTATACTGCTTGTCTATGCTAAGGTTACATGTGATAATTAAATTGTTTGCATGTTTATGTTTCATATATGTGGCTCTTATGAAATTTGTGTGTTTTCCCTCATTTCGTGAATGTGCTTGCTGTAGGAAACTAGACTGAGTAGCATCATATCAGAATTGAAAGAGTTGCATGAATATGAACTGGAACAAGTCAAAGCCAATTATGAGCGAACACTGCATGAAGAAGTTGAATTATCAAAGTCTGAAATTATTAAAGCTTTGGAAGAACAGATACAGGTACATGTATTTCTTGACTTACCTATACTATTTGTCGAATTTGATATTCTGTTTATTAAAATCCAGTCAGGTATATAATTGATGTAGAAAGTGGAATTGGATTTTGTTTTCTAAATGTTAATACATTACCATTCTTTTATTACACTAGGTTTGTTTTACAAGCTATGTTATACTTACTTTTCATTTTTTATTTTTATTTTAATTATGTTTATTATTTTATTTATTTTTATTTTTTATGTTGTATTATTTATATATATTTATTTTTTGTTTCAAATAGGAATTTAACTGTTCTACTTGGAGTCATATAATATTATTCGGTGGTGGTTTATTATAATTAGGGATGGGACTTCGATACCATCATTACTCTTGATACTCAATTATATTGATATATATATATATATCTTAATACTTTGAAATAAATGTTAACAAAGTATCAGTACTTTTAAACTTTTAAGAATAAAATAGAATAGAATTTTTTATTCTCCGATTGATATGCAATAAGCATATATGGCTTCGTCAGTATTGCATAATATTATTTACAGTATACACATGACAGAAGAAGTTTTGCACATTGAAAATTGTTGTGTTAAGTTTTATGCTAAATAAGAAATGAAAGGAGTCAAGACTTTTCGTTACTAATTTGCACATTTTCCTAAAGACTTGGTGGACCATACATCTTGATATACCTTAACTGCATTTTTCCACTGAGGAATGAATGCAACATTCCACAGACTCTTGTGTCTGATTGGAAACGTGCAAAACAACGGAGAAAGTAGTAGGGGTATGCGTAACATTCAGTTTACACTCAGTTGTAAAGGAATTTGATTTAACTGACACACTGAATCTTGTTTCTGCAATACTCTGCCTTGGTGGCTTATTTTCGGCCATTACCGTTATCTACTCTGGTGCCCAAAATCAGTTAAATCCAGCAGAAACAAATCAGAACTTAGTTGTGAGATAATGTAGTGCAAGGAAATATATCTCTTTTTTCTTTCCATGTTACTTTATCAAATCAAACTGGATCATGACCATATCTTATGTATGACTAACATCCATTAATATTTTGCTTTACCAGTGTATCACAGTGATATTGAATAAAACAGCAGTAAAGTATGGAACTGTTGAAGTAGACTGTACTAATAATTGTAATGGAGTGGTATGTAAAATATGCAAAAAACATTTTTGCACATGGTGAGTCAAATAGTACAGCAAATTTAAATAACCATGTTACATTCATACACAAAATGAAGTTTACAGAACCTCTACTGATTATGCAATGTTCGAGTTACCTGTTGCTGTCCATGGTATCTGAAAATGATGAGCGAAAACAGAATTATTTACATGCATTTATATACAGAAAAGTACTAATAAGAAAACAATTCAGTGTACATGCTATTGCCTTTATGGCTTTATATAAACTTAGTATTGAGTATTGATTATATGGGTTGGAAGGAATTTAGTTACAATGGCATCCAATTTAATTGAAAAAAAAAAAAAAAAAAAAAAAAACAGTTGTCTGTTTGTAACACTCTGGCACTTACATTTTTATTTTTTAAGGGACTAGTTTCGGAAGCTGTTGCTTCCATTTTCAACCTCAAAGGTTCAACTATTGTCTGTTGTCTGCTTTCTTTCTGGTGGTGGAACTTCTTTGTCAAATTATTGACTTAAGCTAAAGAAAACCATTAAGGAAGCAACCACATTTACTAAAGAGAAATGAAAGTAAGAGCGTATTTGGTGTATTCACGTACCACCCAAGAACATGTAATAAATTTGAAAAGATCTCTAAGGAACTAAATAGCTTCTTGGCACTTACAAATATATACTCAGTATTAAAATTGTTAAATTCAAAAACTAAAGATGAAATCCCATGAATCAATAGATTGGGAATATACCAAATAAGTTGTAGGGATTGTGAAAAATTCTACATAGGACAAACTAAAAGAAACCTAAAAATCAGAATCAAAGAGCATTTTAGAAAGATCAAATAGAAACAGGAAGATAAGTCAGCAGTAGTCACTTTTGGAACAAAAACCATGAGTTTGACCAAAATTCAAAATTATTAAAAGGGGTGATAAACCAAAAGAAACTGATAACGTGGGAGAACATCTTAATATGGAAAAATGACTGAGTGATGAATTTTAAAACCACACCAGGCAATAATTTGATAAAGAAGTTAATAGTTCCACCACCAGAGAGAAGACAGCAAATGACGACGAAGACAAGACAAGATGACAAGACAACGGTCAGACATTGAAGGTTGTAAATGGAAGCAACAGCTTCCAAAACAAGTCCCTAAAAAGTAAAAATGTAAATGACGGAGTGTGAAAAACCAACTATAAATAGTTTTTTTCATTTAAGTATTGATAGTTAAGTCAGTATCACTAATGATTATCAAGAAAAAGAGGTGTTGTTCCATCACTGTGTTATAGTAAATCTTACCCCTTTTTTGTACACTGATGATGATGATGATGATGATGATGATGATGATGATGACCCCAGGGACCTACTTCGGTAGGTACGGGTTTGGCGCACCTGGGGTCACGAGCCAACAGTCTCCCTCGTGTGGGCTCCTCTTCGTGGTTGAGGGAGACCTTCGTGGTTGAGGGAGACAGTCAACAGGCCCACCCACGTGTAGGCCGTGCGTGGAGACCCGTGTTGGTGGAAAGGTTTATCCTGGTGGTTGAGGGATGCGTATCTGAGCTCGTAACAGTATTCTTCTGAATTCGGGGAGGGTGCACATTTCTTATACACCACTATGGCTTCTGCTTCGCTTAAACGGGAAGTTAGGGGCTAACCCACCCCTAATCAATCGGCCAGGACTAGGTATTGTACCAAACTCCTGGGTGAGTGGGACGGCGAGCTCACTATATCCCCTGTGTACCCTGTCATCCCAGTGGGATGACCCCTTGTTGGACTCTGTGGTGGGTGGGGAGCACTGGGGGATGAATCTTACACCAACTATTATGGTAAACCTTACTCTAAAAAACAATTCAAAAAATTGTGGTAGCAATGGAAAAGAAGTAGTTGAGTCTTGTGGTCCTCGCTACTTGGTAGTCAGTCGAACTGAAGAAGGCCAGAAGTTTTCAACAGTTAACCCTTTTACCATCCAGAGGGGATTAGACAAAATTGCTGGTCCTGTCAAATCTTGTATACGATCGCGAAACGGCACGCTCCTGGTTGAGGCGCATTCTAACTCCCAGGCTGCATCATTATTGAAGGCAAGCATGCTAGGCAGTTATCCTATAACCGTTACGATACATAAGACCTTAAACTCCTTGCGCGGGGTGGTAACCACCCGTGCGTTGGACGGTATGTCCAAACGAGGAGATCCAGGAGAACCCGAAAGACCAGGGAGTTACTTGTGTGTACCGAGTACAGCGCAGAGAATGTGGGGAGTTGTTGCCTACTAGTACCCTGTTCCTTACTTTTGATCGGGTAGATCTTCCTCAAAAGATTAAGGGAGGATACGAGAGTATTGAGGTTAGGCCCTACATACCAAACCCCCTGCGGTGCTACAAGTGTCAGCGTTTTGGTCACACTAGTCAAATGTCTAACGGATCTCCAGCATGCGTCAACTGTGGTTTGGTATTACACAATGGTGAGTGCTCTTCGCCCATTAAATGTATAAACTGTGCCGCGGGGCATCCATCTAGTTCCAGGAACTGCCCACGATTTGTGGAACAAAAGGCAATTCAGGAAATTCGTGTTAAGGAGAAGGTATCCTTCTCGGACGCCCGGAACTCCTGCGCACTCGCCTGCCCTCCGTCCCCAGGTCCGGTACGTATAGCTCTGTCTTAGCTAAGCCCGTACCAAGAAAAGAAATCGCAATGCAAACCTGCGCTGCAGATGAGGCTACCATCTCAGATAAAATTCTTGTCCCGACACAAGTACAGAAGTCTACAAAGCCATCACCAGCATCGGCAACTACATCGCCTAAACGGACGAAGGAAACTAAAACCTCAGCCCCGTCCCCAGCCAAACTGTCGACTTTGACATCTAAGTACGACAAGCCTGTATATACGATCCACCGCCAAAAGTATTTAAGACCAGCTACCAGAGGACAGATTTCCTTAAGGATTCAACCCGTATCCCCAGAAAAAAGGAAGCCTCTAGGACATCCCGAAGCTCTTCTTCTGAGCAGCTTTCTGGTGATGACTCGGATCGATGACTGTCATCTTTGTCAATCTCTGTGTCCAATAGATTTGAAGCCGTCGAACCCAAGTTCTCTTTAGGGAAAGGGGCCTCTTCCGCCGAAGAAATGGACCAAGAAGATACGGACCACACTGCAAGAACGGCAACGAAAAAGCACCAGGATAAACCGGATGAAAAAGGTGTTAGCCCTACACCGAAGAAAAAGGTGTTAGCCCTACACCGAAGAAAAAGGGTAAACTGATTCGACCACCGTTGAAGTCGTCTTAATGTAGATTAACTATTACATCTTATCTCCATAGTTCCACTGGCTATCCTACAATGGAACATACAAGGTTTAAGAGCACATCGACCAGAACTGGAACTTCTGCTCAGTAAGCATATCCCCTTGTTGGTATGCTTACAAGACACTAAGCTACGACCTCAAGACAAGTTTAAAATCAGACACTACACACCACTGAGGTGTGATATTGAAACAGAAGAGGGCATTCCTGCTCACGGGAGCACTATGATGCTCCTCAGGGATGACATATTTGTAGAACCATTACAGCTACAATCTGACATACAATCTGTACCATGTCTATGTCTAGTATCTGCACATTTTTTTTAGAATTTTTATCGCGATATTTGGACCATTTTGTAATTTATACTGATGGCTCCAAGAACTCAAATGGTGTTGGTTGTGCTTACGTGTGTGGAACCGAACCGTATACATTCGGATTCCACACTAGCACTTCCATTTTTACTGCAGAGCTTTATGCAATATACCGGGCCATTTTACACATATGTCGACGAAAGTTGGGGAACTGCTTAATCCTCAGTGATTCCGTCAGTGCACTTCAAAGCCTACGGCAGCTGTACAACTACCACCCTATTGTGCAGCATATCCAGGATGCCCTCCACGTTTTACACGCTTCTGGCGTTAGCGTGGTGTGTGCATGGATCCCTGGTCACGTAGGCTTGCGGGGGAATGAAATGGAGGATTCGGCAGTCAAGACGGCTACCATGAAACCCAGGGTTTGAGTACCATCTGTGACATCGGAAGATTTTAGGTGCATATTGTGGAGAGCTGTGCAAACCTGCTGGCAGGAAGAGTGGTCCGCTCTCCGCAATAATAAACTTAGATCTGTCAAAGAACTTCCGATTCCCTGGGTTACCTCCTGTCGGTCATCTCGTCGCGAGGAGGTGAGTTTGGCTCGGTTACATATTGGGCACTGCTTTTTTACTCATAGTTTTCTTTTTAAAAAGGAGCCTGCTCCACTGTGTCTGTTTTGCAATGAAGCGTTATCTGTACGACACGTGCTGCTAGAGTGTTTTCACCTAGCAGACCTTAGGACGTCTCTGCAGCTGCCGGCCAGCTTTGCAGAAATGCTAGTGGACGATGACACAGTAGTGCAGAAGATTTTTAGATTCTTTTCTAGGTTAGGCTTTAGGATTTAGTGAATGAAATATTTAGTAGGTTTTCATTGATTTTTTTTTAATTGTCTGTTTAGTTTTAATAGGTTTATGTACAGTTGTATAGTTTTTTAGAGATTCTATATCTGGCTTTTGCCATGACAAGTTTTTAAAGGGCGCTGATGACCGCCGTAGTTGAGCGTCCTTATACACATCATCATCATCATCATCATCATCAGATGATGATGATGATGATGATGATGATAACAACAAAAGCAACAAAAACAAGAATTATAAAAATAATTGTAATAATAATAATGAAGAAGAATTTTACTGTCATTGAGCTTTACAGCAATCGACGTCAGAACAATATGATACAGAGTATGTACAAAGTTGACCTTAACAGCAATTTATGTCAGAAGATAACATAAATATTACAATACAATACAATCTTTCTGTTCGGTTTTACAGAATATATACAAATGAGAAAATAATGTTCAGTGAGTAAGTGACACTATTTACAATTGAGATGCATTTCCAAAAAATTCCTGTAAGGAGTAGAATGGGTTGATTAATAATCTGTCATAAAGCCTATGTTCAAAGCTGTTATTTGGCAGTCGAGTTACATAATCTGGAAGTGCATTATACATTCTTATACCTAATAATTTCAAAACTATAATGAAGCCTATGATAAGGTGTGTCAATTTGGTTTGTATACCTAGTATTATATTTATGGATATCTTGTCTATAGTTGTAATCAGATAAATTATTTTTTATATAAATTGGGACGGTATAGTTGTATAAGTTTACTACTGTCATTGTTAATTTAATAAATAATGGCTTACATTGTGTGAATTTGTCTGTATCAGATATAATATGGATAATCATCTTCTGCAATAATAGGATATTAGTAACGTGGTTACTATTACCCCAAAGTAAGATACCATATATGTTCATCAATTCTGACATCATCTTAAGGGGATCCAGTAAGCAAACACTTTTAAAATTTTCATTTTTTGGTTTTTGATGGTAAAAATTCTTTATACCTTTCTGATTTATTTTTATATATTAATCACATTTATATGTAATTTATAACTAATACAAAATAATATTGAAAATAAGTACAGTGTTTTGTAAGTGTGGTGGCATTTCAAATTTACTAAATTAGCAAATTCTCCTTTCCAAATCCCCCGCTCAGTTTTATGTCTAAATATTGTTGTGGCTGCACTGATAATACCTGTGTGGTCATACTGTTACCTGACAAAATAATATAATAATGTTACTATAAACAATTAGAATACATTAGACACCCAGAAATGCATGGGTTCTTGGCTTCAATGTATGAAAACAACACTTGGCAAAGAACCAATGGTCGTTAGAAAACCTACGGGAGGTAAAAACTGACTTACAAAGACAATAAATAAGTTCCAGATGTACTATGGTTTAGCTATTAGACAAAATACTAAAAGAACAATTGACGTGAGAAAGACACTGTAGGCAAAGTTATCTCACAATCTGTGATGGAAAATCGTGAATATGTTTATGGCCATCAGGCCTAAATTCTTGGTGTAAATTCTATAAAGCTAAAGCTTCAGCTGCAATTGACAATCACAAGAATAGCCTACCACTAGTGATGATGGATATGGTCAGGGAACTTGATGATGCCAACTACTTGAAAAATGTCTCCATGGTAAAACTCAAAGTTGTAATGAGAGTGACAGTGAAGGAGTGTGGTATTTGTGGAAATAAACACATTACACTTTGGAGTCTATAATGCCTTAGGTACTTAAAACAAGGGAAATATTATAAAATGTGATGTGTTGTGTAGGCTGGGATTTCAACTAATCTCTGTTTCATATAACCTTGCCCCGCTGACACTTATCACTCCGCATTCAACTAACTTCCCCCTCATCCTAACTGGCTAATGTTTTCGCGCCATATGCCTTTCCCATCAGATTGAAACCTGCAGTAAACATCATAATAATTCGAGATTCAACTGTATTGGAACACCACAGTGAAGCGAAAAATTATTAAATTTTAGATGAGTCGCATTTTTTACACATCTGCTTCACTTTCCTACCTATTTTGAGGACATGTTTCGCAAATCTTCGTTTCAAAATAGGTACGAAAGTGAAGCAGATGTGTAAAAAATGCGACTCATCTAAAATTTAATCATAATAATTGTCGGGAAGATAGAAATAAGAATACGAAGGCATGCAAAAAAAAAAAAAAAAATGAAGTTTATAATGTAACTGAGCAAGTTGAAACTGAATGAATGAGCAATGAAACTGGAACAAGTTTATAATGAAAGGGCTTCGGCCTTTTCCACTGGGATTTTTTTAAACCAGCACACATACCTTGCAAAAATGCTTGTCTTTCAGTCTTAAAAGTCATGTCACGCCATACTTGTCGTGTATCCTTCATTCACCCAAGTCTTGTCAAGGTAGTATATTTTGCGATTTGGACAATTTGATTGTCCTTAAATAAGGTCTTCGCCACACAGCAATATTGCCCCTGGAGTGGTAAGTTTTCCTGTTGTCTCAGTTTCATGTCGCGATGTTCCTACGCATCTAACACACCTGTAAGTTCAGGGCACAGCTGTTCGACTTCTCTGACTGACAAAGACGGATTCTTCTCTGTGAGTGCATTAAATACATGCAACACAATTCTTTTTTCGCCGCTTTCTAGAGGTTTTCCCTTGCGATGCTTCAGCGAAAAACTGGCGGTAGACTCTGCCATTATACATATAGTAAGTACACGCGTAATAAACGATCAATAAAATAATTTAGATCTCGCATTCGGCATAGCACACCGTTGAATGGCGATATATGACTAATCCAGTTCAAAACAAGGTCAGTGATAAAAGTCATATAAACAAATATGTCATCACTACCGCTAAATCACGTGCTATCGTGCCATGTGCTTGAGAGCAAAGGAACATCCTCTTTACTTCATTTAAGAATTAACATGCATTTCAGATATATCAACTCTGTTGCGTAATATATTTCATTGAAACAGTTACGAAAATATAAATTTGACAATTCTCTTCTAACATATAAAGACATATCACCATGTTAAATAACGAACTAATTTTTACCGCACAACAGTCTGCCCCACAACAGCAGTCAATGAGATGTGATAAGGTCATGTGACCATTAAGAGATACGTGGCAAGCTTACGTGAAACAAGGATTAGGGCACTGCACTATCAATTGAATGTTTGCGCTTGACAGAGATCAAATTATAAATGCAGAGGAAGTCAAAAATAATTGGGAAAAGCATGTTAGACAGCACAAAAGATATCTGAAAAGATGTCTAGAGGATGAAGTGGAAGGTGACTCAGATAATTCTTTAATTTGGAATTTCAGATCTTAATACAGCCTTTTCAACAGCTTTCTGTTCTCTCCTATTATAGTCTCACACACAAATTAATTAACCTACCCCTCAGCCAACAAGAATATAAAAAAGAATAACATCAAATCTTAAAAACTGCAATTAAAAATGGATATGGAAAAAGCCTTGTAGACAAAAAAATAAAATTATTCAAACTTCAAAAAAGAGTAAAACAGATCACAGCTCATTCACCAATGAAACAAAAAATTAGATTTACTAAATTTACATACCACCCTGAGCCACAAAAATGTCCCAAAAAATATTCTAGGAATATAACATAGCACTGGTACCAAAAAACAATTACAAAATTAAAAACCTACTCAACAGTAACAATACAGATAAGATAAAACCAGAAGAAAAATCAGGCATTTACAAGATAAAGTGTAAAGACTGTGAAAAAATTTACATAAGAGGGACAAAAAGAAACATAGGTACTAGGAAGAAAGAACATTTCAGGCACCTAAGATACAAAAATATTGATAAGTCTGCAATAACAGCCCATTTCTGGTCTGAAAATCATGAGATTGAAGATAGCACCAATTACTAAAATGCGTACCAAAACATAGTGAGCTCGGCATCTGGGAGAAAATATACATAGAGAAGCATAAAAACCAATTAATGAACTTTGAAGTTCTGTCAGAAGACAATCCCACATTTAAATTCATCACAAAATCAACAGATGGCAGCTGCAACTCTAGCACTACCCTCAACACTTTATCAAGCTTTAGTTGCAGTAGAGCTGATGATGCAGATAATAGTTCGTGAAACATGTCCTCAATATAGGTACGTAAGTGAGGCTGATGTGTAAAAAATATGACTTATCTATAATTTAATAAAGTATGAATATTGTTTTCACAACATTCTTCCTAAAATTTCTCTAAAAACTGGTCTGCAACAAATGAAAACTCAAATGGGGACCAGAACTATCAAGCAAACATCTCCTTACTTGATTGTTAAGGGCCTCCAATGGATCAAATCTCCTCTTCTGTAGGCAGAACTGCTGTATAGGCAACCATGGTCAGATTTATCAATCCTAGGAATGTAATGAAGGGCATAACTTGACTCTTATAAGTGATTTATAGAGAGTGTTTGTAAAGTTCCTGGACTCAGATTTTATTAATTTTTTGATCCAGTTTTATTTGACATACAAACTGAATGGGTATGCACATTTGTTGCACATACCTTTACATACATGAATAAATTATGAATCCCATTTTGTAGGATTTTGCAGTTTCTGAGAACAATAAGTACACTGATATGTCAGAAAACCATTTTGCGCGCATTATTTTGTGACATTCCAGTTCACAGCAGCTGCTGGAAACATTCACTATTTTTCTTCCAAACACATTACACATGTTGCAGAACACTTTCACATATTAATTTTGTACATCAAATGCTAAAAATTACCGCCAATTTCTTGCAAATACAATTCCACTTGATGACACATGTTCTGTGACACTTTTTTTAACCCTTTCACCGATATGGACATCATATGACGTCCAAGTTAAAATGCCCCAAACCGATATGGACGTGTATAGACATCCTGCGCATACATGCATTTAATGCTCATTTAATGCCAATTATTTTAATCTTCCTATTTTACAATAAATTTAAATTAGTTCTATAAGGGATGTAAACGTACCCTTAAAGGTTTCTTTTTTAATTGTACACCTCCAAACCTCGAAAAACACCCAAGGGCACATCTGCAGATTCACACCAAATAATATTGGTTTCCTTGCGAACTTCTTTTTTGCAACACATTAGACATTGTTGAAACGGTTGCAACTTTTTTGGTTGTGGGTGGTATGCTTTTAGGAAAGTGTTTTCTCTCAAGTATGAGGGGTAATGTCGTGGTGAATTTCTTACCCCCCAGTATAAAGAGGCCTCTGAGTATTATAATACTCATTTAGGTTACGAGCTGTTCATAAGCGCAAGTCCAGGTATGTGAATGTCTTGCATGAATTTACAGCTCTGAAAATTACTAAACAATTGTGCATGGTTACATCCAGTGGTATAAAAATACTTTTTTTTTACCATTTAACTGTTTTTCATAAAGAGAGATAGCTAGTAATAGCTGATCCACATCACTCATATTTGACCCGCCACTTCCCCCAAACAATGTAGTAGCGAACATGCCATCTGTAGACCAGTACATGTCACTGCTACCTATATCCTAAACATCTCCTTCATAATCGCACAACAAATATTCCAGATTTTCTACAGTAATAGCAGAAGCCTGTACACAGCATACACAAGCTAATTTATTTGCTACATTACTGGGATAAGCCATGGTTAACATTGAAATTTAACAATTTCAAATATGCCATTCATTTAGCTCTTGATAGCTATAAGAAATCACTCTGAACACAGAGAGAGTATAAATAACTAAAATACTGAGCGAAAACAGCTGCATAAGGCTACCAGAAACCTTGGTTGAGAAACACTGTAATAACAGATGCTGAAAGGGAGTTTTCTTTCCAGTAATGAAATGTGTAGTGTTTAACGCCCGCTTTTACGGCACCGCAGGCAGTGACACTGATGATAGATGAGATGAAGATGGAGAACCGGTGGAATGAGATGACAGGGGAAACTGGAGGTCCCGGAGAAAACCCGCCCCAGCGCCGTGTTGTCCACCACAAATCTCACTTTGCGGTCGCCTGGGATCGAACCCAGGTCGCCTTGGTGAGAGCCAAGCGGTCCAACCTTTCTTTCCAGTGTAACGCAACATATACTTATATGATTATCGCTTGGTATAGCATAAATAAACTAAAAGCTAAAACGTTGAATTGGAGAAGTCGCTTGCATAGCTATACATACATACATTCGTTCGTATACACGCAAAACAAAATGATTCAAATATTAGGCGCATTCGGCACAAAGAATGGCTTTTGCTACAGTGAAACAAGAAGTGAAATTTGAACGATTTATTACTGTAGTCTCCAATTTTTTATTACTGTAGATGTATACTGCCTTAAAGGGTTTTAAACCAGTTTTTGTTTCGTTTAAATAACTTAATAAATATGGAAGATATTGAATTGTATTTATGATGCATTTTTACAGCATTTAACAATTTAAATGTCTTGTTCTGTTTATTGGGTATCCATTTCGGGCCCCTGAAGGGTTTAAATGGCCATCGGTGAAGCGGTTAATGTTGCTGGTGTTATTTCAGTTATACAGTAGTAATTCCACCTTTGAGTTCTTCTAGTGATTGTGGGTTGCCACTGTGCACATTTGCCCTTAACCCCACAAAAAGAAATCTGGAGAGGTAAGACCAGGGAAACGTGGAGGCCATAAATTTTTCAAGATAATTTGATTACCGAAAAATTCCCTTATCATCTCCATGGTCTCGTTTGCAGTATGACAAGTGGCATCATCCTGCTTGAAGCAACTATCACGTTCATCCTCTTCCAGCATAGTGACGAACTGCTGCACAGTATCTTTGTAGACAACACCATCGACTGTTTTCTCAAAGAAGAAGGGCACAACAATCCTTTGCGACATCGCACACCAAACTCCAACATGTTCTGAATGAAGCAGCTCTTCATGAAAGAGTGGATTTTTGCTTGCTCAAGTTCTAGTGTTCTGGGAGTTAATGTAGCCATTTAAGTTGAACCACACCTCAACTGTAAAAAAAAAGTCTTGTAAGAATGGCTACATTGTTGCATGTGAAAGAACGAAACCATTGGCAGTAATTGTGACGTTTCACTAGATCGGGTGGTCACAGCTCCTGGACGACTTTAACACGATACAGGTGCAGTTATGTCACATTAAGAGCTTTATGTGTGAAGCCAGTTGATGATCCAATTTGTTGTGCCAAATGTCTGTACTGATTTTCGTGGTGAGGTAACAAGTCGTTGCTCGATATCGTGAACAAAATCTTCTGTGACCACCTTGGGTCTATCACTTCGTAATCTATCATCCACAGAGCCTGTATCACGAAATCAGTGCACAAGGTCCTAAACAGTACTTTTACCTGGTGTCAGATCATTTAGAAACAACCTTCTCCATCTCTCTAAACATCTTTTATAGGACCTGAACTCAAAGTATGCTTCCAGCATAGCACACGTTGTACACGTGTAAAATAAATTGTCTCCAACTGCAATTCATATTGTGACTTTGTAGGTTGGTGAAATTAAAAGTCCAATTGCACCACTCAAAAATGTTCTTTATTTCTACCGAATTACAATCAGAACACTTGCCGATTACACAGAATTACACACAATTACAATTCACCAGTTCGTCTGTCACAAGTCCACTGCACGCAGTTACGTACACTCCTCCGATGTCCGCCTGCGGTGCCGTATGTAGTAAAAGCGGGCGTTAAACACTACACATTTCATTTTTTCCTCCGATGCACGTACACAGTCCGTTCCCTCACTGGGCACTCCTCACCGCTGCTCGACAAGAACTGAACTTCCCTCCAGCCCGACGCGTTGCTTATACAGGACCAACTGGCCAATCTAGAAGGTTCCGGATTAGATGAAATATCCTGTATGTTTGAGAACTCAGGGGGAGGGGAAAGAGACGGCACAGTGATGTTTTTCCAGCCACCCCTCGTTACCGCTATAAGGCAAATGGGTAGGCGTGAGCGAAAGCCTCCCGTCCGGCCCCACCGCCGGCCGGCTCCACAGGAAGTCCCGACGTTCGGGTGACACTGCTCCCTCAAAGCTGGTCGTCCCGAACAGCACCATCGTAGCGTGCCAGGCGATCCAGGTGTACCACCAACATCTTCCCTCGGGAAACCGTCTAGATGCGATAGACCACGTCGTTAATCCTCTTCACCACCCGGTACGGTCCTTGCCATGGCTGCTGGAGCTTCGGGCAGCGTCCCTTGGTCCGGGTAGGACGGTACAACCAGACCAGGTCACCTTGCTGGAAACCTTGGCTGTTGGCTTGCCTGTCATACCTGGTCTTCATGTGGTCACTCGCCTTCTGGATTTTCTGGCGAGCCATCTCGTGCATGTCGTGGAGATGGTCCACCAAGTTCTGCACATACTCGGTCGCTGGCTCTTTCGCTTCCGGAGGGCTTCCAAAAGTCAGGTCACAAGGGAGGCGTAACTCTCGGCCGAACATTAAGGTGGCTGGCGTCATCCCAGTTGTGTCGTATGTAGACGAGCGGTAGGCCAGCAAGAACAGTGGCACCTTGACGTCCCAGTCTCGGTGATGGCTGGCCACGACCTTCCTCAGGTGTTCCTCTAAGGTGTTGATGTATCTTTCGACCATGCCATCCGACTGGGGATGTAGAGGCGTTGTGCGGGTCTTGTTAACCCCGTCTTTCTAGTGCCTGCTTCATTAGGTTGGACTCAAAATTGGTGCCCTGGTCACTGTGCAGCTCTAACGGCACCCCAAATCGACAGAACACTTGCTCCACGAGGCAGTCTGTGATTGTCTTTGCCTCCTGGTTTGGGATGGCATACACTTCCGGCCACTTGGTGAAGTAATCCACGACCACCATCAGGTAATAGTTGCCTCGGTCGGATACTGGGAACGGTCCAGCAATGTCAACGGCGATCCGTTCGAATGGCGTACCGACGTTGTACTGCTGCATGCCACCCCGGCTCCTAGTCTGGGGGCTGCGACTCGCCGCGCACACGTGACACTGACGGCACCATCTCTCAGCATCTGCTCGGAGTCTCAGCCAGTAGTAGCGCTGCCGTAGTTTGTCAATCGTTCGGTTCGCTCCCAGGTGTCCTGAAGTACCGGCGTGCACTTCCTCCAAGACTTCCGGGACCTTACTCCGGGAAAGTACCAACTGTTCTCTCTGCGTCTTCCCATCGGGCGATTCCCGTACCCGGAACAGCACGCCCTGTCTGGTCTTCAACGAGTCCCATTGGGCCCAGTACGACTTGTAGGTCGCGCTCCTCGGTGCGATGTCCTCCCAGGTGGGTCTTGTTCCTGCCTCCACTTTCCTCAAGAGTGGACCCAAGTCTGCGTCTGCCAGCTGCTCCCTCCTCAGACCTGCGCTATCCCAGCCGTCCGCAGGCACTGCCGTGACTACTCGGACTGCTGCGGCACGCTCCTTCTCTTCCACTCTTGTGCATTGGCCGCACTCTTCCGAACAGGGTCTTCGGGACATAGTGTCTGCGTTACCGTGGCTCTTCCCTCTGCGATGTTCCGAGGTGAAGTCGTACTCCTGCAGCCTCTGGACCCAACGTGCTGTCTGGCCTTCCATGTTCCTAAAGCTCAGGAGCCAGGTTAGGGCGGAATGGTCAGTCCTCAGGTGGAATGGCTGACCGTACAGATACTTGTGGAAGTGCTCCAAGGTCTTTTCTACCGCCAGTAACTCTCGTCGGGTGACGCAGTAGTTCTTCTCTGCCTTGGATAGCGTCTTGCTGTAGTAGGCTATCACCCGCTCATGGCCATCCTGGATCTGCGATGGGATACCTCCAATGCAATGGTCGCTGGCGTCGGTGTCCAAAATGATGGCGCCACCCGGTTGTGGAAATCCCAAAATTGGAGCACTGCACAGGGTCTTCTTCAGGCGCTGGAAAGCGTCTTCGGTGTCCTCCGTCCACACATAAGGTCGGTGTTCCTCTGTCAGGCGGGTGAGGTGTTTGGCGATGTTAGATAACCCCTTTATGAAGCGTCGGTAATAACTGCACAGCCCCAGGAAACTGTGCAACCCTTTCTTATCCTTTGGGCAAGGCCAATCTCTCACCGCCTGCGTCTTCCCCGGGTCTGTGCCACTCCGGTTGGTGAGACTCTGTGGCCCAAGTTCCTTGCGGAACAGCTGGCACTTCTTTGCGTTCAGCTTCAAGTTGGTCACCTGCAATCTCTGTAGCACCTTACTCAGATTCTCAAAATGGTCTTCAAAAGTCTTACCGACGATGATGATGTCGTCCAGGTATAGCAGGCAGGCGTCGTAAGTCAGTCCCCTCATCACTGACTTCATGAGGCGTTGCAAGGTAGCTGGTGCGTTGCAGAGGCCAAAGGGCATAACTGTGAACTTCCAGAGCCCTTGGCCTTTCGAGAATGCGGTCTTCTCCTTGTCTCTCGGGTCTAGAGCTACCTGCCAGTAGCCCGACTTCAGGTCCAGGGTCGACAACCACTGTGCACCAGCTAACGTGTGCAGGGTGTCGTCAATCCGGGGTAAGGGGAAACAGTCCTTGCGGGTGACAGCGTTCAACTTCCTGTAGTCTATGCAGAAGCGTAGCTCGCCGTTCTTCTTTGTCACCAAGACAGCAGGGGAACACCAAGGGCTGTCAGACTCTTCAATCACTCCCTGGATCTCATGTCCTCCAACATGTCTTGTACCACTCCTTGCTTCGCCAGCGGAACGCGTCCTGGTGGTTGCGGAATAGGCCGGGCGTCGACGGTGTCGATGCGGTGAAGCACTTTGTCTGTGCTGCCGTAGTCACTATCACGTTGACTGAAGACGCGCTGATATCGTCTCAGCAGTTGTCAAACTTTCTGCGGTCAGGTGGTCGGCCGCCCTCTCCAGTAAGCCTTCTAGCCGGGGCCCCAGGTGTTGCGTCGGCACCGGCTCCTGTGTCTTGTCGATTGCTGTTATGCTCATCACGGGCTTGCACGTTCCCAACTCCGTCCTGGCCTGGACGTGGTGATCGGTGTCCGTTGGATTTAGCAGTCTCACTGGCACCTCCTCTCGGCACAGCAGTAATGCCCTGGCTACACATAAGCCGTGTACAGGCGTCTTCTGGTCCAGCATCATGTTCCTGGTTCTCTGGCCTTCCAGTCGCGCCGTCACCACCACCTCGCTCCTCGCGGGTACAACCACGTCTTCGTTCAAGATGACCCCGCAGATTCCAAGGCACTCTTCGGGTTGACGAAGTATAATCTCTTTCTCCGTTGAGCCGCAGGACCTTCCTGCCGACGTCGACCGTCGCCTCGTGGCTCCTGAGGGCATCCAGTCCCAGAATCACCTCCTCAGCCACCTTCGCGACGAACACCTACAGACGCACGGCACTCCGTCCCAAGGTCAGATCCAGCAGGGCCTCCTTCTCCACAGGCAAGGTGTCGCCCGATGCCGTCATCAGGTGGTATGGTCGGCTCGGCTTCCTGGATGGCAAACCCTTGGCTATGTCGGGTCTGATGATGGTCACGGCTGCCCCGGTGTCCACCAGCATGTGGCACGGCTTCCCTCTCACCCAACCATCCGCGATTAGGCTGTCATCCATACGCCGGCTGACGGCGCGCAGTGTCACTGGAGGTGATGGTGGTGATGGCGCCGACGTGCCCCTCTCCACGACGGCTCTTACTCGTTTTCCAGCTGCTCTTCCTGGTGTGGGCAGTCTCTCTCCAGGTGTCCACACTCCCAACACAGGCCACTAGATCTTCGCAGGCGTCCCTCGGCTGGCCTTCTCTCTCCGGTGTAGCAGACACCCCTCGTTCTCGACGTCGGGATAGCTGTCACCTTGGCCGTCTCCATCCTTAATGCTGCCGTTAGCGCCTCGTGGATCGTTTTATAATCGCCAAGCCTTAGGCGCTGACGAATCTGCGTGTCTCGTACCCCGTCAACGAATGTGTAGGCAGCTTTCCGGGATACGAACTCTGGTGGGAGGTCGACTAGGGCCTTGCTAGCCAGTTGTTCAACTGCCAGGGCGAACTCCTGCAGCGTCTCCCCTGGCTGCTGTGAGCTTGCCTTTAGCTGGCTGCGGTACGCTGCGGCTAAGTGGTGGTTTCCAAAACGATTCTCCAGGGCCTCCCAGATGTCCTTGGGCGCCGCCATTGTCTGTACCGCTTTCAGGACTTCCGCGGCCCGTCCCTGGAGGCTGGCTATTAACTGTGTGGCCTCCTCTGGTGACCATTTGTTGTGCTTGGCCACTGTGTCAAACTGGCGGCGGAAGACCTCAAATGTTGACGCGCCGTCATATTTCGGAGGTTTGATGCGCACCGGCTCCACAGGAAGTCCCGACGTTAGGGTGACAATATTGTGACTCCGAGCAATGCAAAAGGTACACTGACCTGAAAATAGTGCAGAGCCCTTCTTCTAGGTTACAGCTATCCAACATGCAAAGATGGCCAATTGATCCAATTAAATACCATATAGACAATTTTTGAAACTGAATCCGGTGACTTTTCGAATGTGCTGTATTACTGGCATCTGCATTGACGTAAGTGTTTCAGCTGTCTTTACTGGCAAAACTAATTGAAGAGGTTGACCTCTTACTGAGATGCATCTATATGCCAGAAAAGCATATGGGAATTAATAATGATAGAGTATTAGGTTTTTTTCTTGAATTACCTATTCTCTGTCCATCGCTCTCACAGCAATTCTTTATGAATCCATTCATGCAGTAGTAATGGATTGATCCACCCTTAGGTAATATTAACAATTGTAATAAATTTTATTCAATTGAGTCTGAAATAATAAATTTTATTCAATTGAGTCTGAAATAAGAGGAGCGTTTCTCCATAATCAACATCTCATAGTAATTAGTCTAGAAATACAAAAAGCATATGATATGACATGGAGAACACACATACTTCAAATACTACGACAAAATAAAATATCAGGAAATATGTTTTATGTACGTACAAATGGCCCATTATCCAAGGAGGTTAAGTTAGACAATGGAGTACCCCAAGGCTCCGTGCTTAGCGTTACACTTTTCCTGCTGGCAATGAACGACATATTGAGCACTATTCATCCCTCTGTAAAAGCGTGCCTATTTGCTGAAGATCTGACCTTTTTCTGTAAAGGTAACAACATCTCAACCACCCAAGCTTTACTACAAGACACTGTAACAAGGATACAAATTTGGACATCACATAACAGGATTCAATTTTTCGCAGCAAAAGTCAAACTGTATTTGCTTTACCACAAGTTCAATGCATCTTCCAAACCCTACCATCCGCCTGTATGGAAAATCCATTGAAACAACCAAACAATTGAAATTATTGGGACTTATCTTCGACCACAACCTATCATGGAAAACACATATTTCGAACCTAAAGGAAGACTGTTCAAGGCGCCTAAACATATTAAAAACATCACACCGCAATTGGGGTGCTGATCAATGTCCTACATTTGACGTATCAAGCTTTAATCCTAAGCAAACTTGACTATGGAGCTCTTGTGTACAACTCTGCAGCACCGGCGTTACTTAAGCTGCTATGAGGATTATATTAGGAGCATATCGTACCAGTCCGGTCTCTAGCCTACTGATAGAAGCCAACCAACCACCGTTAAACACCAGGAGAATACAATTAAGCATAAAATACGGAATCAAAATAGCAGCAAGACCTCATTCAAGTATCCATTCATGTTTTCCCCAACCAGAAAACAACAAGACCTGTCATACAAAAAAGCACTCGTTACCTTTCTATCAACGACTTGCTAACTATTTAAATACTAACAGCATAAAGATCCCTCCCATAATGACCAGGGACTTCCATGAAGGACCATACTGGAAACTCAAAATTCCCAAGATATATACCGACCTAACATTTAACCAGAAATGGAATACTGCTGCAGTTGTTTACCAAACACTATTTTATGAAATGTGTAACAATTTCCCCAATTATCAGTTTATTTACACTGATGGATCAAAAACGGATCATGGTACTGGATGTGCAATAATAACTCATGATAAAATTCTACAGCAGCGGCTACCTGACTATTATTCCACCTACAATTCTGAAGTATACGCCATTTATCAAGCACTTACTTACATACTGACAGCACACCACAACTGCTATGCAATATGCTCTGACTCACTGAGTGCCTTGCAGAGCATGAAGAACTACACAACAGACAACAAATCAGTTCAGGACACACAGACACTATTCAGTAACATCACCGACGCTGGTAAAGACGTGGTTATCATTTGGATTCCTTCCCATCAAGGAATAACAGGGAATGAAAGAGCGAACGAAGCTGCTAAAGATGCCACGTCAGTACGCCAACAAATGAACATCCAAATTCCATATTCAGATGTTATAAGTCATGTCTCCAAAATACCAGTACTAAAATGGAAATCTGAATGGAATCAACAACAACCAGGAAAATTACACCAAGTACGAAAAGGATCCACCGCTCTTCATCCAACCAAGCCACTTACTAGAAAGGAACAAGTAATTCTTACCCGTCTACAAAGTGGTCACTCCAGCCTCACTCATTCATATTGTGACAGTGCTTTCCGATAATTGGGTGACAATATCTTCTCTCAAGACTACCGCAGCCTACGTGTAAAGGATGTAATAAAAACCTTACCGTTTACCACCTTCTCATAGAGTGCCATGAATACAAAAGAAACAGAAAACAACACGGAATCCCACAGGATATCTCCACACTGCTAAACAGTTCCAAACTACGCCGCAATCTGTTTACTTACCTAAAGGATATAGACATTTGGAAATTAATATAAATTATGTACAATATACTTTAATAAATTGTAATTCATAATCTACACGATGGTGTAAAAGTAATGAAACTTTTTTTTTTTCAAAATACTGTTGTAAACTTATATGAACATGACACTAACAAAATTTGGTCATTAATAAGAGGGCTATATAAAGATGTGGGGAGAGATGAGTATATAGGCACAGATCAATGGTGTGCATACTTTGAATCACTGTTAGGACAAGATAATTATATCAGAGTGGAAAGAAGTTTGTTAGGGGGTCCGCAAATAATTAATGAATTAGATATATCTCGGATGCTGAATTTTGTGAACAAATAAGGAGGTTAAAAGCTAACAAAGCTAGTGGTATTGATGGTATACCAGGAAAATTTTGGAAGGCTTGGGCACTCGATGAAACTAGGAGGAAAATAGTGATAAAATTATTCAATAAAATAATGGAAGAAAAGAAAATTCCTAGGAAATGGAGGACAAGCATGGTATTGCCAATTTACAAGGGAAAGGGAGATAAAAATAACCCAGCTAACTTCAGAGTTATTAGTTTATTGTCTATTCCAGGGAAGATCTTCACTGGAATTCTAGCAAATAGGTTGCAAAATTGGGTTGAGAAGGAGAATAAACTATTGGAGTTCCAAGCAGGTTTTAGGGCAGGAGAACATCGGACAACATCTTTATTATTAAAACAATTGTACACAAATATCTGAGCAATAAAAGGGGAAGGGTATATATGATATTTATTGATCTAGAAAAGGCATTTGATTCTATTAATAGAGATGCATTGTGGATAAAATTAAGCAGTAAGGGGATAAGTCAGGCATTTATAGAAGTAATTAAGATGATATACCAAGAGAATGAGTTGTGTATAAAACTACCAGGCAACAAAGTAACTAAATCTATATCGAGTAAGGCAGGAGTACGGCAGGGATGTAAACTTAATCCAGTATTATTTAATCTTTATATCAATGGAATTTTTGAGGAGATATCAAGTTGTAGGGTACATTTACCAGTTATTAAACATAAAGAAATACCAGGGCTACTGTTTGCAGATGACCTAGTAGTTGGGTCCATATCAAGTGGAGGGCTGAGAAGAGCAATCGAGGCAGCCAATTCTTATTGCAATAGATGGGGTTTGAAAGTGAATGAAGACAAAACAAAGATTATGGTCTTCAAAGAAGGATACAGGTTGCATAAGGATGAGAAATGGGAGGTTAATAGAAGAGAAATAGAGGTAGTAAAGAGATTTGATTATTTGGGTACAAGTTGGAGTTCAGATGGCAGCTGGAAAGAACAATAAAAGATGTCTGTGGCAAAAGGTAAAATGGCCGGCCATGAGAGTGATAAGATCATGCTACAGTAAACTGCCAGATGTAAATGTCAAATGGTTGGAGAGGATCTATACGGCAGTAGTAGAAAATAGAATGTTACATGGATCAGAGGTTTGGGGAGTAGATGAGGCTTGGAGAGAGACTGATAGAGTGCATAGATCCTTTTGTAAATATATGTTGGGATTACCAATAGCATCACCTAATGGGGCAGCACAATTAGAACTAGGCAGGCATTCTACTAAAATTAAACTCTTGTCAAGGGCAATGAAATATTTATACAGAATCACTTAACTTGGAAGATGGCAATATAATTAAAGAATGTTTTCATATTCAAAAGAGAAGTAACTGGGGTGGGTCTTGGGCACATAAAATGTATGACTTGTTGAAGCAGATAGGTATGAGTCATTCTTGGATAAATGCAGAGTATGGGTATAGAGGCTTCTGGAAAGAAGTTAAGCTAAGATTAGAAGATATTGACAGACAAGACATTTTCGCCAATACAAGTGACAAAAGCTCACTGAGATTATATAGAGAAATAAAAATAACCTGGGGGAGGGAAGGATATATAGATATATGTAGTAAGTTAGGGCGAGAAGGTTTTGCTTGGGCGAGAACAGGAGTGAGAAACTTGAAAGGTATAGGTCAAGAGAGGGAGCTAGATAAATGTCCATTGTGTGGAAAAGAGAATGCAGATTTCCATTGTATATTAAATTGTAGTCAAACAAAGATATGGAGGGAGCAGACTTGGCTACGTAAATGGGACAATTTGGGGGGTGAAGTAGTAATTAGAAAAATGTTGTCAGTAAAAGGGGAAAAGAACAGGAGAAATATATGGAATTATTTAGGGAAAGTTAAAGAGAGATGGCTAAGAACAATTAAGAGAAAATTGTAGAGTGGGATAGGTGAAATGGCAGAAAGTGTAAAAAGGAGTAGAGGGCCTCCAATACACAAAAACCTAGGGTTAGGTGAATGGGGACCAATTACTATTCAATGGTGGGCGACATGATAGGATTTTCAGGATTTAGGAATATGTGGCATATTTCAGTAGGGATTTTATAATTGTAATCTTGGTTTTGTATTTCCATTTGTTTATGTAAAAGGAAAGATGAGAAAATACTACTTATATGAATATGTTCTTGTCTTTGTTTTCAGTTATCTGCATTTAATGTAAATTGTTTTCCTAATTAATGTTGTTAATGTGTGTATGTTATATGTTTGATTGTAAACCTGTATATCTAATGTAAATATTTATATATGTTACTAATTGTATTATTTTGTAAAGATGGTCGCGATATGACCCAGGAAGTTAAAGAGACCTTAAATAAATTTAAAAAAAAAATATTCAAAATTATTGTGATTCTCTCTATCTTTATAAACCCAGTATTTGTTGCACATATGATCGAATACTCAACATATTTGTGTAATTGAAATATTAGAAAATGTACACTGGATACTGTCCATATTTATCAAGTGTGTCTGAGAAGTAGTTGCATAAACTATCCTTAAGTATTCTTACTGATAAAATCATATGAATTTATGTCTGAAGAGTGAGCAATCAAGCGAGCTAGTTGTCATCAAATACATTTAATCTGAGGCAGTGATTTTCTGGGAGAACTTTCCATGATAGCCTCTGTCCTGTTTTAATTTTTCCTTAGTTGTCGCTTTTGGCTATATTTCTGTTTGTCTTATTTAAATTTTTCTAACAGCCTATAAATAATGGATTTTTAGAAATGGTTAACACCATGTATAAATTCAAGCTAACAATCTACATGTGACTGACTTCATTTGAGTAAACTAGCATGTCTGCCTCACATTCAAGAGGTCCTGAGTTCAAATCTCAGTCAGGGTGACTTACCTGGATAAGGTTTTCCCTTATCCTGAAAGACAAATGCCGGTTAACTCAAGCTCTGTGGTCCCTGGGCTCATTTGAGCATCATTTCACCCATTCCGTTCATCTTACACTATGACAACGTTGGAGGATGTAAATTAAAAAAAAAAAGAGAGAGAAAAACCTTCACATAATAATATTCCCACTACACACAAGTCTATTACCCTCTTTATATGACTAAGGTACAGCATAGTGAAGTCATTAAACATGATGCCTGCTATAAGTCAGACTTGGTTACTGCCAGTTGAGTTATTCAAGATAAACCCTATACTTCATCAGTGTATTTTATTCTCTATAAAACCAGGAACACATTTTTCACTTCTGTACCAGAATTAGTTTAGCTAAAATGTACACATAACTCTCAACAAGAATTTTGATTTATCTTTGGTAAAGTTCATTTTCCATATTCATACATAGACATCATGCTATATATACAATAAAGTTGTTGTGTGGAAACTCTTTAAGATGTATACAATGCTGCCATGGCTATGATTTGTCTTTGTTTATAGGAGGAAAATATCTGTTTATCAGGAATGAAGTGCAGTAAACATTCATTGTAAAGTTGAAGTATATTATTAATTTATAGATGAGTCGTATTTATTACACATCTGCTTCACTTACGTACCTATTATGAGGACATGTTTCGCAAATCATCGTTTGCATCTTCGGCTCGTATGCGACTAAAGCTTGATCCAGTCAAACTTTAGTTGCATAAGAGCCGAAGATGCAAACAATGATTTGCGAAACATATCCTCAAAATAGGTACGTAAGTGAAGCAGATGTGTAAAAAATACGACTCCTCTATAAATTATTTCGCTTCACTGTGGTGTTCCAATACAGTTAAATCTTGATATATTGAAGTATATTATTATGCAAAATTATTTCTTTAAATCCAGAACTACACAAGTGCTTACCACTTCAACTTGCATAATTTTTTATTGACAGGGGTTCTAGGGTTCTTAAGTAGACTATTAGTGTTGCAGCTTAGGGTTAGTAGAGAAATACTCATTTAACCCATCTTAAATTATAATAATGACTAGGCATTATAGCTACGAATTACTGCTTAGAACTCTATGGGGGTATGTTGTTTTCAGCAGTTATGTGCCACTTGCCAATACTGTGCATATGCCTGTCAGTTTTCTTTGCTTGAATAACATTTTCTGCAGTAGAAGTAAATTGTTTTGTAGTTTAAAACCGTTGTATGTTTCATACTACATATGTACAGTATATGAACTTTGGGACATAAATTGATTAGAAAAATAAAATACACCTCTCATGCAATACATTCATGTCTTATCTTATTACAGTGACTTTCAGTGATTCATCTTAAGAACAGCTAATTTAAACTTTGCCCTTATTAGCTTTTAGTTTAAAGTGACTCACTGGGATGCATCTCTTAAGTTAGAGTGTGGTACTTTGTGTAACAAAATAAAGGAAGTTTCTGAATGTAAGCTTTATTATTCACATGTATTTATTATTTCACTGGTGAGAAATATTAATGTAAACGTTCCCCAGTTGTTGTTGTTGTTGTTGTTGATGATGATGATTATGCTTATAATTAATAATAATCAATTAGGTGCTGCTTGCTGAGGAAATTGATGATGTTTCTCACCCAAGAGAACTAGTACAACTTCAAGAGAAATTTGCAGCTCAATATAAGAAGGAAATTATATTATTAAAGGAGCAGCATGCACAAGAAATTGAAAAACTAAAGTGTGAACTAGAAAGCAGAAGTAAACACAACTCTTTTCAACCTCCTCCTGATGAGAAAATGAATGTTACAGAGGGCATATCAGAGGTTGGTTATCAGGTATGTACCTATTGATATAATCCTTATTGTTTGATAAAACTTAAAATTACTATAACATTTGATTTTTGGTATAAACTCTTTTCTGAGGTGACTCACAGATATAGCCATTAGGAAGCAGGGCCCTAGTTGAAGATTGGTAAGGGTTTTTCCAAAACCTTTTGGTTAATTGAAGATATGTACATGCAGTTTAAGCATGGACTTAGATCTCTTGCATTATTTGTAGATATTTAACACATTTAATTCCCAAATGTATAATAAAATTTTGATTTACTCAGCACTGCATCTTTGGATTTTTAGATCTTGAATAAAATTTGTATTAACTGCTGCCCAGCCTTTTGCCATCATAATATACCAACATAACTTGCTTCATTGAAACAACCACTTCATAACTAACAATTTTCCTTAATCTATCGAGATTCAACTGTATTGGAACACCACAGTGAAGCGAAAAATTATTAAATTTTAGATGAGTCGCGTTTTTTACACATCTGCTTCACTTTCGTACCTATTTTGAGGACATGTTTCGCAAATCTTCGCTTGCATCTACGGCTCTTGTGCGACTGACGTTAGATCCAGCGGTGTGGGTAATTCTGGGGTTGTTGCTGCCATCTGTTGATTTAGTGATGAACTGAAATGTGGGATTCTCTTCTAGCGGGATTTCAAAGTTCATTAGTTGGTTTTTATGTTTTTCTATGTATATCCTCTCCCATATGACGAGTTCACTATGTTTTTGTACGTATTTTAGTAATTTTGTGCTATCTTCAATTTCATGATTTTCAGACCAGAAGTGAGCTGCTATTGCGGACTTATCAATATTTTTGTATCTTAAGTGCCTGAAGTGTTCTTTCTTTCTAGTGCCTATGTTCCTTTTTGTCCTTCCTATGTAAATTTTTTCACAGTCTTTACACTTAATTTTGTAAATGCCTGACTTTTCCTCTGGTTTTATCTTATCAGTATTATTACTGTGAAGTAGGTTTTTAATGTTGTAATTGTTTTTTGGTGCCAATGTTATATTGTATTTCTTGAATATTTTTTGGAACTTTTTTGTGGCCCAGGGGTGGTAAGTAAATTTAGCAAATCTAGTTTCTTGTTTTATTGGTGTGAGAGCTGTGATCTGTTTTAATTTCTTTTGAAGTTTGAATAATTTTAGTTTTTTATCTACAAGGTTTTTTCCATATCCATTTTTGATTGCAGTTTTTAAGATTTGATGGTATTCGTTTTGATATTCTTGTTGGCTGAGAGGTAGATTTACTAATCTGTGTGTTAGACTGTTGATGGTTGCATGTTTGTGTGGAATTGGGTTGAAACTATTTGCTTTGATGTAATTATCTGTGTGTGTTGCTTTTCTATGAATGCCAAATTCTAGTTTTTCATTGCCTTTTTTGATTTTAAGGTCTAAAAAAGGTAGAGTACAGTCCTCTTCAGTTTCTACTGTGAATTGTATGCTGGGTTCTTGCAGGTTGAGTAGTTTCAAAGCATCATCTATTAGTTTGTAGGGCACTATTGCAAAGATGTCGTCTACGTATCTGTACCATGTTTTAAACATATGAGGGAAGGCTTTAGTAATATGTGTTTCGAAAAAGCTCATGTATAGATTGGCCAAAAATGGTGATAATGGGCTTCCCATAGCTAGTCCTGAAATTTGTTTATAATATTTTCCATCGAAGACAAAATAATTTTGATGTATACATAATTCAGTCATTGCCACATATTCTTCTATTGCATTGGCATCCAGGTTTATAGAATTTAGCCATTTTTTCAGTTGAATCGAAAGTTTGTCTAATGGAATGCTAGGGAAGAGGGAGCGGACATCAAAGGATACTAAAGTGTCATGAGGTTTAAGTTTAAGATTTTGAATTTTTTCTACCAGGTCTAAAGAGTTTTTTATACTCTGAGTATGGAATTGTGGAAAGGACTGAAATTTTTTGGTTAGCCATTTTGCCAGAAGGTAAGTAGGAGTGTTTATATTATTTACAATGGGTCTCATGGGTATGTTGGGTTTGTGTATTTTAGGCAAACCATATATTCTTGCAAGGGTAGGGTTGTCTGGTTTGATAGTTTTTTGTTCTGTAGTTGTTAAAATTTTACTATTAATGATGGTTTTTTGTACATCTTTTATGCATCGGTTGAGTGGATTAGAATCTATTTCCTGGAATTCTTTTTGTTGTAGTAACTCTAACATTTTTTCTTTGTATGTAGCTGTATCTAAGATTACTATTTTGTTTCCTTTATCAGCCCTTGAGAAGATTACATCCTTTTTCCTTAAAGATTTAATTATCTGAATTTGTTTCAAATGTTTTATTGGCTTTTTATTTATTAAGTTTTCCAATATAGGAGCTGATTTTTTCCTAATTATATTTTTGTCCATGGTTTCCAAGCCTTCTACTGCTAATTCTATGTCTGCAATGAATTCATCCGGGTTGCTGGAGTATGTTATACATGTTTTTAGGCCTTGGTTAAGTACATCTATTTCTTCCTTGTTAAAATTTTGCTTAGAGAGGTTAATTACACTATCTGGGGATGTGTTCTTTGCTGAAATTTTGTTATGTTTTGGTTGCCAATGATTATGATTACGTTTTAGTTTCTTATTTTGACGATAAATTTTCTCTTTGACTTTATAATTGATGTGTTCAAATGATTTGGCTTCTAAGTGGTCCCATGACGTGTTTCCTAGTAATTTTACAACTTGTAAAATTACTAGGAAACACGTCATGGGACCACTTAGAAGCCAAATCATTTGAACACATCAATTATAAAGTCAAAGAGAAAATTTATCGTCAAAATAAGAAACTAAAACGTAATCATAATCATTGGCAACCAAAACATAACAAAATTTCAGCAAAGAACACATCCCCAGATAGTGTAATTAACCTCTCTAAGCAAAATTTTAACAAGGAAGAAATAGATGTACTTAACCAAGGCCTAAAAACATGTATAACATACTCCAGCAACCCGGATGAATTCATTGCAGACATAGAATTAGCAGTAGAAGGCTTGGAAACCATGGACAAAAATATAATTAGGAAAAAATCAGCTCCTATATTGGAAAACTTAATAAATAAAAAGCCAATAAAACATTTGAAACAAATTCAGATAATTAAATCTTTAAGGAAAAAGGATGTAATCTTCTCAAGGGCTGATAAAGGAAACAAAATAGTAATCTTAGATACAGCTACATACAAAGAAAAAATGTTAGAGTTACTACAACAAAAAGAATTCCAGGAAATAGATTCTAATCCACTCAACCGATGCATAAAAGATGTACAAAAAACCATCATTAATAGTAAAATTTTAACAACTACAGAACAAAAAACTATCAAACCAGACAACCCTACCCTTGCAAGAATATATGGTTTGCCTAAAATACACAAACCCAACATACCCATGAGACCCATTGTAAATAATATAAACACTCCTACTTACCTTCTGGCAAAATGGCTAACCAAAAAATTTCAGTCCTTTCCACAATTCCATACTCAGAGTATAAAAAACTCTTTAGACCTGGTAGAAAAAATTCAAAATCTTAAACTTAAACCTCATGACACTTTAGTATCCTTTGATGTCCGCTCCCTCTTCCCTAGCATTCCATTAGACAAACTTTCGATTCAACTGAAAAAATGGCTAAATTCTATAAACCTGGATGCCAATGCAATAGAAGAATATGTGGCAATGACTGAATTATGTATACATCAAAATTATTTTGTCTTCGATGGAAAATATTATAAACAAATTTCAGGACTAGCTATGGGAAGCCCATTATCACCATTTTTGGCCAATCTATACATGAGCTTTTTCGAAACACATATTACTAAAGCCTTCCCTCATATGTTTAAAACATGGTACAGATACGTAGACGACATCTTTGCAATAGTGCCCTACAAACTAATAGATGATGCTTTGAAACTACTCAACCTGCAAGAACCCAGCATACAATTCACAGTAGAAACTGAAGAGGACTGTACTCTACCTTTTTTAGACCTTAAAATCAAAAAAGGCAATGAAAAACTAGAATTTGGCATTCATAGAAAAGCAACACACACAGATAATTACATCAAAGCAAATAGTTTCAACCCAATTCCACACAAACATGCAACCATCAACAGTCTAACACACAGATTAGTAAATCTACCTCTCAGCCAACAAGAATATCAAAACGAATACCATCAAATCTTAAAAACTGCAATCAAAAATGGATATGGAAAAAACCTTGTAGATAAAAAACTAAAATTATTCAAACTTCAAAAGAAATTAAAACAGATCACAGCTCTCACACCAATAAAACAAGAAACTAGATTTGCTAAATTTACTTACCACCCCTGGGCCACAAAAAAGTTCCAAAAAATATTCAAGAAATACAATATAACATTGGCACCAAAAAACAATTACAACATTAAAAACCTACTTCACAGTAATAATACTGATAAGATAAAACCAGAGGAAAAGTCAGGCATTTACAAAATTAAGTGTAAAGACTGTGAAAAAATTTACATAGGAAGGACAAAAAGGAACATAGGCACTAGAAAGAAAGAACACTTCAGGCACTTAAGATACAAAAATATTGATAAGTCCGCAATAGCAGCTCACTTCTGGTCTGAAAATCATGAAATTGAAGATAGCACAAAATTACTAAAATACGTACAAAAACATAGTGAACTCGTCATATGGGAGAGGATATACATAGAAAAACATAAAAACCAACTAATGAACTTTGAAATCCCGCTAGAAGAGAATCCCACATTTCAGTTCATCACTAAATCAACAGATGGCAGCAACAACCCCAGAATTACCCACACCGCTGGATCTAGCGTCAGTCGCACAAGAGCCGTAGATGCAAGCGAAGATTTGCGAAACATGTCCTCAAAATAGGTACGAAAGTGAAGCAGATGTGTAAAAAACGCGACTCATCTAAAATTTAATAATAATTTTCCTTAATGTTGGTTTCATCTGAAATCTTGAGTTGCTTTTATGTACCAAGTTCATTCACAATCTCAGTGAATGTATACTATGCAAGTATACTTCACGTTTTTTTAATAACAAATGGATCAGAAATGGCTTAAGCTGAGGGAGAGTGTTTGATTTTCAAGTTTGAGATATGATTTTTGGTAAAACAGGTCACCATTTATTGGAACCAATTTTAAACCAGTTGTTTCATCACAAAGAATGAAAATAAAATACAAATAGAAAATAAATCCCAAATATAAGAGTATGTTGACTCTATCTATCAAAAACCTTAGCCTATATACGGCTAGTGTGGAGAAATGATTAATTTCCATCAATTAACTAAAATAATAAAGAGTATGTGTATGTAAGTTTACCTTTGGTGCGAAGGTTCACCTTGTACTAGTACAAGTGAATGTTATCTTTTAGTTCTATGTTCAGTACCACTAATACTGTATACCCACGACAAGAAGGTTAGAGGGGAATGAAGGGTAGAGGAGCTTGAACTGTCTATCTGCTCCAGTAGCAGATCCGTTTACTTAGGAAATGAGTGTATGTGAGTGCATATGATTCACCCATGCTGCCAGATCTAATGTTTGTTGCAGTAAATGCAGCGATAGGTATTATGCATAGGTGAGTTATGTGACAACATTTGTGTATTTTAAACAAGCCTTCCATCCTTGCCATACTCGGAAGATGAGCATAAACACCGAGGAGATAGCAAAAATGATCACGTTACACATTCCTCTAGCTTGGCTTCTTGTTCTGGGCATACAGCACATGTAACTTGGGCTCTGTCATTAGATTCCTTAAAATTTTTCTTTAATTCGAGTTTTGAAAATTACAGTTTAATTGTTGCTGACATCACTGTCAACTTAAGATGTAATTGAATCCCTTCACAGAAACCATTTACTTGGTAGCTGTATTAATCAACAGAAATTTTAGAATGCTACGTTAGGAAGCCTTTCTCATTATAGTTTGCTGTTGCTGTTGCACTACTTAATGCAGCAGCTAGAAATGTCCAATTAAAGCAATAACATTGAGAGCATTATGTTCTACTGACTGTTCTGTGTTGACCAAAACTTGTTTCTGATTCATCCAGTTCCCTTGTGTTATACCCAGACAGGTGACAGTAATATAAATCACCACATTCATTTAGAGTAAACCTGGATTGTAAGCTTGCAAACATTATGGGTTTATATAGAAGGTTGACTCACTTGCCTAATTTTAGTAATTATGGGTTTGTTCCCAAATAATTTGAACTTCCTCCTAAATGAGATATGGGAGCTCTGAAGGCTTCTACTAATTTGCATCTACATTGCCAACACCTCTTCCTTACATTACAAGGTTTGTGGTGTAATTAGCTTCACCACTATTAATCATACTCATAACCATCAAATACAGAATATTGCACAGAATGTCGCCAACATTCCACACTTGTTTGTAGATAGAGGAATTTTCCAGGCTGAGATGTAACATGTAGTTTAATACCAGAAAGTATCAGTCCTCTTCATCTATGCCACATTATCATGCCAGACTACAACGTGAAGCCATTGAGATTTACAAACACCCCTATAATTTTAAGAGCAAGGAGGAAGCTCTAAAACTGAACGAAAACTGGTATCCAATCCTTGAAAGCATCAAACAGTTTAAAAACCGTAGAATCCACCCGAACCAATCAGATGCTGACTGCAGCAGAGCAGCTAGCTCCCTCCCACCACCACATCCTCAAATGCAGTGCCAGCCGAGCCAATCACGATAAGGTAAACTGGGTATAAATTTGGCTGCATTTCAAGCCACTTAGTCAGTCGTGACGGAACCTTCACCCAGAAGACATAGGATATGCCACTGAAGATGTTCATCGCAGTCGTGAACAAAACCTCTGAATCTACAGACTCCAACAGTTGGCGCGAGGTCTACCCAAAAGTCCGAAGACTCCGGCCTATATCAGCCCGGACCATGGCTTGTCAGTCCGGAAAATTCCTCTATCTTCAAATTAAACGTTGGCTGTGAAAGCTTTCGACCATTCATTCACTTGTGGCCATTTTACATTTTGAATTGTTTTTGTGTCTCATGAAGTAACCAATCTTTTACATTTTGTCAGTAATAATGTAACCTCACTTTTTATATTGTTACATGTCCTAATAGCGAATTACTGAAGTGTGTTTTACTTGGGTAATACTTAACTTCACTGTTTGCATAAAACTATAAGTATTTTGCTGCTCACTGGATATATTATACTACTTTAAATTGCAACTTTATTTCATCTGCCTGCCTCACGTATATTCTAAATAACCATAAAATTATCTAACACAATATCTGTTCTCATCTTCAATCTCAGTACAGTCAGGTTTGTTTATTAGATCACTTTTACAATGGATTGTGTAAACTTTCTGATTCTCAAAATCGTATAAATTTGTTTATAAGGCACAAAATTGTCTAGTACTCTAAGCTTTATTTGCAGAATAATGCCTTAATCTTGCATAGGATTACAGAATAAGTTATTCCATGATTATTCTCTTGCTAAGTGGGTTTTTTTTAATTGAAAAAACTATTTCTAGTCAGTTTTTTGACACTTCACCACTTACATTTTTATATTTTTGAGGGATTTGTTTCGGAAGCCAACACCTCCATTATCAACCTCTTTCCAACTGTCTGTTGTCATCTGCTCTCTTCTCTCTGGCGGTGGACCTACAAACTTCTTTGTTAAATTATCTACTGGTGGGATTTCAAAGATCATTACTTGGTCCTTATTTTTCCACATGAATATGTTCTGCCATGTTGCAGTTTATTTTTTTGTATCACTCCTTTTTAGTAATTTTGGATTGGAGCAATGTCATGGTTTTCGTTCCATTTTTGTTCTTTTTTTGGACATTCACCATCATATTGGACAGCGAACGAAATGGGTGAAATGATGCTCAAATGAGTACAGGGTCTGTAGAGCTTAGACTTACCAGACACTCATCTATCAGGATAAGGGAAAATCCTGGGGAAAACCCTTGTCCGGATAACTCACTCTGACTGAGATTTGAACTTGGTACCTCTTGAAAGCGGGGCGGATATGCTGCCACCTACATTACAGAAGTAGGTGGCTCTATTCTGGTGACTTACACCACAGTTCAGTGCCTAGGCATGGAATAACATCAAGCAAAGCTTTCTTCGTAGTTCATGTAGAGACCACAAAATCTGTCTCTATTTGTTTATGTGAAAGAGAGAGGAGGGTCAGAGGGTGTGAGAGGGAAACTGAATGAAAGAGTGGAGGATCAGAGAAAGTGAGAGAGTGTGGGAGGGGAAAGAGGGAGTAAATGTGGAGAGAGACAGAGGGGCAAGAGAGAGGTAGAGATGGAATGATAGAGCAAGGGAGGAAGTGAGAGAGGAAGAGCAAAAGAAAGAGAATTTCTCATTGACAATTTTTAATTTTCTAGAATTTAGAAATGGATGCAAGCAGCCAAGCAGAAAATATGTTGATTTCAAATGAAGAATTGAAGCACCCATTAGATTTGGAAAAGCTCAACAAAGAACGGTAAGATATTTTACCATGTATTTTTTTATGGTTACATGCACATGAAAACACAGAGGTACTGCATATGCTAACAAATAGCAACAGAGTACAAAGACTGAAAAGAACCAAGCCCTTGGACCTAGTGTTTTAAAATCAGTGTGTTGAATCTGATGCAATAGAATTACTCACAGGAGTAATATCTAATAAACGTGATAAGAAATAGTGAAGACTAAACTATTAGATAAGCATAAAACTTAGTTGTAGTTATTGTAGAAATAAAAAAAATGTATTTTTTAGTAAAATAGTAGCTACTTGTTAATGGTTCGTTATTGTAATTGTAAAGTTACCATTAAATTGCATGTCATGTTCATTAATATTTTGTTCCTAGCTCTTTAATTGTTCAGGAAAATGGGGAGAGATGGGATTCATAATATAAAGTTTATTGATGACCCCCTAAGGTATTTTCTTTCTGTCAAAAGTTTTGTTTTGATCTCTTCAGAATACATTTATTAGCTTAATTTTGTAAAACCTAAAGCTACTGACAGTGAAGCAATACAAATATTACAATAAATTATAATAATTACCATGATCTGTATGAAGAATCACAAATCCTTCAGGATTAGTTTTGTGATACTTTTGTTGCATACTCAGCTGACTTGCTGTTTGTTTTTCTGTGGTTACTCTCGCTAGCTGATGGATTGTTCACTACTGTCCTGTCATCTACTGGTAGCAAAACAAATATCAAATCGGTTAGTGGTATTTCAAAATTCATCATGTGATTTCTATTTTTCAAGATAAATATTTTCTCCCAAACAATTAAATGTATTGGTTATTGATCTATTTGATGCTCTAATAATTTAACTTCTGGATTTATTTCATGGTTAATTGACCAAAAATGACTGCCACAGCTGACTTATCAATCTGTTTATATTTAATATACTAAAATGTTCCTTCACTCTGGTTTCCAAATTACGTTTGGTCCTTCCAATGTATACATAGTCGCAATCTAAACAGTTAAATTGATAAATGCCAAATTTTTTTATTATCTGAAAGATTATCCATTTTGAACAAAATGTAGCAAATATTTTATATTGGTTCATTATATTTACATATTTATTTTGAGGAACCAAGATTATACCAAATTCTTTAAAAGTTTTTGAAATTTTTTTTTTTAGCCCAAGGATGTTAAGTAAATTTTTTTAAATTATATTCATCTTTTATTTTTTAAGGGTATAAACATAATTTACATTTTTTAATATTTAAGTTTTTTGAACCTTTTATGTATAAAACCTTTATTGAAGCCATTAATTAAAGCAGTGTTAATGTTAAATCTCGATCAGTGTTAATGTGTTTATATTCTCTATTAAATTCCGCTTTATTTAGGGGTATATGTATTACTTGTAAATTAAACTATTAAGAAACAGCAAATTTATGTGAAAAAGGATTGAAACTTTTATTTTTTATTTAATTATCTGTAGGAGTTGATTTTCTATAAATGCCGAAGTTCAAATTTATTGTTTTTTATTATTATTTTTAGTTCCAGAAAAGGGAGGCAATCATTTCAATTTGTAACATGAACTTTATAGCTTTATCCTGTAAATCTAGAGGTTTTAAAGCATCACCTATGTGTTGATCAGGAACTATAGGAAAAATGTCATCTACATATCTGTAACAAGTTTCAAAAATTAAAGGAAATGCTTTAGGGACTTGTATTTCAAAAACACTCATAAAAAGTTAAGCAAGAATAGGTAAAAGACTACCCATTCCTAAACCATAAGTTTGTTGAAAAAAAATTTACCATTAAGATTGTAAAAATTTTGATCCAAACAGAGATTATAAGTTGAACAAAACCATCTATAAATTCCTTATTCATATGTATAGAAAACAATTTGTTCATAAACATCAGAAGTTTTCCTCTAGGAATAGTAGGAAATAAAAGAGAGTCATCAAAGGAAACAAGTTTATCGTTCATGGATAGTACTATATTGCTGAACTTATTTACCAACTCAAAAGAACTCTCAAATTTATCAAAGGTAATTTCTTTCTTGGAAGTGTTAATTTATTAAAGGTATTTTAACCATTTAGCTAGATTGTAAGTAGGTGAATTTGTAAAATCTACAGTGGATCTCAGTTTATTTCCAGGTTTATGAATTTTAGGAAGAGCATAAATTCTAAGTAAAACTGGATTATTGACTTTAACATATGTTTTTCTTTATTTCATATAATTTTCACTTCATTAAAGTTTGAATTGCAAGATTTTAATGGGTCATTATTAATCCTTATATAATCATCACCTTGAATTTAAAGTTCTGCACCATTAATGTAATATAATTTGTCTAAAATTACCTTCTACACCTTTAAATTTTACTTCCTTGTTCTAGCCCATGCAATTCCTTCTCTGGTTGCTTTATCTCCTTTTTCCACAGTCATATCCTTTCCCTATTCTAGCTTAAGCTATGGATGTGATACATAGAAACTTTTGCAAACAAGTTTTGGGCTTACCACGAGCTTCGCCAAATTGAGTGGCACAAGCAGAATAGGGAAGACTGGAAATAGAGGGATAATAGTGGAAAGGGTGTCAAAATATTGGGTGAGAATTAGGAATTTAAATGAGCAGAATATTCTACTTTAATGCTTGATAGTACAGAAAGACTAAATCAGAAAGATTTATGGCTAAATAAGATAAAGGAAATGATACTAAAAATAGGGTTTGGTGTCATGTAAGGGATTATTGCAAAGTTGATCTTGGAAAGAACTTAGGTTAAGAAAGGAAAATATTGAACTGCAAGAAATAATAGGAAGTTTCAATTTGAAAAGCTCACTGGAAGTTTATAGAGAGAGAGAGAAGTGATCTGGAACAGGGAAAAATACATTGATATTTGTGATAAAGCAGCAAGAGAAGGCTTTTCATATGCTAGAACAGGGGTGGTGAAATTGAAGGGTTTGGGAAAAGGGTGAGACCTGGAGAAATGCCCATTGTGTCACCAAAGGGATAAAGAATGACATTTACTTTTAGAATGTGAAGAAACTAGGTTGCTTGGGAGAAGATAGAAAAGAATGGGCAAGATTACCAAACTTCAAGCAATGAAGTTATGAGTGTAAAAACTTGGAAAAATTTAATTGAAATTGGGAACTTTTTGGGCAAAGTAAGAGCAAAATGGTTAAGGAATATAAGTAAATATGATGAAACAGAATATTTTTTTTTAAAAAATAAAATGCAAATAGGGATTCATGAGGTTGAGCTAAGAGTTGGAGTCTAATGGGCCCAAGGGTAAGCAGCAACTCAGTTTAGTAATAAGTATGGAAATGTATACTAATTTGTAATTGAATGGAAATAAAGATTACTCACATTCATTGTCACTCACTCACTCGCCACTCATGCACTCACTCACTATTCTAGCTCAAACTCCCTGTAGTTAATCAGTAAATTTTTAGCGATAAAAGTGCCAAAAACTTCCTCAATTTTGATGTTATCCATTCTTAATTTATTTTAAACCCAGAAGTATCCTTTAATTCCCTCTCTTTTCAGGTTTCCCTATCTCTACTTCCTCCAGAAACTCTTCAATTCTGCTGATCCAAGTACTTTATTTGATAATGTGCTGTGAAAACACATATTGTACCAGAATACATTGTTCTACCATATTCTTTAACTTGAAGCAGTAATTTAGAACTCTTGCCATTATTTTTCCTTAGCTCCCTATTATTTGTAGTTCTTTCTATGCCACCCCATTAGGCCAATTTTTAGGTAGTCTTATAACTTGTTTACAGATGTTTCTCTGAATCATATCTATATTTCTCCATCCTTCCTCTATTCCTCATACTTACACTCCATTCAACATTTTGGTATCAACCACTGCCACTTTGTTTTTTCATTGTAATATATGTCTGCAGGCAATAATAGCTTTTAGTGTCATCCTTCCTATTACTGATGCTTTTTTCTTTTGTTCACTCCAACCCCCATTGCTTTTAATAGAATACTCAAATAGTCAAATTTATTAGCCATTTCAATTTTGTTCCTTCTCAACACCATTGTTCATGTCTTTCCAACTTACAACCCTTCTTAAACATCATAATGTGAATGTTCATTCCTAAACTCTGTTGTTTGCAAAACCTATATATTGCTTTGATCAGTTTCATTAAACCAACACTTGTTACTGACCTCGCTACCAAATCATTGGTATGTAATAAGTCTCTAATCTCACTGTTAATTTTTGGCATATGTCTGTGTTTCACTCACTACTTTCAAAATGTCATCAATAAACAAGATTAATCAGTATAGGACTTAACATCCTTGTGTAAGGCATATTGTGGTTGGTAAAAGATGTTATAAATATGAGAATTACACCAAAGCAATTAACTTCTATACATTATTATTAGGCATATAAGAGTTACAATATTTGCTGATAGTGACCATGAGCTATGATCTTGAAGCTAGGACAGGACAAAATCTGTCCAAAACATGTAGAAGCTCTCTTTTCATCATGCATGTTTGTGTCTGCAGGTTAGCATAATGAGCATGAATGAGGAAGTGTGTTACAGTTGCTGATAATCAGATGTGCTGAAGATAGCGAGAAAGTGGAATGAGGAGGTGAATAGCTTTTGTCAAGGAATTGGAGATTATCCCAACTGTGCTAAATTCCATTGTTGCAAAAGCAAACAAAATTGAAGAAAACACATGTGTATTTGGAGTACCAAGTAGTAACAAAGATGCACTCAAGGCAGAAAATATGAATGCCTTGAAAGTGGTTCATTGCGGTGGTCTCATAGCACATGGCAGAGAGCATACTTCATGCCTAATTAGGGTGGTTACATAAATATAAGATTAAGCATAGCATTAGCAGCAAGAACAGGCACAGTGAAAGTAAAAGTGTAGACTTTAATACAGTGCAAGAGTAGAAAGAAAACTGTTTAAAGGAACTAATAAGCACAAATGATCTCAAAAAATACATTCAGTACAGATGAAACAGGCCTGTTCTTTATGTAAAACCTAATTGCACAATGGCATTCAAAGGTGAAAACTGCCATTGTGGAAAGCATAGTAAAAAGTGACATGTTGCTATGTGTGAGCAGTTATGGAAAGAAAAGCAACCTTCTCTAATTGTTGAAAATTTGCAAAGTCTCACTGTTGTAAGAATCTTAAAATGGTTCCTATTAGTAGGCTACCAGTAAGAAATCATGAATCACAATGGAAGTGCTGACACACTGGCTGAGAAGCATTTATGCAAAAATAGGTATGAAAAGTAAGAAGATCCAGCTGTTTGTGGACAGATGCACAGCACATCCTCTAAATACATCATCCCTGAGATATTTGACTGTTGAGTGTTTCCCTGCAAATTGTATAAGTGAACTGCAACCACTGGAGTTTGGAATACATAATTTTAAACTGTATTACTAAGGATGCTTGTACAACATGCCACCACTTGTGGAGAAAGGAGAATGCAGTGAAATTCAGTAGACTGTGGTTTCTGGACCGGAAGGTCATGGTCCAGTCAGTGAGAAAGCATCTGATGTTTTGCCTGTAACTCAGTAGTTGTAACCAGCCAGGAGCCAATTATCTGAAGATGCCTGACGAAGCTATGGGCGAAATGTCAGATGCTTTCTCATCCACTGGACCATGGCCTTAAAGCCCGGAAACCATGTTCTGGATTAACACTGGCCCTGAAAGCCTAACTATGACAATGCAATGAAAATTGTTTTATAAGTAAGAGTTCTTGTACTTGTATGTAAAAAGTTTTTACAATATAAATTCATTATTGTGTTTTTCTGGCTTTAACTTTGGGTCACAATAAAATGAGGTCAATCCAAATTAAAGAATGTCACAAAATGATCCAACAACTTCAAAAACTACAGAAAAGAATTATATTACAGTGGATACCTGCACATTGTGGAATTGCTGGAAATGAATCAGCTGATTTTCTTGCCAAAAGGTGCAAATTTAATTCAGAAGAAAAATAAAAACTTACCCTTTACATCCATAAAAAGATTAATCAAAAACAAATATAAAAACAAACAAAACCAATCAATAACTAACAAAGCCAAAGATAAAAAATGGAACATTTTAATTAAAAATCCAGAAATTATTCCACAAATCCCACGTAAAGCTGCAGTAGCAAATTTTAGATTACTTACGGAATATGATTATTTGGCCAAACACTTACACAAAATAGGAATTTGTACAAGTCCAAATTGTCCTCTGTGCAGCAAAGAAGAGGAAATGACTGAAGAACATCTTTTAACCTGTAAAGCCCTACCTGCCGGATCCACTATACAGATATATTGGAGAGCAAGAGAACTAATGGCTTCATTGCCAAAGCCTAGCATTTGAAAACAATAATAACAACAAAAACAGCAACAACAACACTTTGGGTCACAATTTTTTCTTGTGAAATTAACACAATAATGAACTTGAATATCTAGGTGTAAAAATGTTAAGTTCAGGATGATTGATTTTTCAGTAAATTAAATGAAATGAAATTATATATATTATAATAATCAGTGCTAAAGTTTGTGGTAATAATAAAAGGTGTTCTTTGGTTAGTTGTTATATTTTAATTTATTTAATTGGGATTCCTCCAATGAAGCGGTGACAGTTGTAAATGGTAATGTAATGGGAGGATATACAGCTTTTACCAGGGACTCCAAACAACATTGGTCTTGGGAATATTTTTCATGAGCTAATCAGATGTGAAGGCTTGGAATAGGGCTAACTTAAAATTGCCACTCCAGATTCAAAAATTGAGTCATGAACTTTCAGCAAAATAGCTGCAAATGAAGGCACTGAGCTGTCATGGTACCTCGAAGAAAAGTAATACATTTAAAATTAAAAATAGAACACATATCTGCTTTATTTAAGTTTACTTCTGACTTTTTTGCATACTTCAGAATAAGAACAAAACGTTAGGTAAAATTTAGCAAGTAAACACCTTAAAAATTCAGGATTTTTAGATATCTAAAAGAAAACCTAAAATTTTATCTAAAAGAAAACCTAAAATTTGTCTTGTATTGGGGTGATGATTTTTGGCATTTTCAAATCAGAAATTTAGCATTTTAATTTGTACATTTAGCAGTTACCTATATAAAATGTACCAGTTTATGCCCTGTTGAAGAGAATTAATGTGCAACTATTAAAACAGTCTTTTGACATAATGTAAATGTAAAATTAAAATCAGATTTGTAAAGCATTAATAGTTAAACAAATTATATTGTGCGAAGTGTAAACTATGAAGAAGCGTAGGGACAGTGAAGCACAAATTAATACAAAAGTGAATCGAGGAGATATTGACACATTGCTTCACTCACACTGTTTATTCACAGGACATGTTTCAAGAGCTCTCGCTCCTATCATCAGCTGATACTCGACTAGTGCAAAATAGGTTTAATATCAGAAATTTGTTAAAAGACCCTCCCAAAAATTCAATCACCACCAAAGAAAAACCAGGAATCTATGAGATCAAATGTGAAAGTTGCCCTAAAATTTATATAGGAAAAACAAAAAGAAATATTAACATCAGAACTGAAGAACATCTAAGAAACATTGAAAATGGTGAAACAGAAAAATCAGCAGTGGCTTTTCATTTTTTGAATACTAGACATGACATCAACTTGGAAACATCTCTAATAAAATATGTTAATCATCCCATAGACCTTTCCGTATGGGAAAAAATCTTCATCAACAAAAATCGTCATAGAGTCATGAATTTTGAAACTCCACCACCGGACATCTTTGACAAGTACATCATGCCATCTATTGACAAAACGGAGAAAGAGGAAACCACTACAACTTGCACTAGTCGAGTATCAGCTGATGATAGGAGCAAGAGCTCTTGAAACATGTCCTGTGAATAAACAGTGTGAGTGAAGCAATGTGTCAATATCTTCTCGATTCACTTTTGTATTAAATTATATTGTGACTTAGTGGGTTCGTAGAATTAAAGGTCCAACTCGCAGAAATTCAAATCGCTCTTTCTTTCCGTAGAAATACACTTTGTGCACCTCTGATAACACGTATGCAATCTTCCAGTCTATCTGTACACTGTTCACTAGCACTGCACTCTTACGGCTTCCTGCCAAGAAACAACTACTCGTCTCGAACAGAGCGCTCCTTATATCCATTCGCCATCGGTACTGGAACTTTCCCGATTGCTCAAGGAGGGTTATGGTCTTTCACAATGGTGACGGACCAGTCCTGACATTTCTCGGCTTCTCTCTCTCCCCACTTCCACAGCAAGCACCATTCCGTCACACAAGTAGGTGTGGCCTCGATGCCATCTGTCCCTCTCTTTTTTTGCCAGCTCTTTCTGCCAGCTGGTCTTGTCATATGATCGGGTGACTATATATATATATATAAGGTGATGGAATAAAAGTGACAAAATATGTAGTCACAACAATATAATGAAAATTAGCAGTACTTGTTAGATTTTGCTTTCTTCAAAGTAACCTCCCCTTGCTTTAGTTTCAGCTTTGTAAACTCTGGGCATCATTTCTATTAAGTGTGCCAGTGTATCTTCATAAATATCCCTCCACATTAATACAATTTTGAGTCGAACTAATACTCAATGCTCCATTTATTGCTAGTATTTACCTAGAACGCATTTTGTTAGGATCTTCCTAACATCATCAGCTGTTGTCGACTAATGGATGCCGGTTCAGTGAACTCCTCGGAGGTGATAGGTGCGTCTCTGTCGGTATCTTGATGAACTTCAAATTTGGGTTTTCTTCAAAGGTAGTATCGAAATTAAACAATTTACTTTCATATTTCTTTATAAAGATTTTTTTCCTCGTGGTTAATGCAATAATAATAATAATAATAATAATAATAATAATAATAATAATAATAATAATAATAATAATAATAATAATAATAATAATAATAATAATAATAATAATAATAATAATAATAATAATAATAATAATAATAATAATAATAATAATAATAATAATAATAATAATAATAATAATAATAATAATAATAATAATAATAATAATAATAATAATAATAATAATAATAATAATAATAATAATAATGGTGATGATGATATATGATGATGATGATGATGATGATAAAATACTAGTAATGATAGTAATGATTGATAGTGATGATGACGACCTGTCACATACTCATTTGGGTTCTAATGAAACCGTTAATGCTCTGATGCATCGTAATATATCTGAGAGAATTATTACTGAGGTATTGAGATTTGAGGGTGTAATATAGGCTGTAGCAGAGGTGGGGGAGGGGGTGCGAAGATATAAAACAAAACAAAGATAACTTGATGTTTATTATGTAAAGTAATTATTTATGTGATAGATGTAAGCAAATGTTAATTTTGTATGCTATAAATTTATGGAAATAATCATTTCTTCCACACTAGCCGTGTAATGGCATAGCATAGTAAGTCGCCACAAAAAGGTGCGTGTCTCATAGCATATGAAAACTCCTATTGGTCTACCGAGAAACATACGAGTCAGTTGGAAAATTTAATGTCATGTTGGCACGTTGGCCATAGTAGCTCAGTGGTTTAGAGCAACTGCACAGAAGCGGGAGATCCGTGGTTGAAATCCTGGTTATGGCATTGAATTTTTCAGTCTGACTCTACTCATCCAAACCTTAGCCTACACACGGCTAGTGTGGAAGAAATTATTATTTCCATCAATTTACCTAAAATAAAATCATAGTGGTTTAACTATGAAGCCTGGGACTTAGGTACTTGCAGCATAGTAAGTCGCTACAAAAAGGTGCATGTTGCATAGTTTATGAGAACCCCTAGTGGTCTACCGGAAACATACGAGTCAGTTGGAAAATTTAATGTCATGTCAGCACGTTGGTCATAGTAGCTCAGTGATTTAGAGCAACCGCACAGAGAATGGGAGATCCATGATTCAAATCCTGTCTATGGCATTGAATTTTTCAGTCCGACTTTACTCATCTGTAAATTTATATTTAGCTGAGAAGTCAAATACAATTTCTAATGTATTTATCCGATTGGAGTTACAGGCAAAACATCAACTGATATCGGATAGACTGGTCCATAGTCTACAAGCCTAGAAACTACATTCTACTGCATTAATCCTTTATTATATATTTTTTAGACATGTATTATTTTTTAGTTATGCATTTTTTGCTCTTTTGCGTTCTTTATTTGGCCCATATAGACATAAATGAAGTTTTGTTGTAAACATAACTCTATACTTTTAAAAAGTGTAACTATCCAGATAAAAAAAAATGTTTTTTATTTCTATACTCATAGAATTTTTAATAGATAATCTATCACTGTGTGAAAGACCCGTGACAAAATTTCATATTCATCACATAGTTTCCAGTTCAAATTTAATAGCAAATTACTATCCTTACGGAAATATTCACCTGTATTATCTCCATTTATATGAGTAGGTGAGAAAATATATGGCCAAAATAGTTTTAAATGAAATTATAATTTTCAGTGTGTAGTTGAAAGCAAAGTGTCCCATCTACTATCATGGAAGGTATGCATGGAATTTTATCTTGAATATAATTAGTATGTTTTATTTTCCACAGGGTCTGTCTACAGAAAGCAAATGCTCTTTTGAAAGACCTAGTTTATGAATTAACCAGGTATGTGTGCCTGTGTGAACATACTGTAAATGATGCAATCAACAAGAGCTTCAAATTAGACTTCAGTGACTCCAATATTAAGCAAGATCAAAGTCTCAGTTGTACTATGGATAGCATATGTAGTCATGAAGGAACCCAGATAGAAGAGAAACATGAAAGCCTCAATATGACTCTTGAAATGCCAGTTGAAATTAGAGAATCTAGTGCAGGCCACTGTCTTAACATCTCTACATCACATATGCAGTTTCATTTTGCACCAGATGTATCAAACATCTTGAGCTTAATTGAAGATCAGATGTTGGGAGATAATGCTGAAAATGATAAAGACATAACTCTGAATCTGCAGGCAGAATTACATGATTGTTTAAAGAGATTGAATAATGAAGCAAATGCCATATTCATGTTAAGCAGTAAGTTAAATAAAAATCAACAGTCAGATAATGCCTCAGTAGCATTTGAAGAGAAGTTATATACAGTGTCGAAACAGTTGGAGGAAGAAATCAAAGCAAAAGAAGCTCTTCAGGTTGAGTTGGAGAAACTGCAAGCTCAAGCCAATATGTTCATGGCTTTTCAGGATATACAACAGGAAATGCAAAGACTTAAAGAAAACTATTCATTGGACTTATATGCTGCTCATAAAAGAATCATGGAACTAGAACATGAAGTAGGAAGCAAGGAAACTGTGAATGAAGGTTTTGGACAAATAACTCAATCACAGCTTAGTAGAAGACTTGAAAACATGAACCAGCTACAAGATAGAGGTAAGCATTTGTCATTCTAGGGTTAAAATCTTAATTATTTTTGTCATTAATATAAATAAATGTGATAATTTAGGAATTATGTTACAGGGTGTGCCTGGAAACTGATTTTGCTGCCAGGAAGTTATTCACAGTAGCTTTGCCATCTGCTGAAGTAACTCACAACACAATCAGATCTGATGACATGTATTAGAAATCTAATGCAATTATATACCTGACCCCCCCAGGGGCCTACTTCGGTAGGTACGAGTTTGGCGCACCCGGGGTCCCGAGCCAACAGTCTCCCTCGTGTGGGCTCCTCTTTGTGGTTGAGGGAGACAGTCAACAGGCCCACCCACGTACAGGCCATGCGTGGAGACCCGTGTCGGTGGAAAGGTATGTCCTGGTGGTTGAGGGATGTGTATCTGAGCTCATACCAGTGTTCCTCTGAATTCGGGGAGGGTGTGCATTTCTAATACACTACTTTGGCTTCTGCTTCGCCTAATGGGAGGTTAGGGACTAACTCACCCCTAATTAATCGGCCAGGACTAGGTATTGTACCGAACTCCAGGGTGAGTGGGACGGCGAGCTTGCTATATCCCCTGCGTAGCCCTGTCATCCCAGTGGGATGAGCCCTTGTTGGGCTCCGTGATGGGTGGGGAGCACTGGGGGATGAAACCTGTTCCATTTATTATGGTAAACCTACACCCCAAAAAAAATATGAAATGTGGAAAGGACATCTTTGAGAACACTGTTAAACAAGTAGTTGAGTGTGGTACTCGCTACTTGTTATCAAAAGGACAGAGGAAGGTAGAACTTTTTCAACGGTTAATCTGTTTATGATACAGAAAGGTCTTGACAAAATAGCTGGTGCTGTTAAATCATGTACAAAATCTAGAAATGGCACACTGCTGGTGGAAGCAACTACAGCATCCCAGGCAGCTAAGATACTGTGACTTTGTGGGTTCGTGAAATGAAAAGTCCAATTTCACCACTCAAAACTGTTCTTTATTTCCACCGACTTACAGTTAAACATTTGCCAATTACGCAGAATTGCGTACTGCACACAATTACAATTCACCAGTTCGTCCGTTACAATTTCACTTGTACTCGCGATTACATCAACTCCGATACTCATACACAGTTACGTACAATCTTCCGTTGCACAATCTTTTCGTTCATTAACACGTCACTGACTAACACTGCCTTCTTACACCAAGAACTGTCACTCACTCACACACTAACTGACTAACTGACCTCACTTCGCTCCGGCAGCCCCTTTTTATAGGAATATCGCAGCCTTCTGGCTTTCACAGGAAGGTTCCAGTAGATGAAGGATCCCGTAATTTCCAGAACGCAGGTGAAAGAGAAACAGACCGCACAATCATGTTTTTTCTCCCCAGCCATCCCTGTCACCACTATAAGACGGACGAGGGGGAGGCGTGGCTAACACGGACCTCCCCTGTCTTCCGCTCTCAGCTGCTTCCACAGGGTGTTCCAACGCCCGGGTGACAATACTGAAAGCCAACATGCTGGGCAGTTATCCAGTCAAAGTGGAGATGCATAGGACCCTGAATTCCTCGTGCGATGCCGTAAACACTGAGCGCGTTGGATTGAATGTCCAATGAGGATATTCAGGAGAACCCTCAGGAACAAGGCATAACAGCAGTCTATCGTGTCCAACGGGGAGAGCGAGGGGATATGTTTCCTACTCGTACCCTGTTCTTGACCTTTGATTGGGTAGATCTCCCTCAAAGGATCAGGGCAGGATATGAAGTGATAGAGGTTAGACCATATATACCTAACCCTCTGAGATGTTACCAATGTCAGCGGTTCGGTCACACTAGTGCATTCTGTAAATGCGTACCTACATGTGTCAGCTGTGGAGATGGCATGCATGAAAATTCATGTACATCACCTCCAGAATGCGTTAATTGTAGCGGTGAACATCCATGAAGTTCACGAGAATGCTCCCGTTATATTGAAGAGCGAGCTATTTAGGAGATCCAGGTTAAAGAAAAGGTATCCTTTTCGGAAGCCCGGAAACTTCTTTGTATCCACAAGCCCTCTTGAACTACCTCCTGTATCTACAGCTCTGTGGCGGCTACTCCGTCACCAAAACGGGAGGCTGGTACCCAAACATTCGATATGAACGGAGCAACTATATCAGAAAAAGTCCTAGTGCCTAGATCGCAACCAAGAGCATCAATAACACCATGTAAAGCTCCGAGAACACCGCCTAAGACTACTGAAAATAAGAGCAAGTCAGTGAAGTCACCTGACAAAGCATCGACGTCTAGCAACAGGACGAAATTGCCCATTGCGTACCAAGCACCAGAGATAAAGTTCAAGACTCAGTATGATAGAACTGCCTTCCTAAAGGAAAACGCAAAGCCTGCTCCAGAAAAGTCCAAGAAGAGATGTCCAAGAGCATCTCTGAGATCATCATCGGAGTCATCATCTGGGGAGGACTCCGACCTGCGACAGTCATCTACGTCGGTCGGAATTTCCAATTGCTTCGAGCCTCTCGAAACGAAAGTTGTAGAAGGAAAACGGTCCTCTTCCATAGAAGATATGGAGCAGGAAATATTTGACCACGCTGCTGCATCTGCAGCAAAGAAGAGGCAGGATAAACCTGCAGAAACTAGCCCTACACCTAAGAAACAGGGCAAATTGATCCGACCACCGCTAAAACCTACGTAATGTGCGTATTTATTTGACATATCCCATTACTATCGCCATGGCTATCCTTCAATGGAACATACGAGGTTTAAGAGCACATCGACCAGAACTGGAACTTTTGCTCAGTAAGCATAACCCCTTGTTGGTATGCTTACAAGAGACTAAGCTACGACCACAAGACAAGTTTAAAATCAGACGCTACACACCACTGAGGTGTGATATTGAAACAGAAGTGGGCATTCCTGCTCACGGGGGCACTATGATGCCCCTCAGGGATGACATATTTGTATATCTGTTACAGCTACAATCTGACATACAATCTGTAGCTGTAAGGATTAAGCTACCATCAATCGAATTTTGTATTTGCAATGTCTATGTACCACCATCAGATGACCTCTCATCAATTGACCTTGAAGATCTCGTTTCCCAACTTTCAACACCATTTCTAATAGTGGGAGACTTTAATGCCCATCACCCACTTTGGGGCTCAAATCAGGCATGTTCGAGAGGCAACCTCATTGCAAAATTCTTGGAGAGCAATAACTTGGTTCTCCTGAACACCGGAGAGCCAACATTCCTTTCAGATGCCTTTAACACCTATTCGCACATCGATTTGGCGGTGTGTTCATCCCAGTTAGCAGTTTCACCACAGGGGAATGTCATCTCTGATTTACATTTCAGCGACTACTTCCCATGTCTTCTTAGTCTCTTAGCACAAGATGTGTCTCCCTTGCCTATCCCTAGATGGTGCTTTGATCGTGCCAACTGGAACCTTCACACCCAGTTGGCTGTCTTTGATTACGAGCACGATTCTGTGAATGATTTAGTTGATCATCTCACAGAGAAAATTCTTTCCGCTGCAGAACACTCTATTCCACGTTCGGCTACCCAACCCGGTCAATTTCCTGTCCCATGGTGGACCAACGACTGCCGGAATGCTATTCGTGCTCGTAGACGTGCTCTAAGGGTATTCCAATGACACCCTACCCTAAGTAATCTAATTGAGTACAAGAAAGCGCGTGCAAAGTCTAGGCAAATAATTAAGGATAGCAAAAAGTCCACATGGAACAACTTTGTATCACCTTTTAACAGATGTACACCTTCATCTGTTGTATGGGATAGGTTAAGGCGCGTGGCCGGAAAATCAACCCACTTGCCAATTGCTGGTCTGAAAACAACTGTAGGAGTTGTTGATCCGTTTGTCGTGGCTAACATCTTCGGCTGTGCTTTCGCTCAGGTGTCTAGCTCAAGTAATTATGCTCCTGAGTTTATCTCAATCAAGACTCAGGTAGAATCTCAAGGTTTTGTGTTTAGTTCCAGAAACCTTGAAGATTATAACCGCCTCTTCATCTTTGCAGAGTTAGAACACGCTCTTTCATCATCGCGACTGACAGCACCAGGACCGGACGGAATCCACGTTCAAATGCTACAACATCTCTCACCTGAAGGTAAGGCATTCCTGCTCGAGGTCTATAACCGTGTTTGGGTTGATGCCATGTTTCCTGACAAGTGGCGAGAAGCCACCATTATACCTATCTTGAAAGCTGGCAAGGACCGTCACCTCCCTTCTAGCTACCATCCTATTTCCCTCACCAGTTGCGTATGCAAGGTGATGGAACACATGATAAATGGGCGGTTGGTATGGTGGCTGGAAATGCACAACCTACTGAATAACATCCAGTGCGGTTTTCGATGACGCCGTTCAACAGTGGATCATCTTGTGTCCATGTCGACGCAGATTATGAACGGATTTCTTAAAAACTGTCAAACAGTCGGAATATTTTTTGACCTCGAAAAGGCTTATGATACCTGTTGGTGGGCAGGGCTGCTACGTACTCTGCACACATGGAATATACGTGGACGCCTACCACTCTTCCTTCAGGAATTCTTGAAAGACCGCATATTCCGAGTAAGGGTTGGCACGGTTTTTTCGAATCTTTTTGTTCAAGAGAACGGTGTACCACAGGGATCGGTACTAAGTGTTACGTTGTTTGCTATTGTGATTAATTCTATCTCGAAATGTGTACCTCCAGGGGTCTCGTCATGCCTATTTGTAGATGACTTTGCCGTCTACTTTACATCTCAGTGCACGCCGTTTTTAGAGCGCCGTCTACAGAACACCTTGGACAACCTTAAGAGTTGGAGTTTAAAAAATGGCTTCCGATTCTCCGCTGAGAAAACAATCTGTGTTAACTTCTGGCGTCAGCAGAGTCGACTACCTCCAAGGCTCCGGCTAGGCGCTGATCTACTACCTTTTGCAGATGAGACGAGGTTCCTTGGATTGATATTTGATAGAAAATTAGTCGGTCGTCGCATATAGCACAACTGAAAGCACGATGTGACCGATCTTTAAATATCTTGCGGGTACTAAGTGGAAAATCCTGGGGAGCGGATCCCACAGTGTTATTGCGACTTTATCGCGCACTCATCCATTCCAAATTAAGATTATGGTAGTATCGTTTATGGCTCAGCACGACCATCTGTGCTGAAGAGATTAGACACAGTCCATAATTGCGGTATACGTATAGCAGTTGGGGCATTTCCAACGAGCCGAGTTATAAGCCTGTATGCTGAGTCTGCAGAACCTCCTCTGCAGCACAGGCGCAACATGTTATTAGCAAATTATGGCTGTGGACTTAATTGCATGCCCACACAACCATCATTTACGCCGTTCTTTAACACCATGGATGTGCGTTATAGGAACACTTCTATTAAACCAAAGCCACCTGGTTTTCATTTCCGGGAACTCCTTAGACATCTTGATATGGAAATGCCCAAGAGGCATCCTAGGGGGCAGAGGACATACCCTCCTTGGTTGTGCAGAGCATCCCACGTTGATCTGGGCATGACTAAATATGATAAATCTAGCATGTCTATGTCTAGTATCCGCATGTTGTTTAGAATTTTTATTGCGATATGAGGACCATTTTATAATTTATACTGATGGCTCCAAGAACTCAAATGCTGTTGGTTGTGCTTACGTGTGTGGAACCGAACCATATACATTCAGATTCCACACTAGCACTTCCATTTTTACTGCAGAGCTTTATGCAATATACCGGGCCATTTTACACGTACGTCGATGAAAGTTGGGGGACTGCTTAATCCTGAGTGATTCCCTCAGTGCACTTCAAAGCCTACAGCAGCTGTACAACTACCACCCTATTGTGCAGCGTATCCAGGATGCCCTCCATGTTTTACACGCTTCTGGCGTTAGCGTGGTGTGTGCATGGATCCCTGGTCATGTAGGCTTGCGGGGGAATGAAATGGCAGATACGGCAGCCAAGACGGCCACCATGAAACCCAGGGTTTGAATACCATCTGTGACATCGGAAGATTTTAGGGCCGTATTGCGGAGAGCTGTGCAAACCTGCTGGCAGGAAGAGTGGTCCGCTCTCCGCAACAATAAACTTAGATCTGTGAAAGAACTTCCGATTCCCTAGGTTACTTCCTGTCGGTCATCTCGTCGCGAGGAGGTGAGTTTGACTCAGTTGCATATTGGGCACTGCTTTTTTACTCATAGTTTTCTTTTTAAAAAGGAGCCTGCTCCACTGTGTCCGTTTTGGAATGAAGCGTTATCTGTACGACACATGCTGCTTTAGTGTTTTCCCCTAGCACACCTTATGACATCTCTGTAGCTTCCGGACAACTTTGCAGAAATGCTAGTGGACGATAACACAGTAGTGGAGAAGGTTTTTAGATTCTTTTCTAGTTTAGACTTTAGGATTTAGCAAACAAAATTTTTAGTAGGTTTTGATTGATTTTTTTTCTATGTACGTGTAGTTTTAATAGGTTTATTTACACTTGTATAGTTTTTAGAAATTTTTATATCTGACTTTTGCCATGACGAGTTTTTTAAAGGGCGCTGATGACCGCCGTAGTTGAGCGCCTTTATATACATCATCATCATCATCATCATCATCATCATCATCATCATCATCATCATATATACCTGACTGAGGTTTTTTCCGAGGTTTTCCTCAGCCATTTAGGCAAAAGCAGGGTATCCGTATTTCACCTCGGTGCAACCTTGTGTCATTTCCTGAACTATATATATATTGTAACTATTATGTTTGTATATGTGTGTTTTGATTAATTTAGTAACAGTAGCATCAAAATTAATCGTAAAAACTATCTGTAGTTGGTTTACTGACACCCGACTACAAATAGTTTTTATGATGATAATGTTTGATTTAGCATTTTTCATTTTTTGACGGAACCCATATTCTATATGAATTTTGTTGGTGACTAAATCTGAATCTGAATCTGTCATCTGTTGTGTGCTGTCTTCTCTCTGGTAGTGGAACTATGAGCTTCTTAATCAAAGTATCAACTGGTGGGATTTCAAAGTTCATTACTCGGTTCTTATTTTTCCACATTAAGATGATCTCCCATGCTGTCAGTTTCTTTTGGTTTATCACCCCTTTTAATAATTTTGTGTTTGGATCAAAGTTATGGTTTTCATTCCAAAAGTGAAATGCTACTGCTGATGTATTTTCCTGTTTCAATTTGATGTTTCTTAAGTTCTCTTTAACGTTAGTTTATAGGTTTTCATTAGTTTGCTCTATATAGCATTTTTCACAATCCTTACAACTTACTTGGTATATTACAGATAAATTGATAGGTTTCGTTTTTTGTTTTTGAATTTAACAATTTTAATACTATCTCTTCGTAGGTGCCAAGATGATATTTTGTGCTTCAAAGATCTTTTTGAATTTATTAAAAGTTTTTAGGTTGTATGTGAATCCCCAGAGTATGCTGTTGCTTTCTTTTTCTTTAGTGAATGTGATTAATGTGATTGCTTCCATAATGGTTTTCTTTAACTTACTTTTTTTTTTTTAATACTAGACTTTTGTTGTATCCATTTTCTTCTGCTATGATAAACCAAAACAAACTGACATCATAGGAGAACATCTTAATATGGAAAAATAAGGACCAAGTAATGAACTTTGAAATCCTGCTGTTGATAATTTGATAAAGAAAGTTCATAGTTCTAACATCAGAGAGAAGACAGCAGACAACAACAACAAAAGCATCAGCAACAAGACAATAGTCAAACCTTCGAGGTTGAAAATGGAAGCAATTGCTTCTGAAACCAGTCCCTCAAAAAATAAAAATGAATGTGACGGAGCATTTTTTTCAGTTAATTTGGATGTCACTGTTACTAAATTTCTCCAAACATGCATAATTTCCAAATTAGTTTTGATTTTTGATGGTCTGAGGAGAAAGCTTTTGAAACACTTTGACTGTCCTCACTTTTCATCATTGTGAGGATGAATAATTATTTTATCATGATAAACTTTCTTAGGTGTTTTTAGATCACAGCTAAGGATAGCAGATGCTTTTGCCCTTCCCCCCCCCCCCCCCAAGACTTATGTTAATATTTTACCTTGGAAATAGGTTTTATATACCTGCACTGGATATGTTCCTATATAGGATATATCCATGAACTACAAAAGTAGATCACATTCTTTATCATGTAATTTCGTCCACCCAGTCTTTTTGAGGTACAAGAGTTACTTAAATGGAGGGAAAAAATGCTAGTATTCAGGTATTATGTCATTTTGATACTCAATACTAGAGCATCCAGTATGTTTAGGTTGGAGGTGTGTCCAATTGCTGAATAGCTATCTCTCCAGTTTCTTGCATACTCTAAGTGGTAGGTAGTTACCCTGCAGAGGTTGCACGTTAGTTCTTGACGAATGAATTTCAGTGGAAATCCAGTGAGGTGGCCTACTCTTAATAAGCAGGTCAGCAAATAGTTTATGTTACAGTAACAGATAACTCTGCTTTCCTCTGTTGTGTTTGTGTACACAGTTAATTGCAAAAGTTTTATGCTGTACAGATGTATACATGCAAGTGTTTTAATGAGTGCTACTTAGTTACGTAGTTACATGTTAGTTACTAACTTGACAATGCCTCCTACAGTGTCAAAAATAAAAATAAAAGCTCTACGTAGTCAAAGTAGTGAGACTTTTGCTAATATTTATGAGTATGTGAAGGTAGAAGCCAAACAACTCAGAAGCATGTGCAATAATGCACTTCTCACTGCAGGCTGTATCTCTCTCTTGATACCAGCATTCCCACAAAAGGTGAGTAGTGACTCACACCCAACCTTTCATACATATAACATTTTCATTTATCAAGAACTAATGCATGACCTATAAATAAATTTCCATGGGAGTGAGGCAGTCCCAGAAATTTCCCCCAATAATTCTTAAGGGTCTTAAGGGTCAATTATGGGTGAGAGCTAACTATGTCGGACGTCAAACATCCTCTCTCTTGTATCTGGGAACTATCAAAGCTGTCCCCAAAAAGGGACACGATGATGCACTCTGGGGCACTTTACAGTAGGATACAACCTAAAGACTAACAAGTGTCCCCCATTACAGGTTGAAAGTGGATACACCACTTACACACATCAACCCATCTGAGAAGACTACCGATTACCTTGGTCGGGCTGCTGGTGATCTAGCACACTACTAGCTCTGCAGGTTAGCACCCAGGAACTTAAAAGGTGCTCCTCTACTCCATCTGACAGCAGAGCCGCACAGATGCCCCTGAACTCCCATGGTTATATAGAAACCACTGCCACACCAAAGCCTACCCAAATGAGAAACTCCCCTATGGGAGGGGTTCAAATTCTGGACCTGGTGTACTTCTAGTAATGTCAGAGGTACCTCAAGTGCTAGGTGTCTACTGCACTCGCACCACAGCAGCTGAAGGGCACGGATCCCCTCCCTACGGAATGCCCTGTTATACAGCATGATGTTAAGACTTATGCTGCCTAGTATTAATGGCCAAGAGTTAAATTAAGGCAGTGCAAGTCGCAAAGGCTGTTTTGCATTGTCGTTTCAGTAGCATTGAGAACTACCTCCACTGCAGCCATGGAAATGCTATTGGGACTTGCCCCCTTACCCATTTTGGTCCAGAGAGAGGCAGAAGCCTTTGGGACATTCTGAGGATTAAAGCATCAAACTGAAATGGTCCTCAGTGGGTGCTTAGCCTTCCTCAATTTACTGGGACAAAAAATATTTAGGTTACTCAGATGACAACCTAAATTTTGAATACAGCGTTGCAATATTGCATCTCGCACACTTTCCTATCAAGCTGAAGTAAACAAGACTCCTCCAGGTGTGCAAAATATGCCTCAGTTGATATAAGTTCCTTGTTGGACAAAATACATTTTCACCAAGGAAAACTTTTTCAAATTAGCAGAAGAAAGTCTTATGGAGTCAAGCCAGGAAAGTAATGTGGGTGGAATGGCAAACTGTATCCTAGTTCATTAAATTTCACCATTGCAATAACCTACAAGTGTGTGGTATTTTCATGCAATATTGCTTCTTCTGTGAAAAACCTGGCCTTTTCTCACATATTTTTGTTTTCAGTTTGTCTAAAAGGTAGCCATAGTGTGTTCTAGTGATGGATGTTCCATTGGGAACACTATCAGCTGTATACTCTTGGCATCTCCAGAAAATAATGCAATGATCTTCTTGGTTGGTTTTACTCGTCCTTTGGGAGTGGAGAATTTTGATGCTTCCATTGTATCTTTCTAGGTTCATGGTAGTGCATCAATTTTAGCTCATCTTTTGTAAACCAGTGCTTAAAACCCTTGAAAATGGTCTGAGAGCTTTACACTCTTGATTTGCTTTCAACCCTCATTCACCAGTCACAGTACCCATTTTGTTTATGCCCAGTTTCCTCAAAATGTGAAATACTGTTCCTCTAATATGTCCAGACCTTGAGCAGTTTTAGACGGTTTTAATCAGCAATTCTCCTGAACTATGCCCTGCACTTAATCAATAATTTCTGGTATCACGATGGACTTCGGTTACCCACTGCATGGGTCATCTTCCAAGCTTTCATAGCTGGGTTTGGATTGTGGTACACTCGAAAATGCTTGAAAATGATAGTGCAGAGGTACCTGGAGTCTTGAACAATTTCTTATGCATTCATATCTCTCTTTAAGTACTTACCACATGACGTTTAATACATTCATTTTTCCATGCATATACAGTGTGGACTAACAATCAGCTATCTGTCCTTAATTGCTGGGAAATCTATATAGTATTTCAAAAATGTTTCTGTGAGATAATAGTAGATTTTAACACCAAAACTTCCTTGAAACTGCTGCTGCAATTTGTAGGTTATTCCAAGAATTTTGCAGATGACATTTCATATAGTGGAGCAAGACAAGTCATTTCTATTGGAATGCTTCATTTATGAAATAGGAGTGTAATTCACCTTATTTGGATATCTGCAGAGACTGACCAACTGACCCAGTTCCAAGCTGCCAATAATTCTAATGCAGTCATCATTTCAGAAATATCTACATTTTTAGTTTCACATGTACAAAGGGTAATCACTCCAAATATTAGCACTACATGCTTAAAAAGTATTTGTCAGTAGAAGTGCACAAGTAGGACTGGACTAGCAGTGTACAGGGCACTCAAGATGCTGTAGGTTGTTGCTGTGTACATGCAGTGGCCACTCCAATTAAATGGACCTTAAATCATAATATAGAGTTGCTTAAATTTTGTGGAGTAGTGTATAAGCAAATATTTCATTATTACATTCTGTTCTATTTATCTCTATCACTCTTTATACTTTTTAAATTGAAGTGGTTAAACAATCTTAGGAAATTATTAAAAAAATTTATTCATATTTCTTGATGTCCACAGCAAGAACGGTTTTGAGTGAAAGTACATTAGATATTCAGAATGCACCACATCTTCAACTGATAGAAGAGTTGTGTTACGAGGGTGACCGCTTGTCTGAAGATGCACGCAAAGAGAGAGAAGACCTGCAATTGCAGGTATGTCAATGATTTTGTAATTAAAAAAATGTTGCATTACTTAGCATATTTTCTAATATAGCACACTGTTTTATTGGTACTTTCATCAGAAATTAAAGCAGCTTAAAATTCAGAAGTTGAAGTAATTTAAGACAAATTCATTGTATTTCCAGATATTTTTGGTATGGCTTGCATGTTTCTTTTAACGTTGATTCTGGCCAAAGAAAAATATCTAAATAATATGCAAATTGTTTACTTACAGAAAGTTTACCTCATAAGGTATAACAGTTTTGTTTGAATTGCGGCACACAATTTGGGATGAGAAAGTTTAAGAAAGAAGGAACAAATCATGTTATTTGAAAAAGGAAGATATTTCAGATTTTTATATAAAGCATATTTTAAAGGCTTGTGTCATAATCCTGTTTCCAACCTCTCTACAAATGTTTAAATTCCAACAGTTGAATTCTGTAACATTCTATAAATATTGAAATCTGTCAGAGGCTTTAAATTTACCTGATGCTTAATTTGCTTAGATGCTTTATTTGCACCCCCCCCCCCCCCCCCCCCCGACAACTACAGCACAAACTGCTAAGTGTCAACACTTTTAGTTTTGGATCTTTTCATGTAAAGTAGCACAACACCTGTAATAAAAGTAGCATGCCTGTAAGAAATCCCTCAAGCCAAGGTGGTTCACCCGCATGGTGTAATGAATAGCATGTCTATGTAGTATTTGAGAGGCTCCAAGTTTGAACCTCAGTGTGTTAAGCTGTATGAGTATGCTTTTTGGGGCCCTTTATCTAGAAAAGATGTACACTGGACTGGTACTCATCTGTTATGTATTGATCTAAAGGTGCCATTGAATAACAGATCAATTTGTGCTCTATCATGTAGGTGCTGAAAGCAATGTTTTCAGTGAAAAGTAATTTATCTTTTGCATACAAATGTCAAATATTTGTATGTTAGATAAATATTAGTCTCTTAGGTTTTATAAAAATAATGCTTCATATTTTGCAACTTGACATAAGCAGAGAGACATTGAATTTCAAGTGGCTGATGGTAGTTACTGAGCTTTTATATTTGTAAGGACCCAGAAATAATTCAGTGAGCTCATCACATCTTTTATCATATATGCATCTAAAGCTTCTTAGAAAGACAGCTTAACATAGTGTGTATATTTGCATAAATATGCTTCTATATATGTATGGCTTATGCATCTTATGCCTTTCTTTTGCTACTTGTACTTGTTATTAATTCACCATAGGATTTTCATTCTTAGGTAGTTGTGGTCTTAGCATATTAATTCTGTGCTGCAAAACAAAAAATCACTGAAAATCATGAGACACTTTTAAAGACATAAGTAATATTTTGAGAAGAATATATTTTAGTAAATACATAAAAAACAGAAGCTAACAACAATGAAACAAGAAATAGTACATAAAATGTAATTATTTGTCACAAACTTCACTTATCATTTTAAGAAAATTGATGAAATTTCCACAGAATTCAAGAGACTAGTTTTACAAATAAATCATTTGCATCTTCAGTCACTCTGTTTTTTCCCCCATTGTCATCTTTACTGCCACTAGATGTCGTATTATTTTTCTTATTTATTACCAAACTCTGAAAATGAAACAAACTTAAAGACAGAATTGATTGGTGGTATTTCAAAATTCATGACACGATTTCTTTGTTTTAAAATAAACATTTTCTCCCAAACCATTAAATCTATTGGACCATTTAATTGCTTTAATAATTTAACTTCTGGATTTATTTCATGGTTAAATGACCAAAAATGATCTGCCACAGCCAATTTATCAGTCTGTTTATACCCAATATTTCTAAAATGTCCTTTCATTCTGGTTTCTGGTTTCCTTCCAGTGTAAACCTGGTCACAATCTAAACTTTTATTATTGGAAATTTTATCTTTTTTCTATGTAAATTTCATCAATTTTCTTAAAAGTGTAGTGAAATTTGTGACAATTATATTTTATATATCTTTGAGTAATTTATTAGGTATTTAAAGCATTGTTTTCTTGTTGGAATACATCTGTAGCTGTCTGTAGTTTTAAAGAATGGTATCTATCATCTTTTGAGGGAATTGTAGTATTTCAACTAGAGATAAAGAAACAACAGTATTAAAGGCTTGGTTTCGATGAACCAGCACAGAAAATGCAAAGGCCATGTAACACAAATCCAGATTACAATAGCTTTGAGAGTAGTGACAGACCCATGTCAGCAGATTTACTGGATGTAAAAGAACTGCAGGATGAAATTCCAGCACACCACCAGCGATGATATTATCTCGACTATTGACAATGTCATTAACAAAAATACTTAAAGATATCCAAACAGTAATTTTAGAGTTTCAATTTTAAAAGTATAACCAAAATTGCTGTACTCTCTGCACACCACAAGAAGGCAAGTGGGGCATGAAGAGGGAAAGGGGTTTGAACTGTTTATCTGCTCTGGTTGTGGATCTGTTTACTATGAAATGAGTGTATGAGAGTGCATATGAGTCGAGCATGCTGCCATGCTGCCAGATCTAATGCTCGTTCAGTGATAGGTATTATGCATGGTTGAGTTATATGACAACACTGTGTATATTTCATGAACCTAGCATGCTTATCACATCCGGAAGGCGAGCATAAACATCATGCGGAAGGCAAAAGTGATTACATTACACATTTCTCTGCATTGCCTTCTTGTGGTGGGTAGACAGGAAAATAGACCTTGCCAACTAGCAAAAGCTATATACTGTGATTTAGATTTAGGAAAAAGGGGGTGGGGAAGAGGAAAAGAAAGAAAGGCGTTGCAGAAGAACGGCAGCAGAATGTATTGTATTGCAACAAATGTATTAGTGCCCTGCAGTGTGGGTGATTTCTTGGATGTACTAAATGATTCAGAAAAGTTCAGTACCTTTTTCCTGTAGCTACAGATGCCTAGATCATAAAAACAAAAATACAACTAGATCAGTGATGAAGTTTTTGTGTGATGATAACAACAAAATATATAAAGCAAACTGCCCAAACCATATTACTCATAATAGTACTAATTAACATGCTATTTATGTTTTACATGGAGATTTAGAGATGATAGCCATTAAGGTTTATGGTCACTTTTCAGCATCAGCTATAAGAAGAGAGAAAATGAAATCTGTGATTTTGTAGATAGTAAATGGAGTGAAATCTTAAGCCATATGCTAGCTCGATGGTTGTCCTTCACACCAAATATTGATAGGCTGTTAAAGAATTGGGAACTGTTAAACAAGTTATTTTCAAAGCATAAACAAAATTTCTAAGCCATTGAAACAATATTTTATTGATGAGGAGCCAGATATAATGTAACTGCTTGAGGCATGTGTACATTTTTTTCTTATATTGGTAATATTCTTGTTGAAACTTCTAAGTAAGTTGAAATGTCATATTTAAACTATCATGAAAGCATTTACTGCTATTGAAGATTTGATGAAAAAAGATATTGGAGAGAAAAGAAGATGCATTTTTTGGAAGCAGTACACAGGAAGTTTTAAATATGTTAGAACCTGCAATTAAGAAAAAATTCAAATTAATTTTGTCCAACTCTATGAGCCTTATATACATATTTGTTGAAAGATACACATATTTCTGACTGTAAAAATCCAATACCTGCTCCCATTGACCTTGAAGGGTAAGATTTTCAAAATATTCTTGTTCACTTTGAGGTTAGTATAAATGAGGATGATGATTTCTGTTCTTTACAATATGTAATAAGTTCAGTAATTTCTATTGAGGGTAGTTATGTGAGAAGGGGGGTATCTGTAATGACAGAGGCAAAATCCAAAGATACTAAAATTCATGGGAAGCAAAATTCTTTGTTTTGTTCTCAGTATACCAGCATCTGATGCTCATACTGAATGAATATTTTTGTTGACAAACAATTCATCTGATGAATGAACCATTGTAGTGTAAACCTAATAAAAGCTAAGTTACACATTAGTGTCAATTTTGATTAGACTTGTCAAGAATTTGTAGAGTATGCAAAATGTAATCATCGTAAACTTCAAGCTGAGTGCCAAAAATGCACAAAAATACACTTTCAAGTAAGATCCTTGGGTACTGTGTAATAATTAATGTTGGTTTTTATTTTATATGCAACTTGTTTAGGGATATATTAATAATTAAATATTTATTAACTTAAGTAGTCTTCCTTATTTTGAAGAAAAAAAGTTGGCAACCTTATATCGCGCTCATTGGAGAAGATAATTAATGGTCATAATTAGCTTGTATTTGTGGGTCAGATGGAATGATAAATTCCTGATAAAATAGTGTCAATTATGTTCTAATTTTTCCTTATTTGTCACAGTAATGCAGAGTATGAACATGTTTGCAGTTGTATGAGAAAGAATGGAATGACTTGATGATGTTTAATAAGATATTTAAATCAGCTTCTCAATTGAAGTGCAGTGGCACTACTATATGCTATGAACAAAGTTTTAGTAAAGACTGTTTGACAAGAACTGAGAAAACTGCAGTAGAAAACCTCAAAGGTTCTGCATCTGCTGTCACAGCCTGAAATATAACTCTTATGTTTCCTGCTGTAGGATATCTGCAAGCAGTATCTCTACATCAACAGCTTAGTTTTATGAATAGTACTCTCTTAACAAAGTTGGTGTTCTAATATGTAGCACACAAATGTGTGAGTCTCCTGTTTGAAAAACAACTTTAAATATTTTTATTATTTCATTGCTAGGGCTTATATTACATGCAATTTGTATACATTGACTAAACCAAACGTTTTATGCTTTCTAAATTTAATGGCATCTCAAAATTATTAAGGATTTCTGGGTGAGAAAAAGTTATACTGGTTTCAACTTCAAGAAGGTAGCAATTGTGATTAAACTTTTAGTGACCAGTCTCTTTCTTCCATGATATGAGCCAGTTGCACAAAGGAAAACAGTATATCTATTGCAAGAAAAAGCAATAAACAAAAACATACAGATTTGCCGTCCCAGTTATACATGACTGCTATTATGAATGACACGTTAACCTTCTTTGTAAGGTTTTTTCCCCCCTCCCATTACTTGTTAGGTATACCAACCATCATCATAATATTGAGTATTATGGGTTATTACTCATTGATTGGATCTATACTAAGGATAATTTCACTGAGTAGATTACAACCATATGATCTCATCATAAACGTTGCATTGAATGAATAATCCTGTGGCAAGCACTAGAGTTTACTAGAGACTTAGCTCTTGAGTTACTTAATAGCACAGCTAGCTTCTACTCCTGTAGATGTCCTTTCCATTACTTACAACAGCACTGCAGGTTGAGATTAGTTGAGTAGTGGTTAAGTAAAACATTTAAATTTATTGGCAATAAGTTCCAAATTAATTTGGTCACCTAATGTATTTATATATTCCTTATGTATGTATATCCTGCTGATATTTAAATACGAGAGTGGTCTGAAAAGTTTCCGACCTAATAAAGATACAATACATTTTTTTCAGAATTTTTTTTTATTATTTTTCAGCATAGTCTCCTTGTAACTCTACACACTTCTCCCACCTCTGTAACCCGTCCAAATAGTACTCAGCATTTTGCTGTGCAAAATAATTGTTCACAAAGGTGATTGCCTCTTCATTTGACGAAAATCTCTGTCCTCCGAGCACAATTTTCAGATGAGGCAGCAAAAAGTACTTGGGGCTAGATGTGGTGAGTAGGGCAGATGGTCAAGCAGTTCAAACTGTAATTCATGGATTTTCGCCATTGCAACCTCTGAGGTGTGAGACAGTGTGTTGTCTTGGTGAAACAGGATTTTTTGTTTTTGCAAATGTGGCCGTTTTTCCGCAAGTTTTGCCTTAAACTTGTCAAGTAATGATGCATACCATGCGCCTGTAATGGTTTTTCCTTTTTGAAGATAATCCATTAAAATAACTCCATGACAACCCCAAAAAACAGTCGCTGTCACTTTCCCAGCCGAAAAAACAGTTTTTGCTTTTCTTGGAGCCAGTTCCCCCTTGGCAGTCCACTATTTGGACTGTATTTTTGTTTTGGGCGTATAATGGTGTATCCCAGTTTCATTTACAGTAATTAATCAGCAGCAAAACTCAGATTTATTGCGCCTAAACTGCGCCAATAGGGCATTGGAAATGTTCATTCGAACACGTTTTTGGTCTAATGTGAGCAAATGCGACACCCAATGTGTGGATAGCTTTCTCATGTCTAAATGTTGATTTAATATGTGACAAACACGTTCTTTTGACATATTCATTGGCTCTGCTATCTCTCTCACTTTAATTCAGCGGTTGTCTAGCACCTTTGGCGATGTTTTCGTCAGTAGTTGCAGGTTTTTGGATGTCCCAAATGTTCGTCTCCCAAGCTCTTACGGCGATGTTTAATTTCAGCTGCCCAAAATTTCACTGTGGTAAATGATGGTGCGGAGTCCCCATACACAGAATCCAACTCATATTTGATTTGCGTAGGCATATTGCTTTTCAAAAAAAAAAATTTAATAACAGCTTGATACTCGATTTTGTCCAGTTTCATAAAAGCACTCACATCAACTCACTCAAATGACTGTTATATAACAACAGAGCATCCAAAATGGCTGAAACTTTGGTGAGTAACTCAACAGATGAACAACGAAATTCACTATCTTTTATTTACGAGTGCTGCCATCTTCATGTTGAGGTCAGAAACTTTTCAGACCACCCTCGTATCTTGTCTGCATGCAGCATTTGATATATTTTTAGCTGTAGATTATGTTTATATTTTAATTTTTTTTTTATCTATGCAAAGCATGTTACATTCAGGAATGTTTGTATGAGGTAGCAATTCTCTTGCCAGTTTTCTTATAGTTTAATACTTGAGTGAGAAGAGTTTTATGCATGAAATAGATTATTCTTATAGAAAACTCATTATATCTCCTAAGTTTTTTTTTTTTTTTTTTTTTTTTTTTTAAATTATGTGCACTAGAAGCTAGTTCACAAAAGCATGTTTATGCTAAAGTGATTTGTGTCATGATTCAGAATTCAGATAAAAGACTAATTCCTTTAACCCATAAAGTACAGAATGCAACATATAAAAATATTTGTGATAAAATGTGAAATGAACAATCCTGTCATATTCATGCCCCTGTTGTTGCTACATGTATCTATTTCACAAAAGTAATTATATTTGACAATAATGAAGAGAAGAATCAGGTTTTCAAGCATCATCAATACTAATTACATAACAATGGAGAATGCAATTATAATACTGGAACAATGGACTAACCATAACAATATGGAGATAAACACAGAAAAAACCCAATATCAACTGTTCACAATGCAACACAAAACAGAAAATATATGTCTGCAAATCAATAACAAAAATTTACAAGAAGCATCCACAACAACATATCTAGGAATAGAACCAGACCAGAAACTATCAATGAAAGAACATGTAAACAATGTAACAAATAAGATCAACAAAAAGAACAACATCTTAAAATGTCTAGCAGGAAAAAAATGCGGTGGAAATATGGACCTCCTTAATAACACATATAAAACATACATAAAACCCAACTTACTATTTGGAGGAGAACTGCTGGCAACAGTAAGCAAGAAACTCAAAAGGGAAATAGAAACCTCACAAAACAATTCACTAAGAATAATAACAGGAGCTGTGAAAACAACACCAATTGCCATACTACAGAGCTTCACAAAAAATTGGGCCATAGAACTGGAACATGAACTAAAGGCAATTACCCTAGCACAAAAACTGCTAGTTAACAAAAATAGACACAAGTGGTATCACACAGCAGATAATATAAGCAATCTAAAAACCCAAACAAGCTTCAGAACATACATCAATAACTCAAAACACAAGAACATAATAACAAATATAACAACAATAGAGGAAACAAACCCAACAGAATATATTGACATACATTATAAGAATGACCTGTTATATACAATACATAAGCAAAACAATTTACCAGATGAAATGAGAGCAATAGCAATAGCCACAGAAAATGAAAGATATCCAGAAAAAGAATGGCTCCAAATATATACAGATGGATCCTTTATTAACAAACAAGATGCTGGTGCAGGAGTATACTGCAAACATTTTGCACAGTATCTAACACTAGACGGAACTTCAAACCATTATGATGGAGAACTAACAGCCATAAAAGCAGCACTGCAGAATGTCCTGTACAGACCATACATAAAGCAAAACATAGTTATCTTAACATATTCAAAATTAGCCATAGATGGGATTGTAAACTATAAAAACAAAACAACAAGAAACATCAAAGAAATAAGAAGTTTAATTAAAGCTGTCGAATCAAGAAACCATGTCACCCTGCAATGGATTCCAGCCCACGTTGGACTTTAAGGTAATGAACATGCTGACCAACTAGCAAAAAAAAGTGCAATTCAAAATATAAAACCCGTAAGACAAACTGAAATTAATAAACAATTAAACAACATTAAGCTACAATTTAAAAGACAGCAGAGACTTGATGAAGATAAACTAAAAGACAAGGATTATAAGAACATTGGAGACAAAACTGACATACAAAAACCAAATGTACTATCTGTAAAGAGAATGTCATCATGAACAAACACCATTTGGACAAATGTAATGGTCTCAAAAGTGGGAACCTACAGGCTTTATATTGGGAAGCCAGGGTAAAATGATGCAAATCAACTAATCCCTAGTGTCATTAGTCAACAACAACAACATTTTTGTGAATTAAAAAGAAATTAGCCAATATTCATACTGCAATAGCTAAATAGCTTTGATGATTATCTTGACAAACTTAATTTGACAAAATTTAGGTACTTTTTGCTTAGAAACTATTCAACGTAATGATATTAGCTGTTTTCAGAGTTATAATTTCCTCTCTTATTTTTAAGGCAAACTAAATTTTATATAGTTTTAAATTGTTGTTTCAGAAAATTAATTTTTAACAATTGTTAAGTATTTTGTCTCGAGTGTGGAATTAAAATTTTCATTTTGGATTTTAATGGTTGATCACTAACATTTTTACTTTAAATTGAAGAATCTGCTTGATTTTATAATTCATATTGATTTGAACTCCCTATCATTAATGTTTTTTGAGTAAATTTCATCATAACATTCACACAACAGCAAATATTTCGGTAGATGCCAAGTTTTATCATGAGTTGCATATAACAGGTACAGTAAAACAGTATGCAGAAAGTTGTAAAATAGAAAGGAGTATTAAAATAAAGGTTTTGAGTATAGAAGGAAGGGATCATGTAAGTTTTTTACTGTGCTGTATGCACCAACATTAAATGCATTGTGTTAGTCTCTAATGTTGAAACCTGTTTGTGGCATGTTAGATGTAAGCAAAATGCTAGTACTAGTTAATATGACAGTGTAACTGATTTTCTTTGTTGCATTTGTGTTGCAAAGTCTACTAGATCCAACTATAAAACTGATTTTTTGTTTGTTTGATACAAAGAGTGCAGTACAGTATGTGCGTGTAATGATTCCTCATTGTGTACTAGTATTAGTTGAAAAAGTATGTATGAACTTGTTCGGGTTGCATTCATTTTGCCAGTGAATGAATATGTTTCATAAAACAACATTTCAAATATGTTAAATCAGTACTTCTGCTATTATATTGTATCAGCAACACCTTCCCTCTGAATGCTTCTTTTTGTGTATGTTTTATGAAGTTCTACAAACTCAGAATTTTGTGCAACTTAAACTAAGAATGTTAGTGATCAAAATGATTGGGGGGAAAAAAATCTACATTTTTAAATAAAAATGAAATTATTAACAAATTATTTTTGTAAAGGAGAAAACTAAGATATTGTAAAATGTGATTTAGTATGTATAAAAAGAACAATTTATGAAACTTAAAAAAAGTCTTGTTATTACTCTATATGGTTTTCAAGAAAAGTGTACCTAAATTTATGTAAATTAACATTGTCGAGGTTGGCAGTACATTCTATTAATAAAACTGGAAAGCATAAAACTGGAATCCTAAATAAGAATCATAATTATTTTACATAAACTTGGTCATGCATGTTTTCTTTATAAATTTATAAGTTTGCATGTATTTCCCTAAAATTAACATTTTGCCTTTTGAGTATTCTACTTCTTAGAGGGTTAGTGATGTCACATTTCATCAAAATGCGATTTCTGTTAACTATTGTTATTAAATGCACATGTCATAAGCTTACTGTTATTAAACTGTTTTTATTATAACCATGGCAAAATGTTTATTTTCTAGTTATCAGTCTTAAGTATCTTCATTTAAACTTAAGCTGTGTTATGTTAGGTCAATTTAAAATGTTTACTATATTCAAAATATAACACATTTTGTGTAGACATTGCTGTCATATTTGAAGTGGATCAGCTTATGCCTCTGGATGTCTTTTGGTCTTTTATAAAACAGTCTTTTCATATAGGCTGAAGAGGATAGATTAAATGCACCTAGTCTCTCTGACTCCACCTTTCAGCAATAGTAACATTAGTAACAACTACTCTTTCATGTTATTTGTAATACATCTATGTTTTAAGTGGTATGTTTTGCCTTTGTATGCAAGATTATCTGTTTATGAGAAAATCACTATATAAATAGACACCAGCTTGAAGAGTTTTATAGCACACCTGAGTTTAAAAAGTGCATAATTCCAACTTTTTATTTCATGACATACTTTGCAGTCATAGTTAATTCACTCTCACTATTCATGTTTTAAAATTATATTTCAAGACTTTTAATGTTATAATGGCATGCATTTTTATAAGTTAACAGGAAGTGTTTGTCAAACGGATATCACAGATTTTCTTAGGGATGTTTTAGTTAAAGTGCACTGAAATAAAGCGCTCCATATTGGCTTTTGCCCATATAACCTATAGTTTGCCTACAGAAGGATAGTTTAAAAACTCTGGGGCTATTGAGTTCTTTTGGGTGCAAGTTATGAGTACAAAGCATTGCAATTGAGAAACTGCTCTTGCAGAAGAGTTTTTATATCATGATGTAGAAGTTTTCTTTTGTATCTAAACAACAGAGGGTTAGATATCAAATATTAGAAATTATTATGAGATAAAAAAAAATAAAGGGGCAAAAGCTGAGATATATGCTTTCTTAAATTCAGTGTATTTTCACTGCAGAAAGTTATATCTGTGTGACAACTTCTCCTTTAAATGGAATTTTTCTGTATGAATAACCAAGAAGGAAATAATCTTAAAAACAAAAATATGTAGTACAGTTGGCTTCTTGAAAAGCTTTAGCCTTAACATAAAATAGGTGGAGGCAGCTGATAAACAGTTACGAGCAACACGCCAATTTCTGGAAGAGCAGGCAGCAGAAAGAGAGCAAGAAAGAGATGAATTTCTCTCAGAAATAGCAAAGCTCCAAGATCAACTTCGAGAAAGGGATCGTGATCTCAGTGAACATAATCGGCTTGAGAAAGAGGTGTGTAATTCATTTTTGTGGTTGTATGATGGAAACTGTAGATTTAAAATAGTAACAGTAACAATGGTGGTTGTACAGTTAGATAAGACATTGAAGTAGAAGGTAGTTTACATTGTGTGATGTGTATTATTCAGAAAGGGATGAACTCACTCTATACTCCATACATGACCCTGATTAATATATCTGGTAGTGGGTAGCAGATAGTTTTAATAATTTACAAGGGCTCCTTTTTTAAAAAATAAATTTTAGGGCTATTTCTACCTTAGGTTGAATTTAATCCAGTTTAAGAAAGTAATGGTGGCTGTAATACTAATGTGACGACTAGGCCTGTACTGTTTTGACTCAGGAGATGTCTTTGTTCTTGAACATATTCTATTGTGCTGTGAAGTTGTGCAATTCTTGATAGGATGCAGAGTAATACCTGCAGTACCAATTTACTCTCTACAGTGCAGTTCAACTGTAAGCAGTGCCGATGTTGCTATAATATTATGTTGTGTGGTTTCTTGTATGGTCATAATTATAATGCTTTACAGGTATACAGGTTTACTTATTGAAAGTATGATCATAATTGTCTTGTTTGATGCAGTAATATAATGTATTACTTTGCTACTTTGTGTAATATTTATTGTCCCTGAAAAGAAAGGATGTTACTTTTGAAGCAGGGTATAAAACATTACAGTGAGAGGAATAAACAACGGAGCGCTATTTCAGCTTCACTTGTATCAACCACAAGGTCATAGCAAAACTCGTGAGTCAAATACGGTATATGTTACAGTAGCAGCTTCAAAATTGGCATAATTTATTTTTACTTTTATTTATTTTTTATTTACAAAACATTAATAACTTTTGGAAATTAATTGTTCTTTCACACTAGCCGTGTGTAGGACGCACTATAAAACGATAGAGCCAGACTGAAAAATTCAATGCCATAGCCGGGATTTGAACCACGGATCTTCTGGTTTCCGTCCAGCCGCTCTAAACCATTGAGCTACTATGGCCAATGTGCCGATATGGCATTAAATTCTCCAACTGACTCGTGTTTCTCCCGGTAAACCACTAGGAGTTCTCATAAACACATGAGACAACTACCTTGATGGCGACTTACTATGCTGTAAGTACTTTAAGGCCCGGGTTTTATAGTTTGGACCACTATTAGGTACAATTAGTGGAAATTAATTGTTCTTTCACACTAGCCGTGTGTAGGACGCACTATGAAACGATAGAGCCAGAGTGAAAAATTCAATGCCATAGCCGGGATTTGAACCACGGCTCTTCTGGTTTCCGTCCAGCCGCTCTAAACCATTGAGCTACTATGGCCAATTTGCCGACATGGCATTAAATTCTCCAACTGATTCATGTTTTTCCCGGTAAACCACAAGGAGTTCTCATAAACACATGAGACAACTAACTTGATGGCGACTTACTATGCTGTAAGTACTTTAAGGCCCGGGTTTTATAGTTCGGACCACTATTAGGTAAAATTAGTGGAAATTAATTGTTCTTTCACACTAGCCGTGTGTAGGACGCACTATGAAACGATAGAGCAAGACCTTGCGAGAGCCCCTAGTGGTTTACTGGGGAAATATACGAGTCAATTGGAGAATTTAATATCATGACGGCAAATTGGCCATGGTAGCTCAATGGGTAAGAGTGACTGGATGGAAACCAGTAGATCCTTGGTTCAAATCCCAGCTGTGGCATTGAATTTTTCATGTTGACTTATCAATCCAATACCTTAGCCTGTTTATGGCTAGTGTAAGAAATGAATAATTTCCGTCAATTAACTTAAATAAAAAGAATGAAGCCTGGGACTCAAGTACTTACAATAGTAAGCTGCCACAAATGGTGTATATCATATGCAAGAGCCCCTAGTGGTTTAATGGGGAAATATGCGAGTCAATTGGAGAATTTAATGTCATGACGGCAAATTGGCCATGGTAGCTCAATGGGTAAGAGCGACTGGACGGAAACCAGTAGAGCCATGGTTCAAATCCCGGCCGTGGCATTGAATTGTTCATGTCGACTATCAATGCAAAATGATGTAAATTTTTCTTATTAATTTTATCATTTTCTTAAAATAAGTGAAGTTTTTGTTGCAAATAGTTGTATTTGTGTAATAGAAGAGAATCTTCAATTAAGATTTCCTCATGGTGTACCTGGAAAATATCAGTCACTTGAGGAATTTAATGTTGTACAGGTATGTTGCCATGGTAGGACAATGGTTAGAGCAGCAGTGCATTGAGAGGAAGGTCTATTATTCATTCTATGGCATTGAATTTTTCAGTTCTGATTCTAACTCTGACTTAGTTTGCCTGTGCACAGTTTGTGTTTGTTAGAACAATTACTTATCATTGATTGACCTTACAAATGGAAAATAGATTGCTTCAGAACATAGCCATTTTTCATGTTTTTCAGCATTTTTTTTATTTTGTTATTTCTCTTTTTGATTCAGTTAGATTGCAGGGTTATGTGTTCTAAAGTTACATCTATTCTTTGCACCACTACTTTGACCTTTCAGCATCACTTAATGCCAATAATCTCTGTTTGCAGGAGTTGCAACATGAAGTCCATTTTTTAGTCAGGATAGAATTATTTCAAATGACATTTGCATTACTTGAATTAAGCGAGAATTACACAGAAACTGAGGAATGTAAAGCTGTGAAATATGTTGTTTTGGCAAGATTTTCATATTCAAATATTCTGGGTTTTTTTATGCTTAGTTTTAAGATTATCACAAATATGCCAAGAGTTCCATAATCATACATGTTATTAAAAATTATCACTTTTGAACACCCATAGTTGTATATCCACTGTATAAGCCAGCATATATGTATTAAGTGTGTTACCTCATTATTTCACTGTCTGTCCTTTCACCAACATATTCATCTTAACACTAATTAAGAAAATTTACACTGTACATTTCATTCTCTTGAACTTCTTATATTATTTTTCTTGGAGTTCCATATGTCTTTGTTGTACTCAGTACGACACCTCAGTAAGTATTCCTTCACTATACACATTTGTAACAGTAGTCTCTTTCCATTTTTGTATTCTCTGCTCAGATATATATGTTTAAAAAGAGATCCCATTTTTCTTAAGTGATCTAATTTGCAGTTTGCTTATAACTACATTATGTCACAAAAGAAAATACCTGAAACATTTACAAGCAGTTCTGGGAGTTAACTGCCTAAACGTACGTCTGTCACTGACAGACTGAAACATTAACTTTGTTGGATAGTAAAAAATAGATTTTTGCCAACCCTTTTATGAGTACAAAGAGCTCTAGAAACTTGACCTTGATAGCTCAAGAAAACATCAGATTTAGTGAAAACTTCAGTTTTTGTCCTTGATGATTAAATATATGCTTAGATGCAGTGTGCTTATATATGCAATAATAGCATACATAATGTCCTTGTTTATAATATTGTGTTTTCCAACCCAGGTACTGGTTTCTGAACATATGACAACTATCATATACTCCAATATTTTATTTTTTATTACCAGTTAGTAGCTGATTTCTATAAAAAAAATATTTTGAGTAGTATCCAGCTCTTAGAATTCCAATAGAACAGTAAGCTAAATCTGTGTCATTAAAAGTGTACAGTTCTCAGAAGATAGTGATGCAGGAAACTTTTCAAGTTGAATGAAATATTATGTAAGCCCTAAAAAAAGGGAGAAAGGAAAAAGAACAGCCATAGTAGGAGTTTGATTCGGAAAATATCAGAAGCATTCCTGATGCTGCCATCACCATACACAATTTAATACCATCATGATTTCATTTCAAAGCTATGTGATAAGTGTGAAGATACCTTTAAATTTGGTTTACATGGAAGCCAAATAGTGAAATACAAGCATCTCATAATTGGAACATCCTGGGTTTGAATCTTTGCTGTACATTTTTTAATTATTAAAATCACAATTTATTAAATGTATATGACAATCCCATGTTTTCCTTGCATTAAAATATCTGTTAATCTTAATACATGCATAAAAATGCAAGCAAATTACACATTTTGTTTTCAAAATAAATGCTATATCAGTAAGAATTGTAAATTTTAAAATATAAAAGTAAACCAAATTTATTTAAATTGATTAAATTAGTATGAGCAAACTCTGTCTCATTCTTTAGATATGAATAACACTGGCATGATCATGTGTGCACTACTCATAACATTGAGTTCTGCAAGATATGTTAAAAATCATACTGACTTTTGCTATGACTGAACTATGTACAGAAATGAAGCTACAAGAAGATATCTGGATTATGTCAGAGTGGCTGTGTGTCAGGCTGCAAGAACACTTGTAGTCCATACAACCATATTTTTGAGATATATGCAGTTATCCTGGGAAGGAATTGTTGATCATTTATCTGGTTTGGGTTGAAAATGTTTTCCATATCTCAAAGTCCATACTGCACTTCTACAGAAGTACAGATGCAGGCAGCAATCATTTCAGCTTGTGCCCACAGTTAGAAGTAGTTCCAATTTCCCTGAGTAAAACTGCACAGCCTTGCATCATTTAAGTACAGCAAATCTCTTTACTCAATTGGTAGCTAAGAAATAGAATCTTACAGATGACCTGTCCACTTAAGTCAGCAGGTTTCAAACTGGTCTTTGCAAAGGAAAGATTAGTGATAGAATGCCATCCTTGCTCACCAGATTTGAATGTTACTGAAAATATATGGGCAGAGGTGAAGAAAGTTTTGGATTTAAATTGGCCCGCAAGGCAATGCAAGCAAAAGCAATTTTATGGAATCAAATTTTAGATGTTTGTCAAAATTTGACTAGGCATTTGATATAGTCCATGCCAAGCAAAATGAGGGCAGTAATAGAAGCAGAGGGTATAATTACCTGATATTAAGTTAATTTTATTGCTTTTTCACTTAGGAATATATTATTTTTTCTTTTTTTGTAGTTTGAAATGAAAACAAGAGTGTTGGTCTTTATGTGTGAGCATTAATGCCTGGAAATCAAAACATCCTTGGTAATTGTAAATTATATTATATGTATCATAAACATTACACTAAGAATAAGGTTACTATGTTTTGGATATGAACTTCACTTAGCCTCATTTCTATGTACCTGCTTATAATTGCTTGTTTGTCAGTGCTTATTCAATAGCTGGGTACTACTTATGAAAGATAGCCAAAGAAAGAAGCTAAGGCATGTGTCCTGAGGTGGCATTGCCTGCTCTTTTTTGCTTTAGGCTGTACATACAATGCCAAATGAGACAAATTGAATGGTGCGTTTTCAAGCAAAACTGAATGTGCTACAAAGTTTGAAGCTTTAAGTAAGTTGAATTTACAGTTATGGGCAGATGACAATAATAGCCAGGAAAAAAGGTCAAAGATTGTCATGATCTGCAAAGAACATATTCCAAGGTATTTTTCTCCAGAAGAACTAGCTATTTATCCATTATAAAGTGTATGTATCATTTTTTTTCTGTATATCTTTTTTAAAGTAACATTTCATTAAATTAGCAGTCACTTAGTCGGTATTAAAATTTCACATATATTTTCCATGTTTGAAAGTTTTTAAAAATACTCTATTTTATGTATAACTGAACTGTTTGGAAGCAAAAGGGAATGCTGAATTTTGCAACATATTTGATAAGCTTCTTATAATACTGACTATACTTTAAATGTGATTGATCTGCTGATAATTCATATTTTACAGCTGTTGGATTTTGTATAGCTTATATTCAACGTGGGTTACAACTATTAATCTGTTTGTTCATTTGCAACTTGGTGATAGAGTTGTATGATCTGTTTGCTCATGCATTACATTTATATTTTCCTTTTGCGACTGTTTGCGCTCGCTCATATAAGGATGTACTAGAGGCCAGTGAGCAGGTCATCAATATTCAAACAGTGAGTTTTATATATGTTATGCAATTTCAGATGCATAATTCTGGTTTTCTTTGCTAACCTGTACTAATATGAATTATAATTAAAATCTGAGTTTGCTTCCTAAAAATGAATTAAAAGCTACTTCTTACTGCAGAGAGTGATTGTCATATTGATTCTGCAATTTCTCAAAGGAATATTTTCCACCAGAACATTGAATACAGAGAGACCCAAGTCTCAGATATTGTTCATAAAGCCTTTGGTTTTTCTTTGAACACAACTTATTAAAGTGCTAAGTGCATACAAAATTAGGCTCTGCCAGATATTTTTCCAAAGCCATAACTCTATATATAATAGACATAATAATTTAAAAGATAACATCACACCACACTATGTATAGTTTTTTCCACAACATGACACTTCTGCCCCACTCCTCTGTCAAGGGCAGCATTACTTTGAGGTTTGGGTTTACAAGGTACGTATCTGCAGGAAATAAGGAAACAGAAGATTGGCCACATTGCCTCTCACCCTCCTTATAAGGATTGCCTTTTGTTGGCTAAAGGTTACAACCCAGTGGCAAAGAAGAGCGGTTCTCTTTGAAATTTCTCGTGTTTTGGCAAAATGCATGTAGTATTATACAAATATAATAATTTGTAACATAAAACTTCACTTAAAAGAGAATGATGAAAATTTTCCTATTAATTGATGAGGATTGCGATTTCATGAATACTTATTCACATTATTAGCTCAAACAACCTTGTTGTCAACGTTACGATTACTAGATGTCACTATGTTCAAGTTGTTCTTGGGAAGCAAGCCAGGTGAAAAGATGATTAGAAATCGACGTTTCAGGAGTGTGCATCTCTCCCATCATCAGGATGTTTATTAAACGTTATAACTACAAATGAATCACTGGATATAACACAAATATAAGCAAAGACAAAACACTATCAAAATTTGCATTACTGAACAAAAGACTGTTTTCAGTAAATTAAAATGCCAGGCATGAGTGAGTATAGAAAATTAATTGGGTCAAAGAAGCGTAACTACTTAACTTGATTATCAAGCTATATTGATCTGTGCTTAAGTTAACGGCTGGGAGTTCTCAATACACTGGCCTACAGAGCTTTGTCTATCTCTGATCCCACCACTTAAAACAGGAATTACAGTACCTGATACTCACTTTCCGTCAAAACGGCTACTCCGAATATGATGTTGAGCCTCGATCACCAAAGCTAGGAAAGGGAAACCTGTAATACAGCAAGCGTCAGATAAGCCTACCGCTACAGCCTACATCCTGTTTACTGGCAACCTATCCGGCAGAATCAGCAGAATTCTCGTCAAATATAACATCAGGACCATCCACAAGCTACCTCCAAAGATTAAACATCTGTTGAGACCAGCGAAAGACAAACTGGACTTCCAAGTTCCGGGAGTGTACTGCATTCCTTGTGAATGTGGGACACCATATATAGGACAAACTGGAAGGACCATCGCTACCAGAATAAACGAACATTAACAGAGCATTTGTTTAATGCAACCTGAGAAGTCTGTACTGGCAAAGCATTGTTTCGATAACGACCATAGAACCAAATTTCGGGAGATGACCATCTTGGCAAAATGCAATAGTTACTGGAAACGGAGAATTAAGGAGGCTTTGGCCATTTCCTCCGAGAGGAGCACACTTAATCATGATGCTGGATTTCAGTTCAGCTCCTCTTGGAAACCATTCTTAAAAATGGAAATCCGTCGACTTAAGCACATATCAATACAGTTTGATAATCAAGTTAAGTAGTTATGTTTCTTTGACCCAATTAATTTTCTATACTCACGCCATCTTCTGACTTGGCATTTAATTTACTGAAAAGTCTTTAGTTCAGTAATGCGAAATTCAATAGTGTTTTGTCTTTATATTTGTGTTATATCCAGTGATTCATTTGTGGCTATAACGTTTAATAAATATCCTGATGATGGAGAGATGCACACTCCCGAAACGTCAATTTCTAATCATCTTTTTACCTGACTTGTTTCCCAAGAACAACTTCAGCATATTCGTCGCCAGGAAAGCTTCAGGTCTTATTTTTTAGATGTCACTATGTTCTTGCCAATACTACCAAAATCTGAAAATGAAACAAACTTAAAAACAGAATTGACTGCTAGTTTTCAAAATTCATTACACGATATTTATTTTTTAAAATAAATATTTTTTCCAAGCCATTAAATCTATCGGGCTATTTAATTGTTTTAATAATTTAACTTCTGGATTTATTTCATGGTTAAATGACCAAAAATGATCTGCTATAGCCTATTTATCAGTCTGTTTATACTTAATGTTACGAAAATTTTCTTTTGTTCTGGCTTCCACATAACGTTTTGTCTTTCCAATATAAAATTTATCACAGTTTAAACAATTAAATTGATAAGTACCAGATTTTTTATTATTAGGAATTTTATCTTTTTTAGAGAAATGTAGTAAATTTTTAGTACCATATTTATTTTGAGGAACTAAAGTTATACCAAACTCTTTAACATATTTTTTGAAAATGTTTATTAATCCAAGGATGGTAAGTAAATTTTTTAAAATTATAATATTCCTTTATTTTTTTAAGGATAGAAACATCATTAACAGTTTTTTGATATTTAAATTTTTCAATTTGTTTATGTATAAAGTCTTTATTAAAACCATTAATTAAAGCAGTATTAATACTATAAATTATATAAAATAAAATAATTATATTACAATTCTTTATTTATTTGTTTGTTTATTCATTTATTTGTTTATTTATTTATTTATTTAATTATTTATTTATTTGTGTTTTCATTTATAACTATCATAGATCTCAACTTCAGTTGAGCTGAAGACTACCTCCACATTGCAGTGGAAACAATTTCTACTAAGTCCTCCGAAATTTTGTAACATTAGTGAGTGTTTTGTGTTTGATGGTAAGATATGCAAAGTAGACTCACAAATAAAGAAACTAATACTCATTAACTCGTAGACTGGTCAATGTCTGGTTGACAATGGAGGCAAATAGTCTGTGAAACATGTTCCGGGAAATTTAAAAGTAAGTGTTGTTTAGTGGCATTAATCGACTCCCTTTAAATTTAATTTATTACAACACTTTTTTCAATACTTCTATGAAAGGAATTATATAATACTCATACTTCAGAGAGGGTGATCAGGGTAGATAATTCACACCTCATATTGTATTTAACAGTTGTGTTGAGGGATTACATTATTTATTTTGTTGGCAGAGAAAGCATCTTATTTATTTTTACGTATTTTACCTTTACTGGCTAGTTTGATTTGATTTTTTGGGTGTGTTCCATTTTACTTTTATTTTTGATTTATGGGTTTTAATTTGTGGCTGGTATGATGAAAATGGAAGATATTAGCATTTGCCAAACCAATGATTAGGAGCGAACAGGTGAATCATCATGGGTGTGGATTCTGATGACATTTCATTACGGTCAATTTTTTGGTCATTTTTCTCTATTTCAACATTTTAGGTATTTTTTTTAATATTTCAGGGCATTTTTCAGGCATTTTTTGAACTCATTGAAACATTAATAATAATTTTTACATGGCATCATCTCTTACAATGACACGTGTCTTGACCGGTGGGCTCCATATGGGTTGACTTTGCTGTAGAATTTCCCTTTTTCATTGCCTCACACTGCTTGGAGTTGCAGCTAATAATAATTTTTAAATTGCTCCATCTCTTGCAATGACATGAGTCTTGATTGCGTGGGCTCTGTTTGGGCTGCCTGTGTCTTAGGGGATTTCCCTTTCTCATTCCCTCATACTGCTTGGAGTTGCAACTGTTTCTGGGTCAGTGAACTAAACGATTTGTAATATTGTGGTTGTGCATCATGTTATTATGCCGAAAGTGAAGCCTAGTGTTGCTACAAGATTAAAGAATATTGTAAACGAGTTTGGGGAAGATGTTTTTTTCTACAAATGGTTTCATATTGTTTTGTAAGCTTTGTATAGGTCTGCTAAAATAGGCCAAAGTGGGCTCCCCATAGCTAATCCTTTTGATTGTCTGTAGAACTTTTGGTTAAACATGAAGTAATTATTCCTTATGCATAAATCTGTAAGATTGATGTCATCTATTTCTCTGGGGTCCGTTGTAGTCTGGGTTAGCCATTTTTTGAGGAATGTAGGTATTTTTTCTACTGGAATGCTTTTTAAAAGCGCTTTAAAGTCAGAAGAAACTAGTATGTGATTTTCCGGGATGTTGTACTTCTGTAGGTGATTTATCAATTCTAAGGAGTTTTTTATTCCCAAACTTCGAAATTTGTCATATGATTTTAATTTTCTTACTAACCACTATACATGAGCTATTTTGAAACACACATAGTAAAGGCCTTCCCACAGATTTATAAATTTTGGCGGAGATATGTTGATGATGTTTTTGCTATCATTCCGGAAAAACTTAGAGAAGATTCTCTAAAATTACTAAACCTGCAAGATAGTCACATCCAGTTTACTATGAAATGTAGAAAGAGACAACACCCTACCCTTTTTGGACCTCAAGATAACTAGAAATTGTCATGGTGTAGATTTTGGAATATACAGGAAGCCCACACACATAGATAATTACATAAAGAAAAATGAATAGGACCCAGTTTCACATCAACTAGCTAGCTGCCTTTAGAAGTCTAATTCACCGGCTATACAACATGCCACTGAGTAAGGAGGAATTTTTGAAAGAACAACACATAAAAGACATAGCGGTATTAAATGGATTCAACCCAGCCATCATAAGGAACATGAAGAGAAAAGAAAAACTGAAGATAATATAAAAAAATACCACTCTCACACCACTTAAAAACACAAATTAGCAATATAGAAAATTCACCTACCATCCATGGGCTTTTAGAAAATTTGAATGAATCTTCAAAAGACTAAACTTAAAACTAGCACCCCAAAACAAATTCAGTCTGAGGAACCTGCTAAATAAACCACTGAAAAATACAATCTCCAACAATTTGAAATCAGGAATTTATCAGATTAATTGTGAAACCTGTGAAAAAAGCTACATAGGAAAAACTAAGAGAAACTTGTTAACCAGGCAAAAAGAACACCATAGGAACATTAAGTTGAAACAAACAGAAAAATCTGCAGTTCCACACCATTTTTGGACAGAAAACCACAACATCGGCCACAACATTAAACTGTTAAAATCTTTAAGTACACCCATAGAATTGGATATTTGGGAAAAAAATATTCATAAACAAAAACCGTGATAAAGTTATAAATTTTGAAATCCCGGCATTAAATGAAGTATTAAAACTTAGTGCCCCTAACACCAGATGGCAGAGTGATCGGAGCTCCGTAGTAGTGGAAGAAGAGGAAGGTTCATTTAGTCACCAAACACTGAGGATGAGATCGAATGATCTTGAAAACGTTTCAATTATACAACAACAAGTATGTGAAGTTTGAGTGTAAACATACTGACTCATATATCAAACTCAAATATGAAGAATACTTCACTGTTAATAATGCTTCTGCTTTTAATATTTAGCAACAGTGTTGCCACCTTTGCCAATTTTGCAGACATGTATTATATATTAATGCCTCTGAGGAATTTGTGTGTGTTTTATTGTGTGTGTGTGTGTGTGTGTGTGTGTGTGTGTGTGTGTGTGTTCTTGCACCATTGTTCTTGCATAAACAAAACCAGGCTGTGCCATGGCCAAATGGTTAGACAACTCAACTCTCACCAAAGCGGCCCAGGTTCAGTTCCAGGCGACTGCATGTGAGATTAATGTGGACAAAGTGTCGTAGGGTTTCTCCTGTCATCTCGTTCCACCAGTGCTCATCAGTGTCACTGTCTGTAGTGCCGCATGTAGTAAAAGCGAGCATTTTTTTTTTAAAAAAAAAAGACACATCTGAAATAACATAATGAATATTTGAGGCTAGGTACTTTGCATAAAAAAGAGTTGGCAACATAGAATGAGAAGCTGAAGACACATATGGGGAGAGGACAGGTTCTAGCAGACAGTTTTCTTCTTAGGTGCCTGTATTTCCCCCAGCATTGTTTGGTGGTGTTTTACAATTTTAAGTTAATAACCATGGCATGCACTCTAAAATCCAATTCTGTTGCTGTCCCAGCTCTGTAAATTATGGCTGAATTCATCTGCTTGCAGCAGAGCTTTAATTTGGCTTCAGCAAATGATTGTTACTAAAAATATAACTAGAAGATGAACAACAGTGCCTAATGTTGGTTTAAAAGTGATAGAGTACCTTCATTTACTATTCGCATCACAGAGTGGCAATGACGAACAGTAGCAAAGGTGTAGAATTTTGTTCTGTAAAAGATAATAAAAATAAAGAAATGAATAGAAATAGAAAGAAAAAATATCATGTCTTTTTTGGCACCTGTAATTTTGTATCTACATATCTCATTTGTTGCATAATACAAGTGTAACTTATTAGTTCTGTGCCTTCACAAAGTAAACATGAAAAATGGTTTAAAAACTGCCAGCCTTTACCTTTTTCTGTTTGAGGAGAAGCTTGCATGTCAAGACATATGCAGCCCTTCTTATTTTCAGCATATATTATGCAAAACAGTTGGTCAGGTAGCTTCTTCTACTTCTACTTCTTAATGTTGTAAGGCATTTGAAAATTATCTTGGAAATTATCAGGACAATTCCAGAAATTAATACAGAATAGAAGAATAGTACATTATACAAAGCTTCTAATCATATAGTGTTGTAATATAAGAGGGGGAAGAAAGCTTTTATATCTAAAAATGGAATATAGAGAGGCCAAGGTATATGTATTTGAAATTCTTTAGGGTATTTGAATGCAACTGGGCAACTTATGAACATATTAAATGTAAATCCACACTACTTTCATTCCTGCTTATAAAGTTATTGATTACAGGCATAGTGAATCATAAACACGCCTTAATGTGTGACCAAATACAAAAATATTTTCCTTTACTTAATGTCATATTAAACTCTGAGATCAATGTGACAACCACTCCATCATAGTATGTATTTTCTAGGCAGATAAAATTATAATCATGTATTCCCTTATTCCATTAATGCTGATGGTTGGTTTTGAACCCAGGAATAGGTTATCGGTTGCTTTATTTTCACTGGTTTGTACTGTTAGTCATTGTTATCACTGTTGCTTTGTGTTAACAAACTTTGATGAAATACATGGAAACTTCTAGTAAGTGTTTTTACTTGATTGCTTTGAATTATGCATGGATATTTTACTTCTAAGTTTAGAAATCATAATGCTTCCTTAATTCCTTCCATGAACCTTGTTAAGGATTAGTGATCAGAATTTGGGATCATATTGTTTCATGTAAGTCTGATTACTCCTCCTCTGCTTTCTTGTTAAGAACCAGTAGGGTGTTTATTAACTGGAAATACTGACACCAGAAAGCATGAGGCTGTATATTTTTATAAAACTCATAATGAACATGAGTGGCATGTAGTATTTCTGTCCATCTCCAGCATCACATCGCTAGTTTTATTGCCCCTCATTTCTTCCATAAAGTTTTACAAAAATAATAATTATATAAGTTAACAAAAGCAGTGTAGCCAGGTTGCTTTATATGGCATAATTGTTGTACAGAAACTTGTGTGATGCATGAAGTATTAGTAAAATGAAAGGATGTGTGTGTATAAATAAATTTATTTTTAAGTTTGTATTATTAAGTTATGCATATAATAAATTATTTACCTTTTAAAAAGATTAAACTTATGTTATCAGTAAATTTTCATGTATACATTTGCTATATTATTTATTATCTTTTAAGTACCTATACTGTATTTTTCACCTTTTGCCTCTTTACAATTCATCAGTAGGAATGGGTTAATATGTAGATTTTCATGCTTAAATTATACATTTTACTGTGCTTAGCTTTTCTGACAAGCAGAAGCACTTCTAGGAGCAGCATAACATACAACTATTTCAGGGCCATTACATTTTGAGATATGAGGATAGTTTTCTTTACAGATACCACAAATGTACTTGTATGACCCCCATTTGTCTATAAATGCAGCAAAAGCTTTTATTTCTGATATTGCAAAAAGCTAATAGTATTTTTTGCTTCTTAAAAAAAAAAACTTAATTTTTACTATCATAAGCTGATGGTTAATTGTCATGCCATTTGATATCACTCAGTGTCATTCTTCTCCTTTCAACTTCATTGTTGGAGGTGGTCTGACTTTACAGTGACACAGTGCTAATAGAGAAGAAACTTGGATGGTGGGCTAAACAAAGAACAAAACAGGGAAATAGATTAAACCTCATGTCCTCTGCTCTTGTTGAAATTATCATTGGTCCTAACAATGAGAATATTAAGGTCTTTGAGGCACTATAACTGTTTGAGAATTTAAAACACATTTTTGACATTTTAAGGGATACATTTTGCAAGTCTTACAACTCTGTTGTATTTAAGAAGTTCTGTTGATAGTTCTTTTTACAGTCTAATACCTTTTTTAAGCTTTAAGATGTTCAGTTGTTTTATAAATGCAGTAAAAGCATTTATAAGATTGCAAGTAATAACATTTCAGTTGTATATACCGAGAAAAGCATGTTAGAACAATTATGTTAAATCTTCTGCATGTTAAACTGGGAATGAATTAGAGTTGAGTATCAGGTAATTTTAATGTTGGTTGCATAAACTAGTCCTTAAGTTGTGCTGTGCATAGAGCATTTTCTGCTTTATTTGTCAGATTATTATGATAATATATGTGTATTTAAATATTTGCCAATCCAAACAGATTGAAAGCTTAGAAGAGCAACTGAAAGAAGCCATAATGCAAAAGCTGGCTGCTGAAGCAAGCAAAGAAGAACTAGAAAGTGAATTAAAAGCAAATAATGACAAGGTGAGTATTTCATACAAGGCAGGATAAGAACTTAATCTAAGCATATGATAAAATGTTAATCACAATATACCAATGTAAGTGGAACATATATGTATTTGCTCTGCAAAATATGCATGTTCCATGAGTTTGATTAAAGTTAATATGGATGTTTTGAGGTCCCTGAACAAGAAAGCGTAATATTGAAATTGATCATGCAAAGGTATGAGAGTCATAAGGAAAGGACTAAGGAGAGCTGGTAAAGGAGAAGAACAGAGATGATATGAATGTAAGAAGAAAGTGGAAATAGTAAAGGGTTAGGCAGTGGGATAGTTAGGGATATGGAGAGAGGTAAGAGAAGAAGGATAGAGAGCCATGAAGAGGTAGGGCTGGGAGAGGCACAGGGAGAGATGAGTGGAGAGAGGTTAAGGAGAGAAGGATAGGTAAAATGGGTTGGGAGGGAAAAAAATTATATCAGGGAGAGAGTGGTAGCAGAGGGGGATGTGGGATGATGGAGAGAGGTTTTGAGAGAAGGTAAGGTGTGAGAGAGTTAGGGAAAGAAGATGGGTAGTGGAAGTTGGAGAGAGGGAGAAGGAAAGTTGAAGAGGGAGGAAAGGATAGAGGAGAAATAGGTAAAAGAGGAGAGGAAACATTGTCAATATTGACTTAATTATTATTAAAATCTCATGTATTTGAGATATTGAAAAGCCATGTAACAAAATATTGGAAAATTGAAATAGTTATCAGTATTAATATAAAGCAGTTAGAAAAATTTAGCATATGTATGGGATTTTCTTAGTGGTTTAAAATTGAGCAACAATATCAGATTTGTAATAATGAAAAATAATTCTGAATAACGAGGAATGAAGAGACCTGTTTTCACTGGATAACATTTAAACACATTTGAAATTCTGTTGATGAATTCAGGACTGAGTCATGGCAACAGAAATGTGTTTAAAATAATCCTACCAAAAATAATAATTTCTCTTTCACACATTCACATTAACTTGATATTGATTTATTATTTCATAAAATAATTTACCTAACTTCAGAGATCATCATCTTCTACTTCAAGGTTAGACTATAAAGCTCATTCTGATGCAAAGACATACTTCAGAATGAATTAAGTAAATAATGCATATAATTGAATCCAAATATTTGTGTGCATATTGCTAAAGTCAATTTTATATGTGGGAACGGGGAGAACAGAGCATCTAGTTCCTAGTAGCAAGAAGTTTTTTTCCAAGTCTTCATGAGTAATATTGTCATACATTAAATCATAATTAAGATATGTTTACTGGCTTACTGGTTGTTTAAGCAAAATTACACAAAATTCCTTCCAAATGAACAGGACTTCATAATCTACTCCCAGAAAATTAAAGGTATAGATTTTGTTGTGTAATTATTCTAAATGTAAGGTGTTTTAATCAAAATTGTTAGTAATTTTTGAGAAAATAAATATCACTGTAGAACATATTCTTATTCAAATTAGGTGTAATTTGTCAAACTGTGTGTAATATAAGAGATTAAAATTACTTCCTAAATGTTCACATTAGTTAACATTTAATTTGTTGTGCAGTATTGCTCTTTAGATTTAACACTTTAAGAAGGAAACTGTAAAAAGAAGGAAGGAAAGAATAAAAGGAATTTTTTACGTCAGTTGATTGCTTTCTCAAACCAGAGCATTTAGAGTACAAACAGAACATCAATCTTAAGCTTGAATTATGATTCTATTTAATCTAACATGGCATGTAACATGAAGTAAAAGAAATCATGTTAATCAAAGAAATCATGGATTGTACTTTAATTAAATGTAATTTAATGATCTATAGTCATGACGTTTGATAAACATCTCTATGTTTTATTATTATTATTATTATTATTATTATTATTATTATTATTATTATTATTATTATTATTATTATTATTATTATTATTATTATTATTATTATTATTATTAGTATTAGTATTATTAGTATTATTATCATCATCATCATCATCATCATCATCATCATCATTATTATTATTATTATTATTATTATTATTATTATTATTATTATTATTATTATTAATTATATGTACCCTACCTGGCCTTAACAGTTAAATTGGAAAACTATTATCCATTTCGTTGCTTTATACCAAAATATCCTCTATTTTGCATGATATATTTGCAAACAAAGGAGCAGAAGAGAAACAGCATAAAACTTTTAAGCAATTTTATACAGTAATTTAACAAGACTTTGCTCCATATTGATAGGTTCAAATCATCTATGTGACAGTGGTACTTAATTTAATGGGAAGGAAAAGATTGGCATAGATGGAATTAAGAAAGTTTAATTGCCTTATGTCAAGCCTAAATACGAGGATTGTTTGATAAGTCTGGTAAAAAACCAAGATTTTTTTTTTTTTTTAACATCTCTTATTTCTCGACAGTCTCCATTGATGGCTATACACTTGATCCAGGGATGTTCCAGTTCTTCCATCTCGTTGGAAAAATAGGTTCTGTCAAGGTCTGCAAAATGCTTGTTGACAATGACTATCACTTCTTCATTTGATGAAAATTTCTTACCACCAAGCCCAATTTTCAAGTTTTCTCCCAGAAAGAAGTCATTTGGGGTGAATAAGGTGGATGAGGAACCAATTCAAAGCCCAACTCGTCTTCCTTCGCCATTGCAATTGCTGATGTGTGCAATGGTGCATTATCCTGGTGAAAGAGCACTTTTTTGCATTTCAATCTCGGTCTCCTTACGGTCAACTCATGTTACAAATAATCAAAAAATGAAGCATAATAGGCTGCAGTTATGGTTCTCTCTTTTTCCAAGTAGTCTATGAGGAGTGTTCCTTGAGAATCCCAAATAGCAGTGGCCATCACCTTACTAGCTGACAAAATGGTCCTTGCCTTCTTTGGTGCATTTTCACCAGCCTTTGTCTGCTGTTTTGACTCTGGTGTGTAATGATTGATCCAAGTTTCATCCACGGTCATGAATTGTTGCAAAAAGTCTTGTAGATTGTGATTAAACATCGCCAAACACTCGTTAGAAATGTTCTTCTGCACGCGCTTTTGGTCGACTGTAAGCAATTGCGACACCCATCAGCCACACAGCTTTTTCATTGACAATGTTTCATGTAGGATATTGTGCACTCACTTATTTGAGATGCCTACAGCCTTAGTAATCTCACGAATTTTGATTTGGCGGTCTTGCATGTCCTGTGTGGTGATCTTAATTGGGCGACCAGAGTGCGATTCATCTTCAGTGCTTCTGCAACCATGTTTAAATTCATTGAACCAAAAATAAATGCAGTGTTGGTGCATAGTCTGTGTGAACTTAATCCAATTCGGTTTTGACTTGTGCAGCAGTCCAGCTCTTCAAATGAAAATGTTTAATAACAGCACGAAGCTCTGTTTTTTTCCATTTTCAATTGCAGCTATCACACTGGCCAGTTCAAATGACTGTCAACAATGAACTGTATTTTGTAGTACATTCAAATTTTCTGTACAATCTTTGAATCAAGCTTACCGCCCATAAAGTTGCAACAAAAAGTTTCCACCAGACTTATCAGACCACCCTCATAGCTTCATTTAATACCATGTGATAGTGTTTTAAGTTTTGTCTTATCAAATCAATTTATGTTCCTTTAAGTTAATTGTAATCTTGGCTTTAATTATTGCATACCATTCAAATTTACATGTGCTGTAAACTGTAAAATAATCTTAACACAATGCTGAAACTACCTGGGATAAGTAACATTGTTCCTTGAATTAGGTGTGGTGCCTGCATGACATCATTACAGACCTGGAAAGTCAGATACAGGCAAAGACACAGTATGAAACAACTTTAGAGCAACAGCTGCATGAACTTCATAAGATTCTGGAACATCAGAAAACAAACCACCAAGAGCTAGTGGATGAGGTACTAAATCTTTTCCACAAATGTGTAAACTTGTGATTGTTTTTAAATTCAATATTTATCTCTTAGCAACATTAGGTTGACGTAAGGGTTATGGGGTGAAGGTTTATGGGGTCTGCCAGTTATGTTAGATTATGGGTTAATCTCTGGCTTCAGAGGCAGATAATCTGTAACAGAGTGTATAAAAAGTTTCAATAGTGCATTCAATATTTTAGATATGCAGTAGACTGTGTTAACCAATCATTGCCTCTTTGTCTACATTCTCTATATGTTTCATATGTAATTCAACATAACATTACCTTCTTGTAATTACAAATACATTGGAGCAAAAGTGAGTAAAAGTCATATGGCTTTAAAAGCATATTGAAGAAGAATGTTTTTCGTTATTGATTAGCAGTAGATGATGATAAATGTACAAGAAGAACCTCATGTTTTTCGTTATTGATCAGCAGTAGATGATGATAAATGTACAAGAAGAGCCTCATTTATTTGGTCCTCATTAATTTGGATGTCTTGCTTATCCAGATTTAATTTTGATTACTTTTTCCCACAAAAATATATATTCTTTTGCTTTTTACAGTTATTGTAGACATTTCTATGAGTCACATGCATAAAATTGACCTTAAATACCATTACCATGGACATTTTCACAAAACAGCAAATCTAATAAGATTGGGTTTTATTTGTTTACATGAAAGTCCTGGTAATGATTATAGGTATTCATTCGGTAGCTTGCAATTCTTTTCTCTTTTGCTTCTATAATGATCCATATTTCACTATCATGCATCAGCATTTGTATTACAATTCAATACAATGTTTATTAGCCACAGGAATTCATACAGAATTATAGGCATTGTCAATATAGTTAGAGTATTTAACAATATTTACAATTCATCTGTGAGGTATTCACAGATAATTTACACAAATTACTATACACACTTGAAATACATTAAGATACTTGAGTACAATAACTGATCAACACATTTATGAATATTTATGCAGACACTGACTCTAGTATTACAGTTAATTTTAATGCTTTGGTCAGCTAAAATTCTTCATTGATGAGTCTTCCAATCTCGGATACATGAAACAAGAATAGAAGTAGAATACATTAGTATAATTATGCACAACAAACTGATTAATTTATGCTTTACCTGATTTGTATTCTAAGTATTCATTTACTGAGTAAAACTGATTTTTTTTTAAAGAAATTGTGTAGCTCTGCCTTAAACTTATTTATAGAGGGTATGTTTTTTAATTTATTTGGCAAGTGGATGTATAGCTTTAAACCCATGTATTTGACAGAAGTCTCAAATAGTTTTGTTTTATGAATATAGGAATATTAATTTAATAGTTTGTTTCCAGATTTTCATTAATCTGGTTTTCTGATTTACCTCCAATTCCAATTAGCCCATATAAACAAAAGTTCTTGTGTATGTACATTTCTAGGGACTGAGAATCTTGCCTCTCCACTCCACTCCTGCAGTTAATGATGCAGTTGCTGAACCTTAGTTTGTAATAGTTATGCTTAATATCATAAGAGGTTTTCTTTTCATGAAAGGAATGAAACATTCGATAACTTTTCTGTTTTCTCTTTCTTTGAAATTTGTGTTGTGTACAGTAAATTGTGCTGTGTATAGTGAATTGTAATTGTGTAAAATGTCAAAGTGTATATCTTTTCTTAAAAGAGAATTTGCAAATTATCTGAAACCATTATGAAATGAGCTGATTTACTCATTAATTCTAGCTGTAAAAATTATGTAAAAATTGATTTCCCAATCCCATAAAACAGTATCAGTATACCTGGTGGACATTAGTATTAGCTGCAAAGCAAATGTAAACAGCCATTTGAACCAAAGAAAGCATAAAGTGTTTTCTGTGATGATGGGGACATTACTGATAGTTCAGAAAAATGAGGGAGGCTCATTATACCTCTAAATTCAGCATTTGTTTAGCATGGTATTCATGGAAAAATCTAACTGAACGGCTGCAGGCACATATTAATAGAATTAGCTCTCTTTGACTTATTTACCAATAATTCAAAGGGAAGCCCACTAGCAGACCACACAACAGTTCTACAAGTAATGCAAATATTAATTTGTATTGAAATCAGCGTTCAAGAGAAATGTAAAACAGGAATGAGAGAGGGGGGGGGGGGGGGGAGTAAGAGAAAAATTCCACAGAACATTCTTGCAACTAGTTGAGGCTCACCTATAAAAAAAAAAAAAAAAAAAAAGACATTTTAAATAATGAAAAACAATGTGAGGATACTATAATAATGTTTAAAACTAATTATAATAAAGACCTCTTACGTCATAAAGTTGAATTGTCTGAAAATTCAGCAACAAGCTGAGAGTCAAGCTATGAATATTTGGCTCTCCATATTAATGCTCTTACTGCTTGGAAATGAGAATTAAATTGAAATTAATAAAAGTGTGAGAAATAACTGTATAATATTAAGTAATATATTTTAGTCAGAGAAAAATGAGATTTTCATAGCTAGAGAAAACCTGATGAAAGACAAAGTGAGAAGACAGTTATGGAATGTACTTTTAGTGAAATAATGAAAATGGGATAGAGAAGATAACGAAATTGCATAATAAGATCAAAGTGGAAGCAATAAGCTAAGTAACAGTGAAAGTGAATAAAGAAAAGATATAGAATGAAATGAAAATTAAAGTGGAGCAGGATAGTTTAGGGAAAAGGTAGGAAATAAATATGCCTAAATGGAATTTGGAGATAGAAAAGAATCTCCATACATAGTATAACCATGGTGTTTGGTTTTTGGGGCCCTAGGACAAATTAAAGTACTCCAAATCTAAGCAAACTTGTAAAAAGTGTAATATGTTATTAGAACTAAAATGTCACTAAAATTCATTCATTCTTACATACTGCTTGGAATTGCCATGGCCAGATGCATACATGTATTAAGCTCTGTAATCTAATTCCTGTATCCTGATAAGTTTTAAGGCATCTGTAATATGTAAATATCATACATCAAAAACAATTTACATTTTAATTTTTGGACTTCATAATCATTCTCTCTTAGGGTTAATTTACCTATATATCTGATAATGTTCTTTCATACTGGTTACATTTAGGTGGCAAGCTAGAAAGCAGAATCAGGTTTGAGGAATTCAGTACAATGCCTGGGGCTCCTATCACAGATTTTCATCTCTCCAGGATCTCTGAATAGTAGCTCAAGCCTTAAGAGCATTGATACATAGAGAAGAATATCCTTGGTGCTAGTTTCAACCATGTCATTGAACTTTTCAAGTTTGATTTAACTTCCCAACTTGCTGCCTACTTGTGGCTAGTGTGAGAAAAACCTTTATTGAACTTTTAATTAAACGAGTAGCACTGTTTAGCTAATGTAAGAGAATCATTATGAATGTTATGTGCATTAGTTTTAGCAAAACCATTATACAACTGTACATTGCATTTTTGTTTGAACTTCTGTTCATGGAAGCTTAAGTATTTTTGTGCTTTGCTTAGAGAATGATCACACTATAACTTTTTATGTTTATTTTGAGTAATTCACTTCACTTTTTAACTACCTGAAAGGCAAAATATACTAAGTGTTCAACAAATTTCAAAGCATATATCTTTGAATCTATGGATTACAGTATGCTACTCTTTCTATAAGGAGTTAGACTAATCTCAAATACAAGATGTGGGCATTTCTCACTAAACTTAGTTGCTACAGCTTTCAAATGCAATTTTTGCTTTCACCGCTTTAGTTTTCATTTGTTTTGAATTAAGCAGCTATTTCTGTTCTAGGGAATTCTCCTTCAGAGAGGTTTTGAGTTGGTTGTGCTAAAATGAATTTGATATATAGAGCTGAAATGCTGCAAATCTAACATGTGTTTTGCTTGTAAACATAAAGGTGCAGTCAGTGTTACTAATCCTGTAGTCTTGCCAGGTTATTCCAGTGTTCTGGTTATATATTAGGCAATTGAAGGAATGGGAAACCTGTTTTCATTTGTTCCATGTTACATCAAAATACATGTGTGTGATACTTGTATTAGGCTAATTGAGAATAGTTTAAAATTTCATTCTTATGATTATTTTAGCTGGAATTACTGCGAAGAGATTCTGGTAAGGCAGAACTGGCAGAACACATCTGTCATTTGGAAGAACAACTACAGAAGCATCGCTTGCACATGGAACAATTCCAATCTAATTCTACAGCAGTGCGTCTAATGAAAGCTCAGGTAGTAGCTTTTATTTTTTAAAGTTAAATTTCTTCGCCTGATGAAATATGAATGAGTTTCACTATGTCAGTTTGCTTTCAAGCAGAAATTTCACATTTTGAAGAAATGTTTGGTTAGAGTTTACCTGATATGCAGTTATTTTACACATTAGCTTAACAGGTGGCAGGCGTAGATATAAGCCATCATACATAATGAAGGGATACGCTTAAAACTTTAGGTTTCAGTTCTCACTTGAACTGCTGCACTAAAAAATTGATCTTCAGTGTATATTTTGGCAGTTGTGTGTGCACATGCCCACACACATGCATGCACTCATGCACGTGCTAGTGCGCATGCGCGCACACACACACACACACACATGCACGCACACAGTCTGTCCTTCCTGACTCAGTCTTTTCTAGGATTCTCTCAGTCCTAATAACTGACAAATGCCAGGGAAGTACCATAATATCAAGCAGGTTTTCTTCTTAAATTTTCTTATTATCATTTTATTTCATGTGTCAATGTCTGTTTGTATCACAGTAAGATCAAGGATCTAACACTGCATATTTTAGAAGGTAAATCAGTCTTCATGAATTTGTTTCAGCTTCGAGAACTGGAAGCTACTGTAGATAGAAAGACAAAGGATTTGGAGTCACTGCATGCTGTCAACTCAAGTGCTAGTTGTAGTTCACCTTCAGAAGACATCTCAATCAGGTAAGTTTGATTGTAAACCTATTTTCATAATATAAGAGCATGGCCTTGATAGCAATATGAAAAGACTTGTACCTGAATTCAGGCATGAGCATTAAATGGTATGAAAGACGTTATTCGACCTTGGTAGAATTGGGATGGATCTTCGGAGGGAAAATCTGGGGGTTGATGAGAGATATAGTACCTTGGATTTAATATTAAGAAGTTTCTGTAAACTAATTTTGGGAGTTCCCAATAATACTGCAAATGAAGGAACTTTAATAGAATTATAGAAGAGGATTGTTGGCGGGGAAAAAAGCATTGAAATATTTATTTTTAGTGCAAGAACTCCCTGATGCAGACTTTGTAAAAGTATACCTGATATATCAAGAAGAACATTTGGGTAATATCCAGAATGTTTGGTTGAAGAAAATAAAAGAACAGTAATTTAAAAATAGTTTAGAGATTTCTGGGTTAAAATTGAACGTTTTCTGGTTTTTGGAGGAAAGTGAGATTGAGATTAGAGAATATGGATAGGCAAAGTTTATTTGCCCAGATGAGGGAGAAAAGTTCACTGGGGTACTATAGGGGAATGGGAAGAGAGATTTTTCAATTTGCATAAACAATGAAAGAGAGTGATTAGCTTGGATTAGATTAGGTTCTTGATAACTAAGGGTAATGAGAGATGTTACCCCATCCGTAGAGAAAATGAAGATGAAATCCATTTTATCTTTCAATATAGAGCCACAGAAATTTGGAGAAGATGTCTGATTGTTAAGAAATAGCTACTTAGGAATAAGGTAATTGCAATTAGGAAGATCTTTGAAGATCTGAAACAGACACCAAAATTAGGAGAGTTTTTATGAAAGGTTAAGTTAAAATGGAAATGGTCAGTGGAAAGGCATATAAAGTGATAATATAGGGTAATATGTATTTTGTAATTGTTTTTGTAATATGTAAAATAAAATAAAATTGTATATTGTATATACAAACTGTATCTGGTAGAATGTATATGACTGGCCATGAGCCTAGGTTGAGAATATATATTTATTTTATGGATATTTTACTGATGGTCAGTCATTAATTAGAAGGTTAAAAAATTTGAAGCTGTATTGTAGATTTTTGGAAAGGTAGAGTCAAACTGAAAAATTCATTGTCATAGCAGGGATTTGAACCACAGATCTCCTGGTCTCCATCCGATTGCTCTTAACACTCTACACACAGCTAGTGTGAAAGAACAATTAATTTCCATTAATTGACTTGATACTGTATAGTAGATATTTATGAATCCATTAAAGTTATCACCCATCTCTGTAGTATAGGTGTTAGCATGTCTGACTCTTGTTCAAGTGGTCCTGAGTTTGAATCTTGGTCAGGGTGAGTTGTCTGGATAAGGTTTTTCCTGGGCTTTCCCTTATCCTGAAAGATGAATGTTGGGTAACTCTAAGCTCTATGGACCCTGGGCTCGTTTGAACATCATTTCACCAATTTCATTCATTGCCAATATGACTTGAATATATGTTGGAGGATGTTAATTAAAAAAGGTGTTATCCAAGGAATGTAAATTTGAAGAGGCTTTGAAATGGAATTGGGAAAGAAATGATCATGTATTTCATAGGTTACCACACACTCACAGTTTAATGCTCTCTTACTTTAAGAGCCCTAGGTTTTAATGCAAATCTTTGGAAAGTTATACTGTTCTAAAATTTCAGTATCAACTTTGCATATTTGCAGATTGTTTAAAAAAAAAACAGCATGTAGATGTATGTAATGCTGCTTCTTATAGGCAGGATTGGCTTATATATAGGTGATTTAGAGTAGGACGGTGGTGCTTGGAATTGATCATTGATCATTACTTCATGAACAAGATATGTCTTGAAGCAGATATTGTAAAAGCAAGTTCATATCAATCATCTTGGTGACCTCAAATACAATGAATCCCCAAAACTATTTGTAGTTGGTTTATTGATACTCGTCACTTACCTTTTTACATTAATGTGAAGAGTATCAATAAACCAACTACAAATAGTTTTTGTGATTAATTTTGACGTCACTGTTACTAAATTCCTCCAAACACATATAACAATGAATCCCGTCGTGAAACATTTAAACAGTTGAAAATTCTAACTCTACCCAGTCTATATATCTATCAGACTATACTACACTTAAGAAAATTCAACTCTCTTCCTGAAACTGCCCAAATGGCCTCGCTGTCGACAGGCTCTAAAACACTACACACTCTCTCTTCCTGAAACTAATTCTAATAGGTACAACTACAACACAAGACATAAAGACAATTTGATGATTCCCAGTCTTTGACTATGGCTTTTTGAAAGGCTGCCTAGTTATATGGGAATAAAATTTTACAGTGAGCTACCTAACAACATAACACTGTGTAAAAATGATAATTTAATGTACTGTTGAAAAGGTTTTTAATAGAAAAAGCATATTATATGTAAAAGAATTTGTAAATAGCGAATGAATATATGTGGGTGTGATTGTGTGCATACTTATGGGTGAATGCGTGTATTCTTATGTGTGAGTGTATATGAATATGTCTATAGCAATTTGACATTGTACTTTTGTGCTCTGCCACTGTATTGTACAGCAAATAAATAAATAAATAAATAAATATTATATATCGTGCATAAAAAGGGTTTGAGTGGATCATTCAAGCATTTAAGATTATTCAAGCAACTTAACATAGTGCATCAAGATATTTCATTGTACTCTTCCAGTTTGGTAACTTTTAGGTGATTGTAACTAGTAAATTACAACACTGGCAACTGAAGGAATGACAATCCTATGGCATTGAGAGTTTGTCTGATTCTTTCTTTTCAACCTTGTCGTACACACCTCTTGTGTGACTACTGATTTCATATACAAATTGTTTTAAAGACAATGCTTAGAAAAGTAATCCACCAAAGTCCCCAACTCTTTATAAACCTGTTTCATGTACCATGAAAGCAACTATACTTTTCTCCATTTTAAAATTTTATAACCTCTGAGGTGTAACCATGTGGTGCTCGTTTACTATTGAGCAGACAAGAATGAGAATAATTTATAACTCGTGTTTGTCATATTATAATACTAGTTTACTTACATTCAACTAAGTAAAGGTTATGCCCATAGAGTAATGCAAAAAGTATCACGGGGAAGATATTCACCTCAAAATCTCTATTGTGCTAAGTTCACTTTGTCGCTAAAACTGTTAGCACAATTCTAACTTAAACATTTCATTTTAGTTTTATCAGTGTTCAGAGCAAACATGAGTGTAGCATTAATATTTACTTATGCCTCTGTTGCACACACCAACTTGCATTGCTCAATTCTCACAGAATCATTCACTTGTCTATCTGCCAGTCGACTGACACATCGACACCCTGCTGGCTTTAGTGTTCCCTTATGTAGTCTTGGGGTCATAGAATTAGTCTAGAAGAATTTTGAAGCTGAAGTCTCTGGAATCTAAGGCTCTCAAAGCAGCTGGCATCAGAACACAATATTTCCTCTCTTGTGACAGCAGGCAAATCCTTTAATGACCTATTATTGCATTTACTTGCTGGCAAATAATAGATGGTTGGGTGGGGCGACCCATGCTTAATCCCTCTGCAGCAGGCTTTTGCAGTTGCCGTGATGCTGTTCCCTCTTCAGAGTTAGCCCTGCATCTTCATTCAAGGCAACCTCTGGACAGGTAGACTTAACTGCTTGTCCTCTTCTCCTTGCTTCAGTGGTTCAATGCCCCTTAGTTCAGGTAGGGTGATGCATATCATTCTGCATTAAACCTCTGCTGTAGACTCACTGGTCATGCTGGGTCTTGTTCCAGTCACTCACTATTTGAAGGTGACGGTGCTCCACAGGATTCAATGAACACTGGCCCTCTTGATGTACTTCTGCAATCGTTTTGCTTTTAGCAGGTTAGACCTAGTGGGATTTGAACAATGGACCTTCCATTCATGAGTACATGTCATAACTACTTTGGTCACCATATCAGTTTGGGATTCTATAGTAATTAGACTGCTCAATACAACGTTTGCATAGTTGCTTGGTTTAAAATATCCTGATGGTGAAGCTAATGCTTGTTATTCCTCCTCTTGCATCTTGTAGATCACCACAGTACTTTCAAATTTATTCAGTAACTTTAGTATTCATTTATTTATGCATAGATTATATGAAATTTATGCAGGATTTGTCTTTGTAGCTTTGAATTGAATTGAATTGAATTTTATAGACAATCCCATAGGTACCATAAGACAGATTAGTGATTTTATGAATAAGTTCTATTTTGTGTAAAATGACTTTTTCATTTTAAAATATTATAGTTATTGTCTAAAATTAAATAATAAATTTGGTGTATGCATGAACAACTAATGAAGTAATTGAATTTCTGCTGTTGCCTGTCTGTGTTATTATTAGGGAGCAGATTTATAGGCACTAAAAATGTGTGAAATAGACAGGCAAAAAGGCACTAAAAATGGGCAAAATAGGCACTTAAATAGGCACCTAAAATTTGCTAAGTAAACATTTAGAAATACATAATTTTAGTAAAATGACTCTTAAAATGCACTATAACAAAATGACAATCATCGCAACATATGCTGCAACAAATTCGTTAAACACATACTATTTTGCGGTTCCCTATGAGAAAAACTGCTACATTTATTCTAAATTTCATAAATGGCTCCACAGCAAGTTAAAATAACAGATATTGTCGTATAATTAAAATACATATAAATTCACTTTGCTAAGAACCATAATGTGCATAAAGGTGTGAAGGAATTAACTCTGTCAAGAAACAAAACAATGGGTTTGGGGGGGGGGGGCCTCAAGGTTGAACATTGAAATATCTGAAGCTGTTGTTAGATTTGTTTCAAATTTATACTATTTATTTTTGTGATCGATTAAGAATGGAGTAATACCAAGTTTCAGCTTTCTAGTTGCAATAGTTTCTGAGGAATTAAGTTTATGTCCAAATTACAGGCGATTTTCAAAGTGTCCCACAGACTGTAATTTTAAAAATTAATGCTTGGGATGTAAGTTTCTGCACCCATTTTAACCTGTTAATGACTGTACCTATGTGAAATATTTGTCTTCACCATATCAACGAATGGAAAAAATAATCATAGCTATTTAACAATTTTTATTTTTACAACTAATTATTTCCGGGCTGTTTTTCCATGGTGTGTTGGCGTAAGAAGTCCAAATGTTTCATCCACAACTGCTCAGTGGCGCAGCCAAACTGTCTCCAAGGAAACTTCAACTGCGCCACCAGAGATGTCTGCTGCAGTTGTGGACGAAATGTTTGGATGTTCTTACGCCAACAGACCATAGCAAAATGCCCGGAAATAATTAATTGTAATATTGACTCCGGCCGTGAAAGCTTATGTTCTCTCAATTTTTATTTCCTTAAGCATTATAAGCATGTAAGAAGTAACCATTATAATCCTTTTCAATACAAATAACAAAAACACAACAATTGGAAATGGGTACACTTAATATGCAGTTGCCCTTACAGGCATGTTTAGAATTTCATACAGATTAATAGAAAACTGCATCCTGTGGAACATTTTGAAGTTAGGAAAATGTAGAAAATATGGAATCTGAGAAATCTGAGGTTAAAATTATGTAATAGCAGGTGTAGGGTTATTTAAATAGTCATGTGACGTTTTCTGTAGTGCCGCTAGAGAGAAAAAAAAAAAAACAACTTTATACTATTGAAGTAGGCCTATATTAATTTTAAGACAAAAGAAACTAAATTTGGGATTGTTGTAAGTTTTGGGCCAATTTGAACAGATGTGTCTCCTTAATAGAAACAATTGTTGGAAAGATAAGAAATTTCAAAATTTCATCACAGCAATCTTAATATCAATTAAAATGATGTCACAATGTGTCAGAAAGATACAAAGCACAGAACAAAAATTAATCAAAAGCTACAGAATCCTAGTTTTTGTAATAAAGCCCTAAATGCCCCATTGTCGACTAAGAATAAATAATAAAGCACAGCTTTATAGTAAGCGTTTCTCATTCATTCAAACAGAATTACAGCAATTACGGCTCGGAAGTTAAGCCAAAACAAAACAGGTTAGTAGATATCTGCGACTTGTATGTACACACAGGGAAGGGGTTGAGTACTCACGGACAACGGTAATCTATCAAATGCAGTCACGCGACGGATGGTGTTGTGGAATACATTTCACATTTATTTATTAATTATACAAAACAAGCTTATCTTAATGCCAGTATTAAAAGAACGGAGGGGCCCCCTATGATCGTGAAACCAAGCGACATTCGAAAAAGATTATTTAAATTAGGGAAATATAAATCAGTCGGTCCGGACGGCATTTCGGGTGACTTTCTTAAAATTGGAGGGGAGGCAATCGTGCCATATATAATGAGGCTATTCGAAATAACGGTAAATAACGGAAGTATACCGCAGGATTGGAAGCAGGCTATAGTCGTTCCTATTTATAAAACAGGGGATCGAACCAAAGCGACAAATTATAGGCCAGTTAGCTTGACATCAGTAGTAAGTAAACAAGTCGAGCATCTTATAGAGCAATACTTAAGACGAGAATGGGATAATTCACACTGGCTCTTTGAAGGACAACATGGGTTTCGGAATGGACACTCTTGTGAGAGCCAACTAGTGGCTATTTGTCAGGATGTAGCTGATGCACTCGATGCAGGCGGTAAAGTGCATGCAATAGTTATTGACTTTACTAAAGCATTTGACCTTGTACCTCATGGACCACTTATAGAAAAACTTTGCAATATGCAAATAGACAACAGAGCGATTATTTGGATTCGGGAATTCTTGAGCGGACGAACCCAAAGAGTGCGCGTCGGAGATAGATTATCGTCCCCTACCGAAGTAACCTCAGGTGTCCCCCAGGGTAGCGTGATCGGGCCGTTGCTTTTCTTAGCATATGTAAATGACTTATGGAAAGGGATAACATCACAAATTCGGCTTTTTGCGGATGATTGTATAATCTATAGAAATATCAAGACCGAAGGTGACGTTAACAATTTACAAGAAGATTTAAACAAAATTCAACTCTGGGCGCAATCCAATCAAATGGAGATAAATCCAAGTAAATGTAAAACAATTATATTTTCAAGGACAAGAACAGAAGAAAATGTGATGTATAAATTAGATAACAAGAGAATACCCAGGGTAAGTAGCACTAGATATCTAGGTGTAATAATAAATGAAAGATTGGAATGGGGGGAACATGTAAACTCGGTCACTGGAAAAGCCTGCAAAGCATTACACTTTGTAATGAGAATATTAAAACGCAGCAATGGGAAATTGCAAAATTTAGCTTACACATCCTTAGTCCGACCAATATTAGAATATAGCGCAGCATGCTGGGATCCATATCGGGTTGGTCAAAAACAAGCACTCGAGAGAGTCCAAAAACGAGCAGCTAAATTTGTTGATAGAGGAATGCGATTTGAAAACCCTACAGGCACTGCTACCTCCTGGGAATCATTGGAGAAACGTAGAAAACGGGCAAGGCTATGTGCAATTTTTAGAGCATATAAGGGGGAACCTGCATGGAAAGATATAACAAAGCGGTTGTTGAAACCATCATATAGGGGAAGGAATGATCACTCTAAAAAAATAAGAAATAGGGAACAGAAAACTGATATAGGTAAATTTTCCTTTACCAATAGAACAATTAATGACTGGAATAATTTGACTGCAGAATTACTGGAGACTTTGCCTCCAAATGTAAATAATTTCAAAGAGAGGTTAAAAAGAAATCCTGTATAGTTACCATAGTGCATGAAAGGAATTGTATATATGTTGTAAGGAATTGTATATTATATTGTAAGGAGTTGTATATTATACTGTAAAGAATTGTATATCATACTGTAAAGAATTGTATATTATATTGACAGCGCTGCCACCGGGCCATGCTCTAAGCAGTGAAATAAAGTATCTATCTATCTATCAAAAGAATTCTTGTACCAACTTTTATAAAGGCATTTCTGTAAAATTTTACACAAACCATTAAGATTTATTGGTCTTCAGTTTCATTTTCAATGTTGGAAGCGAACACTGGAATTCTCCAAGCAGTCGATTTCATGATTCCTTGATATACATGTAGAAAAACATAAGCATGAGAAAATCACTTTTTTTTTGTGTGTATATAATCTTAGTCTGTGTAGCCTAACTAATTAAGCGCTGGCCTTACAAGTTTAAGTTGTAACCTGAACAGAGTCCCAGAGTTGTGATTTTAAGATTGGATGAAACAACAGCTTCGTGTCAGTAGATTTATAAACATGTAAAGAGTTGTGATTTTAAGATTGGGTAAAACAACAGCTTCGTGTCAGTAGATTTATAAACATGTAAAAAATTTTACGGGAGTAAATTCCTGCTTACCAGCGGTACTGATTGTGATCTGATATTATTGTTAACAATTGACACCATCAATAATTTAATAATCCCTCCCCCAAGTATTACTATTAGCTCAAGAAATAAGCCTTTACACCAGCACAAAAATATCATGCTACTGCATTGAAACTGCCAAAAGATAATACTCGTAACAAAATTGTGAAATCCAGTACACTGAGTTTGCAAAGCTATACCTATAAGTTTCAAATAAATAATATTCTAATCAAAATGAAATGCATTAGATGGGCTTGTTTAATGATTCAGACATGTTTTAAGCTAATTCTCAATGTAAAGTCATATCATGTGACGAAGAAAGTTTTCACATTAGGCAAATTTGTGCTTTACTTTGGAGTACTGAAAACATTCAGTAATGGGCTTTCCATTCCCCACATAAAGAGTAATCATTTGTCACGCCATTGAAATATCATTTAGCTGGTCTTTGCTACTCGTATTTGAGCGAATTCTAAGACTTTTCCATGACTTCATTAGCGCTTTGTGACATGTCTGTAAGGCAGATACCTACCTGGCTAAACCCCTTTTGTATATCCAATGTGCAGCAGTAAGAAAGTTCTCTTCCCCGAAAACTTCACGTTGAAACCAACAAAAGCAAAAGCTGTTGTCACAAACTACAAGCAGAAGAAATTGGCTAAAAAGGCAGTTTTAGGCACTAATAAGCAGAATAGGCATTTATAGCCACTGTAAAATTAAGACATTAGGCTATTAATTGTAGGAAACGTGCATATAACTTAAAAGCCTACGTTCCTGAACAAAGGAATAAAATAGTCAAATAGGGCAAAATCTACTCCCTAGTTATTATTTATTCAAATTCCTTCATGGTGCTAGGGATACACAAGTTTATTTTATTTAATTTATGTTGCAAATAGGGAACAGTTGGATGCTACAAGATGTGACACACCCGAAGAGGCATTTGTTACTAGTTCACCAGTATGCCTTCCATTGGATGAACTACATCGTTTACAAGATAAACTCCAGCGTCACTCAAGAGCTGAAGAAGTTGCACTTAAAAAGATAAGAGATCTTGAAATGCAACTGAAGAATATAAAGAAAAATGAAGAGGTAAGATTATTAGGTGAACCAGGCACATTTTGTTTTTGAGAATAGTTATGATTCTGTTTGATATAAAAAAGAACTCGTATCTGACAGGTATAAAAATATTTTCCTATCTTTAGTTTCACTATGTGAAACTGCATAATGTAGTTGTATGTATACATCAAAGAAATGTTTGCTTTTTGCATCTGGATCAAGTTTTGTTAACCTAATATATTCTGGCCTTTCAACTAATAATATCCTTTGTAATTAATAGCATTGTACACTGTTATTTTTTCATGTAATTTATTCCATGTAAAATAATGGATTGAAGGTTTTACTTTATACCTTTGACTAACAGAAACCATATGGCGCCTTAAACTTGCCATAGATTTCACACTATTCATAATGATACTTATGTAACTTGTGTTTTAGGAGGCAATCATGGAGAAAGATACCCTGCAATCAAAAGTGGAGGAGCAGCTTCTTAAGATATCAGACTTGGAAAGCAAGCTTAGTCAACATAGTCTTGAATATCATTGTTTAAATAAGGACATGTACAATGAAGTTCAGTCAAAACTGCATTATCAAGAAAAGCAATTAAAGGAATCGATGGATACTCTGGAAATTAAAGAACAAGAGGTAATTTTCACAACATTATGTTGTGCTAGCAGTACAGAATAGCAACAGGTATTTTTCCATGATTGCAGTAAATATTGTCACTGTTGAGCTGCTGCCACAAGCCGAAGCGGGGCTTGTGGGCCAGAGAGAGGCTCCAGAGTGTTTGGTCCATTGTTGTTGCCGAAAAATTTCTCGGAAGGTCTGCGGCATTCTGGAAGCAATGGCTGGGGGGTGTAAAGACTCTGCAAGGTATATGTGTTTGGAGGAATTAAGTAACAGTGACGTCAAAATTAATCGCAAAAACTATTTGTAGTTGAAGTATGAACTTGAAAGAAGCATAGAGACAGTGAAGCACAACTTAGCACAAAAGTGAATCGAGAAGATATTGACACACTGTTTCAACCCAAATTTAGTAGACAAAACAGTTAAGACTCAACAAAGCTAAGAAAATAGAAGAAACCACCACCCTAGAACCTGCAGGTGAAAAAGAGAAAAATATTTTTAAAAAATTCACCTTCCATCCATCAGCCTATAATAAATTCCAAAAAACCTTCTCAAAACACAACATAATTCTTGCACCTCAAAATAGGTTTAATATCAGAAATTTGTTAAAAGCCCCCCCCCCAAAAAAAAAAATCCACTAGTACCAAAGAAAAACCAGGAATCTATGAGGTCAAATGTGAAACTTGCCCTAAAATTTATATAGGAAAAACAAAAAGAAATATTGACATCAGAACTAAAGAACATATAAGAAACATTAAAAATAGTGAAACAGAAAAATCAGCAGTGGCTTTTCATTTTTTGAATACTAGATATGATATCAACTTGGAAACATCTTTAACAGAATACGTTAATCACCCCATAGACCTTACCATATGGGAAAAAAATCTTCATTAACAAAAATCGTCTTAGAGTCGAATTTTGAAACTCCACCACCAGACATCTCTGACAAATACATCATGCCATCTATCGATGATACAGAGAAAGAGGAAACCACTACAATTTGCACTAGTTGAGTAACAGCTGATGATGAGCAAAAGCTCTTGAAACATGTCCTGTGAAAAAACAGTGTGAGTGAAGCAGTGTGTCAATATCTTCTCGATTCACTTTTGTGCTATTTGTAGTTGGTTTATTGATACTCGTCACTTTTTTATATTATTGAGAGACTAGTTTCAAAGGCAATTGCCTCCATTTTCAATCTCTTTCCAACGGGTCTGTGTGGGCCGGTTGGAAAGAGATTGAAAATGGTGCCTTTGAAACTAGTCTCTCAATAATATAAAAAAGTAAATGACGAGTATCAATAAACCAACTACAAATAGTTTTTGCGATTAACTCTGCAAGGTGTTAGAAGCCTCAGTTGTGTGTTGGCTATTACGACAGTCATCGATTGAAGTGTACCGCAGAGATTTTTTTTTTTTTTTTTTTTTTTTTTTTTTTTTTTTTTTTTTTTTGAGCAGGAAAGTACCAGTCAGCCTTGAAGACAGCTAATTGTCAATTTCACGTCTTTTTACTACAGCAAAGGTTGTAAAATTCTGCAAGTCAGATTTCCAGATCTACATAATCCACACATTCACAATATGGTTGGTTGGTTGCTAATGCTCATGGAGTTGGAGAATTTCCATTTTCCTTCTGGCCTCCCAATAACGTGTGACTAGTTGTGCTGTCAGATCTCCATCTGTTTTTGTCAGGGCACTACACTGGAGCAGATGATCTCCGTCCATCAATGAGTTCTGGTCCCTACACAGTATGCAGGTCGGGGATTCAAAAATATTAATCCTGTGTAGATGAGCGGCCAAACAGTCGTGGCCAGTAATCAGTCGGAAGATGGCAACAGTACTGCTTCTTGGGTAGTCTGGGATGGGATTTTTACTTCCTTGTAGAATTTTCCATTGCTTGTTGGTACTTTTTTCTTTGCATTCTTCTTTCCAGAATAAGTTGATTCTATTGTTTATATGTAGTTTTGATGTTTTTGTAATTTTACGTCCTCCAGCATTAAGTCATATTGGATGGTGAATGAAATGGGTGAAATTATGCTCAAATGTGTCAGGGGTCCATGGAGCTTAGAGTTACCCGACATTCGTCTGTAAGGATAAGGGAAAACCCCGGAAAAAAATTATCCAGGTAACTTACCTGGACCGAGATTCGAACTCGGGACCTCTTGAACGTGTGAAATGAGGTTTTTTGTTGGCAGCTTTGTTTTATTTGTGTTCCTTTTTTTTTGCCAAGGAATCTGCTATTTCATTGCCTGTAATTCCACAGTGGGATGGAATCCACTGGAAGTGTATTTCTTTTTTTAGACCTTGTAGTATTCGTAATGAACTGTAAATTTCAAGTATTCTATTGTTATTAATTTTTAGATGAGTCGTATTTATTACACATCTAAAAATTAATAATTATTTCGCTTCACTGTGGTGTTCCAATAAGTTAAATCTCGATATATTCTATTGTTGTTTGGGTACATTGCGGATAGGGCTAGAAGTGCTGATTTAGAATCGCTTAGAATCACTGCTTTAGAGAAAGAGTTCACATGATTGAAGAGTTGTTTCAGCGAGGTGTTGATTGCTTCTAATTCTCCATCATAGTGGGTTGCTAGTGTGCCCAAACAGATGTAAAAATTGAATATTTTACTATGTATTCCTGCTCCAGCATTACTTTCTATGTCAAATAGGGAGCCGTCTGTGTATATATGTAGCCATGAGTCTTGTGGATAATAACTGCTGAGGCGATACCAGAGCGTCTTCAGCCAAGGCGACAGTGACTACGGCCGCACGGACAAAGTGCTTCACCGCATCGACACCGGGGATGCCCGGCCTATTCGGCAACCACATAGACGCGTTCCGCTGGCGAAGCAAGGGATGGTACGAGACATGCTGGAGGACATGAGATCCAGGGGAGTGATTGAAGAGTCTGACAGCCCTTGGTGTTCCCCTGTAGTCTTGGTGATGAAGAAGAACGGCGAGCTGCGCTTCTGCGTAGACTACAGAAAGTTGAACGCTGTCACCCGGAAGGACTGTTTTCCCTTTACCCCGGATTGACAACACCCTGGACACGCTAGCTGGTGCACAGTGGTTCTCGACCCTGGACCTGAAGTCGGGCTACTGGCAGGTAGCTCTAGACCCGAGAGACAAGGAGAAGACCGCATTCTCGACGGGCCAAGGGCTCTGGCAGTTCACGGTTATGCCCTTTGGCCTCTGCAACACACCAGCGACCTTCCAACGCCTCATGGAGTTAGTGATGAGAGGGCTGACTTACGATGCCTGCCTGCTATACCTGGACGACATCATCATCGTCGGGAAGACTTTTGAAGATCACCTCGAGAATCTGAGTAAGGTGCTACAGAGACTGCAGGCGACCAACTTGAAGCTGAACGCGAAGAAGTGCCAGCTCTTCCGCAAGGAAGTGAACTACTTAGGCCACATAGTTTCAGCAACCGGAGTGGCCAGAGACCCCGAGAAGACACAGGCTGTGAGAGATTGGCCTCGCCCAAAGGATAAGAAAGAGTTGCGCAGTTTTCTGGGGCTGTGCAGTTATTACCACCGCTTCATAAAGGGGTTCTCCAACATCGCAAAACCCCTCACGCGCCTGACAGAGGAACACCAGCCTTATGTGTGGATGGAGGACGCTGAAAACGCTTTCCAGCACCTGAAGGAGACGCTGTGCAGTGCTCCAATTTTGGGTTTCCCACAACCGGGTGGCGCCTTAATTGTGGACACTGATGTCAGCGACCATTGCATTGGAGGGGTCCTATCGCAGATCCAGGACGGCCATGAGCGGGTGATAGCGTACTACAGCAAGACGCTATCCAAGGCAGAGAAGAACTACTGCGTCACCCGACGAGAATTATTGGCGGTAGTAAAGACCTTGGAGCACTTCCACAAGTACCTGTACGGTCAGCCATTCCACCTGAGGACTGACCATACCGCCCTAACCTGGCTATTGAGCTTTAAGAACCTGGAAGGCCAGACAGCAGGTTGGGTCCAGAGGCTGCAGGAGTACGACTTCACCTCGGAACATCGTAGAGGGAAGAGCCACGGTAACGCAGATGCCATGTCCCGAAGACCCTGTCCAGAAGAGTGCGGCCAGTGCACAGGAGTGGAAGAGAAGGAGCATGCCGCAGCAGTCCGAGTAGTTGTGGCAGTGCCTGCGGACGGCTGGGATAGCGCAGGCCTGAGGAGGGAGCAGTTGGCGGATGCAGACTTGGGGCCACTCTTGAGGAAAGTGGAGGCAGGGACGAGACCAACCTGGGAGGACATCGCACCGAGGAGCGCCACCTACAAGTCTTACTGGGCTCAATGGGATTCGTTGAAGACCAGAGAGGGCGTGCTGTTCTGGGTATGGGAGTCACCCGATGGGAAGACGCAGAGAGAACAGTTGGTACTTCCACGGAGTAAGGTCCCGGAAGTCATGGAGGAAGTGCACGCCGGTACTTCGGACGGACACCTGGGAGCAAACCGAACGATTGACAAACTACGGCAGCGTTACTACTGGCTGAGACTCTGAGCAGATGCTGAGAGATGGTGCCGTCAATGTCACGTGTGCGCGGCAAGTGGTGGCCCCCAGACTAAGAGCTGGGGTTGCGTGCAGCAGCACAACGTCGGAGCGCCATTCGAACGGCTCGCCGTTGACATTGCTGGACCGTTCCCAGTTTCCGACCGAGGCAACAAGTACCTAATGGTGGTCATGGACTACTTCACCAAGTGGCCGGAGGTGTATGCCATCCCAAACCAAGAGGCAAAGACAATCACAGACTGCCTCGTGGAGCAAGTGTTCTGTCGATTTGGGGTGCCGTTGGAGCTACACAGTGACCAGGGTACCAACTTTGAGTCCAACCTAATGAAGGAGGAGCTACAAAGGCTTGGGGTGAACAAAACCCGCACGACGCCTCTACATCCCCAGTCGGATGGCATGGTCGAAAGGTACATCAAGACCTTAGAGGAACCCCTGAGGAAGGTCGTGGCCAGCCATCAGCGAGACTGGGACGTCAAGGTTCCACTGCTCTTGCTGGCCTACCGCTCGTCTACACACGACATAACTGGGATGACGCCAGCCAGCTTAATGTTCGGCCGAGAGTTACGCCTCCCTTGTGACCTGGCTTTTGGAAGCCCTCCGGAAGCAAAACAGCCAGCGACCGGGAACTTGGTGGACCATCTCCACGACATGCACGAGATGGCTCGCCAGAACATCCAGAAGGCGAGCGACCACATGAAGACCAGGTATGACAGGCAAGCCAACAGCCAAGGTTTCCAGCAAGGTGACCTGGTCTGGTTGTACCGTCCTACCGGACCAAGGGACGCTGCCCGAAGCTCCAGCAGCCATGGCAAGGACCGTACCGGGTGGTGAAGAGGATTAACGACGTGGTCTACCGCATTCAGAAGGTTCCCCGAGGGAAGATGTTGGTGGTACACCTGGATCGTCTAGCCCACTACGATGGTGCTGTTCGGGACGACCAGCTTTGAGGAGGGAGCAGTGTGACCCAATTATCGGAACGCCAGACGAACGACAGCTGAGAAGGGAACAGAGGCAGCCGGGCCACACCCCCTCATTAATCTCAGTCACTAACTGAAGGGACGATTAGGGGAGTGTCACTTGTCGCTGGCTGCCTCTTCCCCCTTCGTCTGCCATCTGGAATTTTCGCGGTGATTCACGGAAACCAGAGACTTCTAGAAGACAATGATATTCCTATAAAAAGGGCTGGAATCAGTCAGTCAGTGAGTGCTTGATGAGCTAGTGAACGGGCGAGAAGATTGTGTACATGCATCGGAACGGTAACTGGTGAATTGTAATTGTGTGCATTACGTAATTCTGTGTAATTGGCAAGTGTTCAACTGTAAGTCGGTGGAAATAAAGAACATTGTTGAGTTTGTGTAATTGGACTCTTCGTTTCACGAACCCACAAAGTCACATTATAGACACAGAGGGGGGGGGGAATATAACAATTTCATTTGTGATTAGCAATATTTCAGCATGGTTTGAAACATTACTTAACATATACCCTGTCATTTTAATAATAAAATAACACATATTTCTTCACAAAGGGCTCAAAAGTCATAATTATGTTCCCAAAACCCAGCATATAACATTGCTGTCATTGAAATTACTAGCAAATCATCAGCCTCCCCCCAAAAAAAAGATGATGTTATAGATGCAGTGTGAGAAACTAAATATTTATATTTATGCAATGGAACAGTACAGTGAACATAGTAATCCTTCAGCCCAGACTGTCTTCTTGCTATGTTCTCACCTAAGTTTGCCTTAAATTCTAAAAAAATGTGTTTAAATTATATTACAAATACAACGCATAAACTTAGGAGGATAAAAGAAGAATGGAAATTTTTTAATTTTATGGGAATTATATATCCAATTTTTAAGCTGTTTTTTTACCTTTTTGGTACACATATTCGTGATGTATGTTTGCATTTTCAGTTGTTTCAAATAGAGTGTACTCTTGATTATTTGGGATAATGTCGGGTAGAAGATGCACAAATAATCTAGAAACTCGTAATTTTTTTTTTTTTTAATTTTACATCCTCCAAAGTTAAGTCATATCAGATGATGAATGGATTTGGCGAAATGATGCTCAAATGAGTCTGTGAGCTCAGAGTTACCCGACATCCGTCTTTCAGGATAAGGGAAAACTCCGAAAAAAACCTTATCCAGGTGACTCACCCTGACCAAGATTCGAACTCGGGACCTCTTGAACATGAGGCAGACATGCTACCATCTACGCTACCGAGGTGGGCTTATAATTTAATGGTTTTAAGCTATAACATACATAGTAAATAGCGAATTACCTTAAAAGCTTATTTTCAAACATGTGTTCTTTAATATAATTTTGTGCTTCATTGTATCATAGTCCTTACACATTGGAATGTGTTCTTTGTTCAAAGGTATATTCAACTTCTGTAGAAAGGTAGTATAGCATGTTTATTTGCTAATACAGTCCGTGATGTTGGTGCTTCTGAGAGGAGTTGACCTTTTTTGCACAGCACTTCAAATAAACTTCATTCCAATCCCATAATTAGCACTTAGTATTGCAACAGTTTCCCTCCTTCCCAAACCTTTTAATTAATTCTAATTTATATTTTAATATCAACATATATTTTCTTTTTGTTTCTCCGTTTCTCTTCTTTAAATGTCATCTTAACTTGTTTCGCTGACCTTACATGCTACGTAACATCAGAAAAGTGTACTTGTGTTCAATATACATGGAACAGGCTAGCCGATAACAATGGAAATGGTACTCTGTCATGCAGTGATTGTTTAAACAATGATACTGACACTTATAGTTACATAGCAGGTCATTTATGGTTGTTTACTAGAGAAAAATAATGTTTATATGTATAATATCTTTTGGGGTAATGCAGGATAATCCACGCACAAATAATTGCAAGTACACTGTAGTTGTTATAAATAAATTATAATAATCTGTGACGAACTTCACTTATCTGTTTTTAATTGACGAATCCTCCAGGAACAGTTTCATGATGTGTCCATCATAGCTTCAGCTGACTATACCTTTTGGTTACTTCCGTTAGGTGACGAGTAGCTCGCTACTGTCCTGGCATCTGTTGGGAGCAACACAAACTTACTGACAGAATCTTTTAGCAGTATTTCAAAATTCATCATGTGATTTCTATTTTTCAAGATAAATATTTTCTCCCAAACCATTAAATCTATCGGTCCATCCATTTGTTTTAATAATTTAATTTATGGATTTTTTCATGGTTAAATGACCAAAAATAATCTGCCACTGCTGACTTATTGATCTGCTTATAAAAATATTCCTTCACTCTCATTTCCAAATTATATTAGGTCCTTCCGATGTAAATCTGATCACAGTCTAAACAGTTAAATTGACAAATGCCAGATTTTTTTATCTTTTTTAGAAAAATGTAGTAAATTTTTTAGGTTTTATTTGTTTTAAGAAACCAATATTATATAAAAATCTGTAATTAAAAAAAATGAAATTTTTTATTTGCCCAACGATAAGTAAATTTTTTAAAACTATAATCATCTTTTATTTTTTCAAGGGTAGAAACATAATTATTTTATGTTTAAATTTTTGTATCTTTTTATGTATAAAATGTTTATTAAAACCATTAATTAAAGCAGTGTTAATAATGTGTTTATATTCTCTATTAGATTTCTCTTTATTTAGGGGTATATTTATTAACCTGTAAATCAAACCATTGAAAATGGCAAATTTATGTGAAAAAGGGTTGGAAACTTTTTATTTGTTGTGTAATTGTCAGTATGAGTTGATATCTTATAAATGCCAAACATTTAATTTATTATTATTTTTTATTATTTTTAGATCCAGAAAAAGAAGGGAAATCTGGGAACTTTTTTGAAATACAAGTCATTAAAGCATTCCCTTTAATTTTTAAAACTTGGTATAGATAGACGGGTGATATTTTTGCTATAGCTCCTGATAGACACATAGATGATACTTTAAAACTTCTAAATTTGCAGGATGAAGCTCTAAAGTTCATGGTAGAAATTGAAAATAATAAGACAATTGAAATTGACATTATGGAAGAAATTCTAAAGTTTTCAAGAACCTACTGAACTAAATGATCTTCCATTAGACCACCTTTAACATTCAGTCAGAGGATGCTAGACATCACCAACCAACAGAGGCTACTGTGATGCAATAGTTCTGGCTGGCAATCTATTCCCCACCTGAGGAATGAGAGTGAATGCTCCCAAAACTAGTTCTGGCAAATTCAGAGTAGTGCATTTCTACAGATAGTAATAATAATGATGATGATGATAATGATAATAATGATGATAATTTGAATTGCGCACAACGTGCAAACAAGATTGTTCTTAGTCTGTACAAAATTTCACCAATGACTCTGTTCTCATCTTACAGTGCAACACATGATATCTCCCACACTGGTCGTCGCATCTTATACACATACAATCTGGGCCTGGTTTGTGGAATCTCTGGGTACTGCATAGCTTGTGGTGAAATCCATGCACAGAAAGTCTTGTCACTGTGTGGCGTAGTTCGTATTCTCCCTGTGTCCATTCACGGCTTGTCATGACATCAGTAGCATATAATTCGTCCCATATTTTGCATTTTTTCTCGTGTAGTTCACTCAGCAGGTCCTGATGGGCTGGAGTTGTTGGTAGTAAGAGCTTCAGTCGCAGGTCTTCTATGAAGAAAGGTTCTCTGGCTAGCTCATATACGAGTCGAAAGCGTTTGCATTTGGAGAGACAAAACACCTTTTTCAAGTATGTGGCCTTTAACTTCTCTATTTTTTCAAGGCTTTTCTTTAGATGTACCCATATGTTTTCTAGCCCATATGTTGCAACGGGGTCAATTGTTAGTTCAAATAGTTGTAAGGCTGTTTCCAAGGATAGTTTGCTTATTGACTTTATGTTGCTTATGGCTCTTATAGCAGCATTTACTCTCTCGTTCATATGCCATGTGAATACATTTCCATGTGTCTGGAGAGTAATTCCTAGGTATGTGAAGTTGGTGACTGATTTTAGCGGTGCCTCCCCCATGTAGAAGATATAATGCACCATTGAATATAAGGTACAACCCTATCATGAAACTTAAACTCGTAGAAGAAAGAGGTGGTTGGGAAATGCAGTGTGTGTGTGAATGATAAGTGAAATTTATTTAATATATTTTGTGCGACAGTAGATTTGTACATAGTGTTTCAGAATATACCTAGTATTTATAAGAAGCCTGTATCACATGACACAATCATTGCTAAAGAAATTACTACCTAAACTGAACATGTAATACTGTTATGTGTGTTTGAAGGAATTTAGTAACAGTGACGTCCACATTAATTGAAAAATGTATTTGTGATCGGTTTTTAAACTCAGACCTTCGAGGTTAAAACTGGAAGCAATAGCTTCCGAAACTAGTCCCTCAAAAAATAAAATTGTAAGTATTGCATTGTTAAAAATGATTACAAATAAGTGTTTTTTTAAATGAAATACTACGTTATATATATTTGAACTGAACAGTTACCACTGCCAGTACTGCAAGTACTTATGTGACATTATTGTTTACTAATGCTTTCTTCACTGGAATCCCCAGATATGTATACGTTGGAAACAGATTAATATCTATTAATTTTTAGATGAGTCGTATTTATTACACATCTGCTTCACTTTCGTACCTATTTTGAGGACATGTTTCGCAAATCATCGTTTGCATCTACGGCTCTTATCTTTTTTTCTTGGGTCAGCCTCATTGTTTCTGAGCACAATATTTTCACTGCTATACAAAACATTTGAAATGCAACATCGGTACTTAAATGTTTTTCCAAGCAGCAGAAACCCAGTATGCAACAATGTGTGATACTGGATGCTTGTGTTCTGTTGGTGTTAGTTCACAGCATGGTTCATAAAACCATCTTTCATACTCCACCTGAACCTAGAGCGTGAAAGATTTAGTTATACTAACATCCAGGATTGTATCACAGATATCATCTCTCCAGGAATAATGGGTAACAAGATGACTGGTAAGGCTGTATCTCACTTTTGCATGGTCAATGAGATGACAATAATATACATTTTAAGAAAGCATTCGTAGGGAATTGTCATACATACCAGCAGCCAATCAAGCATTAATGATTCAGTCATTCACCCATTCACTTGGTTTTGAATAATTAGGTCATCAGGTAACAGCTTCACATTCTTGGGCATTTTGCAACCTGTATTTAGCTTGAAGACCAAGAAAAGGTGAAATTTTGATCTATCTGCTATGATTACCTGTATTGCTACATTCTGTTTTTCTCGCCCCTTTTGTTTTAATAACTTCCTTTATCTTTTTTTCATTAATGGTGTATTTCTGTAGCATATCAAACCAAATTAGCATCTTGTTCGTGTTGTCAATTTGCTCCATTGTAAAATTCCTTACCTTCCAGATGTGACAATATCTGTTGTAATACTTGTTTTTCCTCAAAATCAGCAGGAAGCTTTTCACATATTGTTGTATGACATCTTAGAGATGAGCTCATCTGCTTCATAAAGCAATCCACCCATCCCATCCCAGAACTTCAGCTTCTTCTGTTGCTTTATGTCTTATGCCATTACTACTAGTTCTAAATAATGCCAATTCTGTTATATCATATGTTTGTCTCAGCTACATTAAATACTCCTCTGGGTTTTTTTTACCGGTTTTTCAGCAAGAGAAGATTGAAAATAGCATTATAGATTTTCTCTCTCTGGGTTCCTTTACATGACTACTTAATAATTCAGATCTCTCTTGCAATAAAAAGCTAATCATAAATGCAATAAAGTCAAAAATGACAATACAAGATAGTTAAGATAAATTTGAATGCAGTTATTGGCAAACTATGGAATGATTTTGCACTCAGATTAAGACACCTTTTATCACTTTTCTGTCTAACTGTGGGATATGCTGGCAGTTCTGTATATAATGTTCACGATGCATGACAGACTTTGCTTACAGTGAAGTATAAAAGTACACAGAAATTTTACATTTTGTTTCATATTTTGTTTGTTGTGCTATTTAGTCGGATGTTTTAGTTAAAAAAGACTCTTACTAGATTGCAAATGAGAACAGAAAAACTAATGAAAGTATCGAGATTTAACTGTATTGGAACACCACAGTGAAGCAAAATAATTATTAATTTTTAGATGAGTCGTAGAAGTGGAGGAGTCTTGCTGTTTGCAAGGAAGGATATTATTGTAAATAGGGTAGAGTGGGTAGAAAATGGGAGTGAAGAGATGATTTTTGAAGTAGCTGCTGTAAAACTCAGTACAGAATTAGGGCAAGTACTCATTATTGGCATTTATAGATCCCCTAACTCAAGTGTACACGATTTTCTAATCCATCTAGAAAAAATGCCCTGCAAAATTACATTTAACCAAAATATAATAATCCTCGGTGACTTTAATATAGATGTAGATAATGTAAATCTTAAGGATATCCTCAATAGCTTCAACTTAAAAATTGTTTCTCAGGGCCCCACTAGAATAACAGAGCACTCAATCAGTACAATAGACCACATTATAACGAACCTGAATAACAGTAGATTTTGTACAATAAATAATGAATTTCATGTGTCGGACCATAGGGGTCAAATTATTGATATCTACAATTGTTTCAGCCAAATTAAGGAAAGTGTATATAGGTATGTTAGAGATACGAGAAAACATAACCTAGAAAAACTAAAGGACATTGTGGCAAAAGAGGAATGGACAGAGGTGTACAATGCTAGCGATACACATGAAAAATGGAAGGCTTTCATAAATGCATTTACTCTCCACTTCAATGAAAGTTGCCCTCAGTCCAAAAGAGCACTTAAACATGAAGTAATTAACAAATTAACTCTGCCACCCGAACTTACACATTTAAAAAATAAAATGAAAGCAATGTATGAATTTTTTCAAATGACTAAATTAAATTCTTACTCAAATGCCTATAATAAATATAAAAAACAATACAGAAAAGTGCTGATTAAATTAAAGGCAAAACAAATAGGGGAAAAAATAATTAATTCTGATAATACCACAAAAACAGTATGGGATATTATAAACAAGCGACTCAAACCTCAAATAGGAGAACATTCAAATTTAAGTCTGAAGAAGGATGGACAAGTAGTACATGACCCCTCTGAAATCTGTAAATTATTTAACAGCTTCTTTCTAAACATTGGTGGCAATACTACAGTTGACATAGGTAGTAAAGACAAAACTATTATAAACAGCATGTACTTGCGTGAGACGGATGCTGAAGAAATAGACAAAGTAATTAGTAGCTTTAAAAACCAACAGTCCTCTGGGTGGGATGGCGTATCACCTATAATACTAAAACATTGTAAACAAGAATTGCTGACTATACTGGTGCACTTAATAAATTACTCAATGAACGAGGGCATATTTCCAGAGGTATTAAAGATTAGCGTGGTACGACCAATTCATAAGAAAGGTTCATATGCAGATGTTAACAATTTCAGACCAATAACTCTAACTTCAGTATTCAGCAAAATGTATGAGAAAGTCTTAATAGCTAGAATAAATAGTTTCTTAATTGCTAATAAAATTCTTAATCATTTTCAGCATGGATACAGAAATAAATTATCGACCATCACAGCTATAGCGGAATATATTCACAAATTGTTGGAACTAAAAGATAAACACAAAAACACAGCTGGAATTTACTTAGACCTCTCCAAAGCTTTTGACTCTGTATCCCATGATCATATCATCTCAAAATTAGAGTACTATGGCTTCAGAGGACAAATTAATAAACTATTAACATCATATCTTAAAAATCGTTTGCAATGTACAGAAATAACTTGGAAAAAAGGGGATGTTATAAGCCACATTAAATCAGAATATAACTTAGTGAAATGTGGTGTACCACAGGGATCAGTACTAGGACCTATACTTTTTCTGATTTATATTAATGACTTACCTGAACCAGTAAACAGCAAGGTCATCTCATATGCAGATGATACATCTATAATATGTTGGAGTGAAGGAGAAGAAAGCTTAGAAGAAAAAACAACAAATGCAATTGGCGAAATATCTCGGTACTTTCAAAACAATGGACTAAAGTTAAATATAGGAAAAACAAAATTTATGACATTTCAAAGCGATTATCTAAATATAAACATTAACAATATACCTTTGGAACGGGTAAGAAACTTTAAATTTTTGGGCGTTCATATAGAAGATACTCTAACCTACAGTACAAACGTAGACATGGTTTGTAATAAAATGAACTCGGGACTCTACCTATTACGACAACTAGCAAAATATGGGAATATCAATACTCTTAAAACTGCATATTATGGCATAATCTTCCCACACTTAACATATGGTATTGAAATTTGGGGGGGAACAAGTAAAACCAATATGGACAGGCTATTAAAAGTACAAAAGAAATGCATACGAACCATGTACAACCTTCGTTTTCAACAAGCATGTCGGGATACATTTAAATCACAAAACATCCTAACAGTAGTATCACTCTATGTATTCAAAACCATTATACTTGTAAAAGACCGAAAGCAACATAACATCCTCAATAAAGATTGCCATACATATGATACGAGGAGAGCAACTGATTACCATAGGGTGAGCACGAATAAAACTCAAACTAATAAAGATCTATTTAAAATAGGAGCCATATTATACAATAAATTGCCATCTGTAATTAAGAATACTTCTGACTCAAAATTTAAACTGGTCTTAAAATCATACCTAATTGAAAAATGTTTGTATAGTATAAATGAACTGTAATATATATGTATGTAGTATAAATGAGTTGTATACCTATGTATACAATAAGGTTTGTACGTAATTTTGGCATTTTGATCTTTTTAAATAACTTATACTTTTGTAAACAACTCTATATTTTGTAAATAACTTATGTATTTTGATCATTTTGTATTTTGACTGTATAGAGATAATTAACAGTGTCAGATGCTCTTGTAAGAGTCTATTGGCCGCAATAAATTATTATTATTACACATCTGCTTCACTTTCGTACCTATTTTGAGGACATGTTTTGCAAATCCGTCATCCGCAAGGAGAACAGTGAATCATGCTGTCGGAACAGTTACGACATCCACAGTGAAACTTCACTTATCTTATAAGAAATGATGAATGTTTTCTTATAAATTGACTAGGATCGCGATTGCGATTAAATGGTCTGATAGATTTAATGGTTTGGGAAAAGATATTTATTTTTAAAAATAAACATCACGTAATGAATTTTGAAATACCGGCAGTCGATTCTGTTTTTAAATTTGTTTCATTTTCAGATTTTGGTAGAACTGACAAAAAATTAGTGACAACTAGCGACTGTAACGTTAACGAGATTGTTGATGGCTCAAGCTTGGAGCGGTTCCCCTCCGTGTGGGTTGAATTTATATCACACGATGCGGTGACATATCTGAAGTAGGATTCGCCCCGTCGTGAGGTCTACGCCCCACACGCGCAAAAGTTTTGCGCTCCCTCGGTGTGGCGATGCGTGTAGAAGGTAAGGTTTGTCACCTTACCTTGATGTAGAAGCAATGAACCTTTCGTCTAAAAGCCTTGAAGATGATGTTCTCGAAGATTTCTATAAATTCTCTCTCCGGCAGTGGCAGCGATGAGATGTGAAACTTCTCAGGTGTGGTATCGATACAAAAGGGATTTCACTTTTGGGAAACTATGGAATAAAATAATTAATACTGTTTCACTTTACTTGGAATTATAGTTCTCGACATCATTTTCTTCTTTACATGCAACTTTTTCCACTTTTTTCTTAAATTATTTACCGTAGCATCGCATATTCTATGTATATTTAAAACGTTTACTAACGTTCATAAATGATGAACTCCAATAACTTGTGTTAGTTTCAAGAAGTCTTTTACTGAAAACGCGTCTACCCGAGAGTTCAAGCCAGAAGAAAAAATTTAAGAATAAAATCATTGGTTCTTTTTTCTGTTTTGGTTGCTAAGTTACCGTAATACTTAATTCTGATTGGTCCTACTTCACAATTTGGGATTTCAATAAACCTAAGCATTTGTTGCATCATCTATATGGCCTGCTTGGTTATTAAGTTGAATTACAGATGGCCATGTTTACTTAATATGTCCATGTATGCAATATCAGCCCCATGCTGGTGATGTGAATAAAATATTCATGAAATAGCGATCCTAGTCAATTTATAAGAGAACATTCATCATTTCTTGTAAGATAAGTGAAGTTTTTTAATTACAAATTATTATATTTGTATATACCTGGGAGTGATGCTCAGACTATGCGAACAGCATTCACCATGCACATTCAAGACCAGACCACAGCGGCAATAAAAGCTATGTACGACATCCCCAGGATACAGAGTTTGAACCTACCAATGGCAATGGCGCTCTTCAAACTCAGAGTTGTACCAACGACCACATATGGAATTCAGATAATATGGAATCATCTAACAGCAAAAAACCTCAAGAAATGGAGAATGTCAAAGCCAGATACCTCGAGAGTCTTAACACTATCTAAGTATACAAGAAGCAGATATACGTACTTAATAGCACAAGAATCATATTTCATTGAAGACATTAGACTCTGTTTCAACCTACCAGAAACCCAAGCATACAAAGACACCATCAAAGAAAGAAAAACAAGACCAATGAAATGATGAGGAACATAATGCAAACTAAAGCAGTGAAAACAGAAGCTTGGAAAGGGCCGAACTTCCCATTGCGGCACATGTATACACGTTTTGCAGTGCATGGTTTTCACGGGAAGATATGTCAGAACGCGGCTTACCACAACCCCAACAAAGACTGCAGATGCAAGCTATGTGATGAGCCATGCTACCAATATCACTTGGTGAAATGCACAAGCAGAACTGAGACATTCAACACAGTAGCAAAAGACCGATGAAAGTTAAAATTGTCAGATTTTCAAATGTTAGTATGTACACAATTTGTTTAGTAAATCTTTCTAATTATTTTCCGTTCAAGAAAATATGTAATATATTTCCTCAATATTTCCATTTACAGAAGAACACCAAACTAATGGAAAAAACAGTAGTGTGCCCTGAAAATCATACTAATGAGAATCTACTTCAGTATGAAGAGTAATGATCAGTAAAAGCTTCTTTTTTTTTCTATAGATGGAGTCAACATGAAAAATTCAAACAATTCATGTTATCTCAATGGGTAAGAGCAACTGGATGGAAACTAGGAGATCTGTGGTTCAAATCCCGGCTGTGGCATTGAATTTTTCATGTTGACTAGCAGAAACCTTAGCCTATATACAGCTAGTATGAAGAAATGATTAATTTCCATCTATTAACTAAAATAATAAGAGTTAAATGATGAAGCCTGGGACTCAAGTACTTACGATAGTAAGTCGCCACAAATGGCGTATCTCGAATGCGAGAGCCCCTAGTGTTTTACTGGGAAATATACAGTCAAATGGAGAATTTAATGTCTGGACGGCACGTTGGCCATGGTAGCTTAATGAGTAAGAGCGACTGGATGGAAACCAGGAGATCCATGGTTCAAATCCTGGCCATGGCATTGAATTTTTCATGTTGACTCTATCGAAAACCTTGGCCTATATACAGCTAGTATGAAGAAATGATTAATTTCCATCAGTTAGCTGCTTTTTTTCTGTTTACGCATTTTTGTTCTGTTTCGTTACTTACTCGTTATAGTTTTCTTTAGTTTCAAATATGATTATTTTCCTCCTAGAGATAAGAAAAGCTTAAACTTTTTATGCTATTTTAAGTTTTCCTGTGTGAGTTTTTTTATTTTTATAATATCACTATTTAATTTTTAATTTTTCAAATTTGTATGTGACATCCAAAAATATTTTTTTGACATTCATTATTTGGTTTAAACGTCATTAATAAAAATGCAAAAAAAAAAAAAAAAAAAAAAAAAATGCATGAATTATCTCAAAGAGTTCAAGAGTTACTATTTTTTTTAAAAAAAAAAAACTTAAAATAGTCAGCCAGGAGGGCAGTACTGTCAAAATAAGGCCCAGACTATAATGTATTAAATCTAATGCACACCACAAATGAACACTGCATTTGGACAAAAACAGTATGCATAAGATGCACATAAGTATGGTAAGCAGATTATGAATATCTGACTCACCCTTAAAGTTACCAATTAGTAACATTTCCATTTTATTTACCTTTGTTTTAAGAAAGAAAAAGTTCAGCTACATTTAATACTTCAGTAAATAGCAGTTACATACACTACATTAGACAGTGGTTAAGTAGGTATGTATGGGTTACTGCTCCCAGTATATGTCTATCCTTTCACACATAGCATTGGGTATGTACATTGCCAAATAATACAGGAGTTATGAAACAAAATCTGTAGTACGTACACAATTTTTGTGAGCTATTCTAGAAATGTATTTTTCTTCAATAATTTTAAGTCACAAATTCATTTTTATAAATGTTTAACTTTCTTTTAGGTCAAGGAATTGAAAGAAACATTGAATCAAGTAAGAGCTTTAGCAGTTACTCAGGAGAAAGAATGGAACATTAAACATATGAAGGAAGTTGATACTGTTTGTATGCTGAGAGACAAGTGTCAAGAACTGGAAAATGATAAGCAAAGACTTGAAAGTCTGCTAGAAAGATTGCAGAAAGAACACTCCTTATTTGAGCAAGATAAGGTAAATGTCAAAAATATTAAGCTTTAAGAGGACAGATGGTCTAATAATAATTGTTTAACTTATGATGCCTTTTAGGCTGTTTTCATAGCCAATGTCTATGCCATTAAAATTATTCTCCGCAGGTCAATTATGTAGTGGTTTGCAGCAGATTGAGTTATGTTTTTGCTAGATGCCTTAGTTGTGTCTCTCTTAGAGTATGTTTGCTACTAAGCTGCAATAGATGCATCAGATGCTGTGCTGCTGCAACTCTTCTAAGTCTTTTTATTTTTTTATTGTTCAGCTTAATGTCCTATAAGTGGTTAGGTCTTATCAAGTGATTAATAACTGAAATGGTTGAAAGGATGATATGAGCAAGGGGTCCATAGGCCTTAAAGTTGAGTCATTCATTTTTTCAGGATAAAGTCAAGCCCCAGAAAGAAACCTTATCCAGATAAATCACTCTTAACCAAGATTTCAACTCGAGGCCTCTTGAATGTAGGGTAGACACACTACCACAACACTACAGAGGTTGTATCAAACAAATTTTGGTCTGCCTTTAATTGCTGGAGTACATTTATATAAACAGAGTATTTATGTACAAGAGAACTAATTTTTAAATTTCACTTTTATGTACCAAAATATGCTGGAGTTGAATAATAAACATAGAATTTTTTCCTCATTTGCAGATGTCACAACAGTGTGAATTTAGAACAGATGCATCATGCATAATGAAATCTGAACAAAGTGAACAAAGTTTAGATATCAAAGCAAGCAAGTCAGTAAACATGGATATAGTAAGTATAACCCTAAGTTATGCATAATCCCTCATTATTATTGTAAAATGACATGTTATTAACCGGAAGCAAACAAAAGAAACACAAGATTGTAATATAAATACACTTGAGTTATATTGGTCACCAATCTAGAAAGTGATTGACATTTCGTACTGAGAGAGGCGACGTTGCCGCTTATTCCTGCCATGTGGAGAGCGCGATAGGATTATGCATGTGAAGGTGATACAGTTGCAACTACAATGGATTATTATTATTATTATTATTATTATTATTATTATTATTATTATTATTATTATTATTATTATTATTATTATTATTATTATTATTATTATTATTATTATTATTATTATTATTATTATTATTATTATTATTATTATTATTATTATTATTATTATTATTTATAATACTATACACAAAGACAATAGTACAGTCGTGGATCTACGTTCAAACGCTAGAACATGCAAGAACACATCAATGTAAAAATCATCGTAACAAAAGAGCCATACCTGTGACATTTTGATGCTTATTGAAGTAGGAAAATACTGCTTACTTACATTTTCCCAGAGTTTCTAATTTAGACCCCAACATATTTCTTCTTTGAAATACTTTTCTTTCCCAATCTTAACCTTAATGTTCTTACTGATATCTACAGCACCTGAAGTCCTATCAAGCATCTTAGAAAATGGAATAATGGGCTACCCTTTCAATTTCTCCTGTTCAAAGTATTCTTTCATAGAGCATATTATTTCCCGTGCCTGTCCTTTAATTGGAATACCTTTACCAAATATAGTTTTATTTGGTTCCCGAGCACGTTCAGGTTTTCCCTTGTCACTATTTTTAGACATAATTAAACATTCATTAAAACACAATTGCAAATGATCACAACACGCGCACAGATACATGGACTCAGACTCACATAAACCAAGGCAAATTGCCACAAATAATATGTAAAGTAACTTTCCAGTACAGGATCTCTAACTGTTGTGTAAAAAAAATAAGAACAGAAACATATACGTGAAGGCACTCAGTTTATGCAGCATTATCAGCAAGAGAAACAAACACCAAGGTATTGTAAAATAAGACCTGAAGCTTTTCTGGCGACGAATATGCTCACCTTTTTCTCGGGCAGCAAGCCCGATGAAAAGACGATTAGATATCAACGTTTCGGGTGTGTTTATCTCTCCTATCAACAGGATATTTATAAAATGTTATAACCACAAATGAAACACTGGATATCACAAAAATATAAACAAAGACGAAACACTATCAAAATTCGCATTACTGAACAAAAGATTGTTTTCAGTAAATTAAATGCCAGATCAGGAGATGGCGTGAGTATAGAAAATTGTTTCAGAGAAACGTAACTACTTGATTATCAAGCTGTATTGATCTTTGCTTCTTAAATCGACGGATTTCCATTTTTATGGTCAGTTTCCAAGAGGAGCTGAACTGAAATCCAGCATCATGATTAACCGTGCTCCTTTCAGAGGAAATTGCCAAAGCCTACTTAATTCTCCACTCCCAGTAACTGTTGCATATTGCCAAGATGGTCGTCTCCCGAAAATTGGCTCTATGGTTGCTATCAAAACAATGCTCTGCCAGCCCAGACATCTCAGGTTGCATTAAATGAATGTTCCGTTCATGTTCGATTATTCTGGTAGTGATAGTCCTTCCGGTTTGTCCTATATATGGTGTCCCACATTCACAGGGACTGCGGTACACTCCCGGAACTTGGAAGTCCAGTTTGTCTTTCACTGGTCTCAACAGATGTTTAATCTTCGGAGGTGGCTTGTGGATGGTCCTGATGCTGTATTTGGTGAGAATTCTGCTGATTCTGCCAGATAGATTGCCGGTAAATGGGATGAAGGCTGTAGTGGTAGGCTTATCTGACGCTTACTGTATTACAGGTTTCCCTTTCCTAGCTTTGGTGATCGATGCTTCAACATTGAATGTGGGACACCATATATAGCACAAACCGGAAGGACCATCGCTACCAGAATAATCAAACATGAACGGAGCATTCGTTTAATGCAACCTGAGAAGTCTGGGGTGGCAGAGCATTGTTTTGATAGCGACCATAGAGCCAATTTTCCGGAGTCGACCATCTTGGAAATATGCAACAATTACTGGGAGCGGAGAATTAAGGGTGCTTCGACAATTTCCTCTGAAAGGAGCACGCTTAATTGTGATGCTGGATTTCAGTTCAGCTCCTCTTGGAAACTGGCCTTAAAAATGGAAATCCATCGATTTAAGAAACAAAGATCAATACAGCTTGATAATCAAGTTAAGTAGCTACATTTCTTTGACACAATTTTCTATACTCATGCCATCTCCTGACCTGGCATTTAATTTACTGAAAACAGTCTTTTGTTCAGTAATGCAAATTTTGATAGTGTTTTGTCTTTGTTTATATTTGTGTCTTATGCAGTGTTTCATTTGTGGTTATAACATTTTATAAATATCCTGATGATGGGAGAGATGCACACTCCCGAAACATCGATATCTAATAATCTTTTCACCTACCTTGCTGCCCGAGAAGAAAGTGAGCACCAAGGTATTGTGTTTACTGCAGTGTTTGCGTAACTCGCTTGCTCGCAGATTATGCTAAACACGTGTTAGAATAACGACAACCAAGGTTTAACATTTAATGTTGTCATGGAAGCGTTTGACTCTAATTGGTCCCTCTAATTGTTACTATGACAACCGTTATGATGTACTCATCCCCTCCCATTTATTTAAAGCCTTCTTCCATGTGCCTACTAACTGTCAGTCACATTCTAGTTTGGCGACCAGTATAATTTTTAACTGAAAAACCTGTGCTTCAATTAGCACTTTCATATTTTATTTCATTCTCACCTAAGTTAATGTTTTAGATTGGAGTACTCTAATATGGAAATTTGCAATTATCAAGAATGACTTAAACATTGTACAATGAGCTCAGATATTATTTTAGGTCAGCTATACCACCTTCATAAACAAAAAGCTCCTTCCTAAGTATACGGCAATGTATACAAAGCAGTAAAAGTTTGCTACTCCCCTGTCACCTGGGATTGGAGGGAATGGCCACACTATTATAGCGACCATGTGAACATATGCGCACATTCAACTTTGTTGAGTATGGGTGCACGAGCAATGAGTTTGCCATTTTCAATATTTACCTAGCTTTATCTTGTAGCACTTCAATTGTTAGGTTAAATGCTACAGAGATATATTTTTTCAGCACAAAGAAAGTGATGAAGTATTTAACATTACTGCAATAAAGTGAAAAAAAGTCAGCTCAGATCTTGGTTTCCTCATGTAGTCATTTAGAAACAAAGTATTAAGGCATGGTGTTTGTGGAAATAATAGTGATAAATATGAGGTGTGTTAAAAAAGAAACCAGACTTTATTGCTTATTGTACAACATTTTAAGCACTGTCCCCTTCAAAATGGTCTTCTCTACGGGCAATAAACCATTCCCATTGTTTCTTCCCTTTTTGGAAACCTCCTGAAACACATTTTGTGGAATGGTGCACAGATGTCTTATCTCATAGGCCTGAATCACTTCTATAGTTTGGGAACGATGTCCTTTAAATGTGTTTTTCGGTTTGGGAAAAGGGAAAAGCCTGCTGGGACTAGGTCTGGAGAATACGGTGGATGGGGCACAACAGGAATGTGGTGTTTTGCTAGATAGCTGCAGAAAATGTGAAATGTGTAGTGTTTAGCACCCTCTTTTACTACATGCAGCATTGTAGGTGGTGACACTGATGATACATGAAATGAAGATGGAACACTGGTGGAAAGAGATGGCAGGGAAAACCATAGATCCCTGAGAAAACCTGCCCCAGTGTCAAGTTGTCTGCCACAAATCTCACTTTGCAGTAGATAACTGCAGACAAGGAGTGACACGTGAGCAGGTGCATTGTCATGATGCAACATCCAATTCTGGTTTTTCCACAATTCCTGGCTCTTCCTGTGCACAGTATCCCTCATGCGCACTAGGATTCCCGGGTAGACCTCCTTGTTTACCATCTGACCACATGGTACAAATTCATGATGGATAATGCCTTTGTAGTGAAAAAATACCACCAGCATCATCTTGATCTGTGATTGACTCATGTTGCTTTTTCTGGACAAGGTGACCCTCTTCCTACCCACTGCAACGATTACATCTTAGTGTCAGCCTTACACTCATGTCTCATGCCTGTTAGATGTTCTTAAGAAAGTTTAGCTATTTAGCTGCAATAAAAGTATTATTATAAGAAAGTTTTCATTGTCATTAGCAGCAGCAAGCAGTACCTCACACATTTCAACATGGGTCTATTTCTGACCAGTACCCCGCACATTTCAACATGGGTCTATTTCTGACCTTCAGTCAACAAACATGGTACAAATTTTGCACTGACATGATGCATCTCAAGTTTCTCACTCAAAATTTGATGGCATGATCCTACACTGATGCCCACCTCATCAGCAACTTCCCGAATAGTTAAATGATGATTTCCGCAAATCACAGCACAAATTCTATTCACATGGCCATCATCTGTTGATGTCGAAGGACTTCCATACTTGGAATAATCACAGATCGACATCCTGTCTGCTAAACCAATCATAGCACTGCATGTAACTCATACAGTCCTCCCCGTATGCTTGGCTAAACATTTGTAATGTCTCTGAAAGTTTTGCCAAGTTTGTAGCAAACTTTCACACACTCATGTTCTTCAAGCTCCTTCATTGTTATTTTGTCACCAATCCAACGAGCAGGCTGTACATGTGCACATCTCAGTGGCTGTGGTTCGCTTGCTAATTGTCCAAGCAAAATGTGGCAATTGCCAGTTTGTTGTCTAATCCTGCCTCAAGGTGTGCTCAGTAGCTGCAGTGTGCTCTCTCTGCTGGTTGGCACACTATCTCATAAGTTCAGTTTCTTTTTGAGCACACCTCATAAGTGTATAGCCACTGTGATCTAGATTTAAATTCAACAATGTTTTCACATTCAGAAATTATGTCTGTTCTATTTTTGTTCACAGATTCAAAACCAATGTCTTGAAAAATAGTGTAAAATTGAAAAAACTATTTGTAGTCTTTCCAATTAATTTTGACGTCACTGTTACTAAATTCCTCCAATTATGTATAATAGTGTAGAAACTTGTTTTCCTGAAGTTAAGCAAATTTGGGTCACTGTTTACAACTTATAGCACTTTTCCAACTCTTGGTGACTTGTTTTCTTACAAAGTAGATATGCACTTTGGCATAACATTTCTTACAAATCATCACATTTACCTTCCACTTAAGGTTTTGTTCCTTTATAGGTTTTTACAAGTGTTGAGAACCAGCCTGTTTTTGGCATAACATTTCTTACAAATCATTACATTTACCTTCCACTTAAGGTTTTGTTCCTTTATAGGTTTTTACAAGTGTTGAGAACCAGCCTGTTTTCACTATGTCACTCTGTGAAGTATTAATCTTTGGCACTGAAACATCAGTTAACTCTCCTGACATATTAACTGTGTCCTCAACAGCTGGCATCGGATGCTTTTCACACAACTTGCAAAATACATTTAGCACAACTTGTTTTGTGCCACTTTTAAATGGTTTCTCCCTGAGATGTTTCGTATATTGCACAGAAGCAATCTTATTATAAAAATTGAATGGTGTATTTAAGAATAATGCATATATTTACTTTTTATTTATGAGAGAGAGTACAATTCTATACACATTTGACTGTTGCATTTGCAGTAGAGCAGTATTTTAGTATTTTTTCGTATAAATATAAGCAACCTGTGAAATTTTTGTGAACTATATTTGCCTTCTGCAAGGGTTACAAAACTGAATTGGATAATCGTGGGTCATTCATGCAGTTGCTTTTGTACATCACCATAGAATGTTAGGATGGAGCCATTTAAGAGGATTTATGAATTATCAAAATGCAGCTTATAATAAATTAGTTTTAATTGTTATTCTGTTTTCTTCAATAGTGCATTTTTAATAGAGATTTAACCCTGTACAGTCAACTTATTTAATTGCAGTGGACTAAAAAGTCATGTGGTATATAGATATTGAAGCCATTGGTAGAAAATATTACTTAACTGTTGCCCATTTTGTCAGTTCTAAAGAGTTGGATATCATGCTTTTTAATTTCATGTTTCACGTATATTCTGCTTGCTGTGCAGTGACAAGTTAATGATAATGCTTCATTTGAAGTGTTAGGTGAGCAGTTGTGGAATAAGAGTATGTTAATGCCACCTGTTTTACAAATGAAAGATTGAACTAAGTAACAATGGGTGTGTAGCTTGCAGAACATCAAATGAGCATAGAGAAATTTGGAAGGAAGAATTTAGTTGTAATAGCAACAGAACTATTATAAACACATGACCATCTTATTAATTGAAAGAGTAATTTTAACCTCAATGGTGATAAGAGGTATGGAATTAAATCCAGGACCACTAGCATTATACTGCTATTTACTGTAAATTTATAAAAGGTTAATTTGATCTACTAAATAGTACTTGTCTAACTTTAATGATGAATAGACTGTAAACTACACATTGGTAGACTATAAGATGGGCAATGTCTCCTCATTCATATTAAATGAGTGACAGGCATGAAGAACTTTTTCATTTGTGGAATGAAACTATGGTGTAAAATACAATAAAAGGAAATGCTTCAAGAATTTCTTCAAATTGGTAGTGACTACGAATTTGGTGCTAAGGTCTAAAACCACCAGAACTAGTGACATGAACTATCGTCAATGAAGTTTTAAATATGAAAGAAAATATTTTCTATGGCTTTTAAAGAAAACAAAATGACTGAGATTACCAAAATGCTTTATATAGAATGTTCTATTATACTACATAGAAATTGAAGCAAGGTAAATGAAGCAAGGGAAACAATTGGAAATATTTGTAATGTGAATATGCGAAAGAATGATGTATTTCAAATTGATAAAAGTAAATAATTAATTGTACATTTTTAAAGGAGAACATTGCTGAAACTTCTCAGAAAGAGATGTGACATTGATTGAAAAAATATTTGAAGTCGGTTTTTAACACTTCATCACTTACGTTTTTGTATTATTGAGAGACTAGTTTTGGAAGCCATTGTATCCATTATCAACCTCAGTGCATTGATAACTGATGCAACAGCTTTTGAAACTAGTCCCTCAATAATATAAAAATGTATGTGATGAAGTGTTAAAAAGTGCCTACAAATAGTTTTTTCAATTAATTTTGATGTCACTGTTACTAAATTCCTCCAAGTATGTATAACTGTGACATTGATTCAGAAGAAATTGTTTATTAAGAGATACAAGTGCAACTAAGCAATTGTAAATAGAGGAAAGGTTCAGGTGAGAAAATAATGCCAAAACACAACACTGAGGTAAATAATAAATATGCAAAAACAAAGAGATAAAAAGAATGGAGAAGGTGGGATTTGCATAAAGGAATTACCAATAAAGAGGCATTTAATTGTATTATGTCTTTTAGTCTATATTCCTGTCTAAGAATGCATTTGATGTTGTCAATTATTTATCTTGCATTAGCCAGATTTTTTTAATAGAATTCCACATACCCCTTTGTTAATGTTTGTTTTTCATTTGTTTGTAGGGTCAGGTCCATTTTCCAGTGTAAGACAATACATGCACAATAAAGAACAAATTATCATTTTAAGTAGCTAAGTTACCTTAACACTAAATTTGGTTCCTTAAATTTCTTTGTTACTATAGCAGAGGATTTAGATAATATGAAAAGGTAGATGCAGCCTGAAAAATTAAATTCCATAGCCAGAATGTGGACCACAGATCTTCCAGTCTTTGTCTGGACATTCTAACCACTGAGCTACCAAAGTAGCATGCTGGCATAGCATTAAATTCTCTAACCAAGTCACATTTTTCCCAGTAAACCACAAGGAGATCTCCAATTCACATGAAATAACATACCTTAATGGTGACATTTGTAAGTACTTGAAGTTGTGGGCTTCATAAAGTAACCAACTATTAGGTCAATCAGTGGAAATTAATTGTTCTTCCACAATTACTCGTGTATAGGACAAGGTTTTGGAAAGGTAGAATCAGATTGAAAAATTCAATACCTTAGTCAGGATTTGACCCACAGATCTTCCAGCCTCTGTCCATTTGCTCTAATAGCTTTATTCTGCAGCTTTACCAACAAATTTATAGTCTTTGCCACTCCAAAAAATTGAAAATTACAGGAAATATCAGCATATGGATTCAGTACGCACATAATGGACAAACTAATACAAAAACACTGAAGATAAAAAAGTTGGACATCACTCCTCTCAGCAGCAGATACATCTCACCGAAAGGATAGTAGATTCAGCAGCTCATAACAAATTCTTTGAGTCCTTTTGGTACTTGTTTGCTTCACTTACACAGTAATTTAACAGAACATGTTTTATAATCCTTTGCTTTCATCATCAGCTATATATTTACTGGCAATGTATTTGTCTTCTTCCCTCTGCTTTCTGGTAGTGACGTGATGAATTTGATGTAAGTGTCTGTAGGCAGGACTCAAAATTCATAATTCTGCAAATATGTTTTTGGATGAAAATCTCCCATACGGTGAGTTTTAGTCGGTGGCTTATTTCTTTTAATAGTTCAGCATTTGTGTCTATTTAATGGTGGGTTTTCCAAAAATGAGCTGCGATGTCTGATTTGTCCTACTAATTGACAGCACTTAGAACAGCAACTGGTACCTGAGGGACATTGTAGAGCCCAAGGTACTCCCCCTGCTCCAGGCATCTCCACAGGCTATATTTCAGCAGGACAGTGCCTGGTCACATATTGTGAGGAATGGACAAGAGTGATGGGTAACAATGCTTTCCTGGCCTTTAGGTTCATTTCACATGTTGCCCATCAAACGTATCTGGGATACTGTTAGTCTGCAGCTTGTTCTTGTGGACCTCCATTAATCAGTATGAAGGATTTGTGGAATCGCATACAAACAGCGCAGAGGTTGATCCCTCAGGAACATATTCAGAACCTTTTCGATTCCATGCTGTGATGTACAGCACCTCTAATTGCTGCATATGGAGGCTATATTAAATATTGAATATTCAGGCTTGGAGGTTATGTTTATTTATTTATTATTTATTTATTATTTATTTATTTATTTATTTATTTATTTATTTATTTATTTATTTATTTATTTATTTATTTATTTATTTATTTATTTATTTATTTAATGCCAAGCTATTACATAGATTGCGTCTACTGGAATTGACCCTAGTCACTTACCCAGTAGATGTCTAAATGCTAGCAATCCTTCACAACCTTTTTATCTCACACATCCTGTGATCTAAAATTTACATTGTCGGCTCTTACTCATAACATCTGTTAATTGACCATTTCCATTTGGATCTCACCTTCCATAGAAATTCCTCTAATTGTCTAATCTGACTCTGATCAAGGAACATTTTCTCTTGGTTACAATACTTTTATTTCTCAGTCACTTCTCCCTAATCAATATTTTTCCTCCATTCATCTGTACCTCTACATTCCCATATAATATGCTCTCCATCCTCTTTGTCCCCACAAATTGGACAGTGACCTTGCAGTACGCTACCCCTTAGACTTCTACCCCTAATCTGTACCATGCTATTGCTTCTCTTTCCCTTTTATTACAGATTTTTAAATACTTTTCTGACCTTGATTCTGTTCCAAACATCCTTAAAAGAACCAGTGACCTTTTCTCTTCCATCTCAGCCCACATAGTTTGAGGATCCATATCCTCAAATCTAGATCTAACTACCTTCCATATTTTGCATGCTAAGCCATGTCTATGCAGCCATATATCACCTATTCCACCGTTTTCCAACTGCTCTTTTACACTTCAACTAGGTTCCCTGATTGGGATGCTTTTCTGGAAAACTGAGATAGCACTTAATCAAGCTATCCTCTGGCAACTCCAGCATCCTGTACCAGTACTTAACCACTCTTTCCATCACCATTTCTTTCGCACTACTTTTTCCTATTTCTAAAGTACTCCTACATTTGTTGAATTCTGGGGTACACCCACCATAAATTTACAGTATGTTCTTAATACAAGATCCATTTTCACCCCCCCCCCCCCATATTTCGACCCTATACCCCTCCCTAAATTCTACTAAGGCTGAGTGTAGTCTTTCAAACCAGGATACCTTCATCATTGTAGTTATATATAAGCATTTTCTCAATAAACCCAGAGCTGATCTACCCTTAGCTAGAGGCCACTTCTTCTGTAACTCCCAGTCCCCTTTCCTGCTTAGTTTAATCCTCAAATAGATGTAATCCTGCACAACTTGAATTTCTGTGCCTCCCATAACCCACTTTTCAGACTTCTTCAATTTATTTCCATTTTTAAACACTATTATTTTAATCTCAAAAACAATTTTAGTTGGTTTATTGATATTCGTCACTTTTTTATACTAATGAGAAACTAGTTTCAAAGGCATTCGCCTCCATTTTAAATCTCTTTCCAACTGGCATCTGTTGTTGTCTGCTCTCTCTCTGGTGGTGGAACTATGAACTTTTAAGTTCCACCACCAAAGAGAGAGAGAGCAGACAACAACAGATGCCAGTGGGAAAGAGATTGAAAATGGAGGCGAATGCCTAGTCTCTCATTAGTAATTTCCTTTTACATCAACAAATGGAAATACAAAATCAAGATTACAAATTATAAAATTCATACTGAAATATGCCATATATTCCTAAATCCTGAAAATCCTATCATGTTATCATGTTGCCCACCATTGAATAGTAATTCAGCCCCCATACACCTAACCCTAGGTTTTTGTGTAATGGAGGCCCTCTGCTCCTTTTTACACTTTCTGCCATTTCACCTATCCTACTCTACATTTTTCTCTTAATTGTTCTTAGCCATCTCTCTTTAACTTTCCCTAAATAATTCCCTATATTTCTCCTGTTCTTTTCTCCTTTTACTGACAACATTTTTCTAATTACTACTTCACCCCCCCAAATTGTCCCATTTACGTAGCCAAGCCTGCTCTCTCCATATCTTTGTTTGACTACAATTTAATATACAATGGAAATCTGCATTCTCTTCTCCACACAATGGACATTTATCTAGCTCCCTCTCTTGACCTATACCTTTCAAGTTTCTCACTCCTGTTCTCGCCCAAGCAAAACCTTCTCGCCCTAACTTACTACATATATCTATATATCCTTCCCTCCTCCAGGTTATTTTTATTTCTCTATATAATCTCAGTGAGCTTTTGTCACTTATATTGGCAAAAATATCTTGTCTGTCAATATCTTCTAATCTTAGCTTAACCTCTTTCCAGAAGCCTCTATACCCATACTCTGCATTTATCCAGGAATGACCCATACCTATCTGCTTCAACAAGTCATACATTTTATGTGCCCAAGACCCATCCCAGTTACTTCTCTTTTGAATATGAAAACATTCTTTAATTATATTGCCATCTTCCAAGTTAGTGATTCTGTATAGATATTTCATTGCCCTTGACAAGATTTTAATTTTAGTAGAATGCCTGCCTAGTTCTAATTGTGCTGCCCCATTAGGTGATGCTATTGGTAATCCCAATATGTATTTACAAAAGGATCTATGCACTCTATCAGTCTCTCTCCAAGTCTCATCTATTCCCCAAACCTCTGATCCATGTAACATTCTATTTTCTACTACTGCCGTATAGATCCTCTCCAACCATTTGACATTTATATCCGGTAGTTTACTGTAGCATGATCTTATCACTCTCATGGCCATTTTACCTTTTGCCACAGACATCTTTTTTTGTTCTTTCCAGCTGCCATCTGAACTCAACCTTGTACCCAAATAATCAAATCTCCTTACTACCTCTATTTCTTTTCTATTAACCTCCCATTTCTCATCCTTATGCAACCTGTATCCTTTTTTGAAGACCATAATCTTTGTTTTGTTTTCATTCACTTTCAAACCCCATTTATTGCAATAAGAATTGGCTGCCTCGATTGCTCTTCTCAGCCCTCCACTTGATATGGACCCAACTACTAGGTCATCTGCAAACAGTAGCCCCGGTATTTCTTTATTATTAATAACTGGTGAATGTACCCTACAAGTTGATATCTTCTCTAAAATTCCATCGATATAAAGATTAAATAATACTGGACTAAGTTTACATCCCTGTCGTACTCCTGCCTTACTCGATATAGATTTAGTTACTTTGTTGCCTGGTAGTTTTATACACAACTCATTCTCTTGGTATATCATTTTAATTACTTCTATAAATGCCTGACTTATCCCCTTATTGCTTAATTTTATCCACAGTGCATCTCTATTAATTGAATCAAATGCCTTTTCTAGATCAATAAATATCATATATACCCTTCCCCTTTTATTGCTCAGATATTTGTGTACAATTGTTTTAATAATAAAGATGTTGTCAGATGTTCTCCTGCCTGGTCTAAAACCTGCTTGGAACTCCGATAGTTTATTCTCCTTCTCAACCCAATTTTGCAACCTATTTGCTAGAATTCCCATGAAAATCTTCCCTAGAATAGACAATAAACTAATCCCTCTGTAGTTAGCTGGGTTATTTTTATCTCCCTTTCCCTTGTAAATTGGCAATACCATGCTTGTCCTCCATTTCCTAGGAATTTTCTTTTCTTCCATTATTTTATTGAATAACTTTATCACTATTTTCCTCCTAGTTTCATGGAGTGCCCAAGCCTTCCAAAATTCTCCTGGTATACCATCAATACCATTAGCTTTGTTAGCTTTTAACCTCTTTATTTGTTCACAAAATTCAGCATCCGAGATATGTCTATCTAATTCATTAATTATTTGCGGACCCCCTAACAAACTTCTTTCCACTCTGATATAATTATCTTGTCCTAACAGCGATTCAAAGTATGCACACCATTGATCTGCGCCTATATACTCATCTCTCCCCACATCTTTATATAGCCCTCTTATTATTGACCAAATTTTCTTAGTGTCATGTATTCTTGCTGCTTCATTTAGCATTCTGCCTATTTTCTCACCCCATTCCCTCTTTTTTTGTTCCATTAAGACACCTGTATGCCCATCTCAAGATCAGGAAATTTTCCCTTTCCTCTTTTTCCCCTGATTGCCGCCAGTTCTTTAATTCCTGTGCTACTCTTGCCTTTGCCATCTGGCAATCCTTGTCAAACCACTGCCAACTGATGCCTTTAGAAACCCCCATTTTCATACCGGCCCCTGCCCTTTTAACAATATATTCCAGTGCCTCTAAGGCTTGCTCTATTTTATTCTCAGTTAAGCTTTGTACCCTCACTTGTAAGATTTTACTACTCTCTGAATTCAATTCATTAACAAATGTTTTATGCAACTCTTCTTTCCACTTATACACTTCCACCACACTGAGACATTCTTCATCAAGCTTCTTCATACATTTGTTGCCTTCCCCTAACTCTAATCTTAATGGAAAGTGACAGCTTGATGTTAAAACATTCATAACTTCAAAATCTAGGATCCATTCATCAATTCCTACAGAATACATTAAAATATCTACCACACTTTGGCCATTTTTATTAGCAAATGTGAATTCCCCTTCTTTGTCACCCACTTTCAGGCCATTACAGATCATAAGATTATTCTCCTCACAGAAATCTAAAAGTTTCCTCCCTTCACTATTGGTAACTTTGTCTTTGCTATGCCTAATCTCTATTTCAAGTTCCTTCTTAGCTTCATCACTTGGATTAATCCACTTAACCTGGTGTTCCCCTATTCTTGAATTTAAATCACCTACAATTATTATTTCAACTTTCCCATACTTATTTTCCAACACTTCTATACCCCAACCTAGTTTCCTAAACACATTTGGATCATAGAATTCTGATACAGTAGGTGGGTTATACACTAGCAATACAGGCAGTTCCCCCATTTTGATACATGTCCCCTATGGAGATCCATAACACTGATCTGCTTGACAGTTCTTTTTCTTCTTTCACCTTCAGACATTTATCTTTCTTTATAAAACAGCCTAAACCCCCTGAAGCTCTGTCTTTCCTTTGGTTCTTCATCCCACTTATGCTATAAAAGTCAAATCCTGGAAGTATTACACTAGTTTTTTTCTCTATCCAGGTTTCCACAACCATTAATATATCACAAGTTTTTAGCACATTATAGATTTCCCCACTGCACACTTTCTCCCAAAGCCCATCTACATTCCAACCCCCAATGGATAGTGCGAATCCCTATGCTTCATCTTTCCTTTTGAACCTCCACCTTTCTAAGTTCATCTGGCTCCTGGTGCGCACACGTTCTTTCACTTCCAGGATACTTCCTGATGGAGTTGACACCACTTGTAAGTCGCCTAAATTCTGCTCAATCTCAGCCGTTCTCAGACTACTTGACACGGTATGAGCTTCCCTCATCAGCTGATCTCCTTGCGTGTCTCTCTCATTAGTATAAAAAAGTAAGTGACGATTATCAATAAACCAACAACAAATAGTTTTTGACATTAATTTTGACGTCACTGTTACTAAATTTCTCCAAACACATATAACTATTATTTTAGTTTTATTTTGATTCACTTTAAGACCCCAGACCTTACAATATCTCTCTATCTCATTTATTGCATGAGTTAAACCAATTCCTGTTACTGACCCCACCATTAAGTCATCTGCATATAATAAGCCCAGGATCTCCATGTTTTCTATCATTTAGGATCTCCATGTTTTCTATCATTTATGCTTGTTGTATAAACTTAGACAATCCATGATGCCATCAATAAACAAACAAAAATAGGACTCTTTTAGTTAATTGATGGAAATTAATCATTTCTCCACACTAGCCGTACATAGGCTAAGATTTTTTATGGATAGAGTCAACATGAAAAATTCAATGCCACGGCCGGGATTTGAACCACGGATCTCCTGGTTTCCGTCCAGTCGCTCTTAGTCTTTGAGGTACCATGGCCAACATGCTGTCCTGACATTAAATTCTCCATTTGACTCATATATTTCCCCAGTAGACCACTAGGGGCTCTCGCATCCGAGATACACCGGCCGTGACATTGAATTTTTCATGTTAACTCTATCCATCAAAAATAGGACTCTATTTACATCCTTGCCTAAGACCTCTTTTATTGATTCACCTCAACAGTTGGTCTGTTTAGTGAACGCGTGTGCAGTTTGCTCCTCAAAGAGAACTCACTCTACCGCCCAATAATGACCGTCATAAATCTACTTCCACACTTCAGAAATGGAACACTGTCATATGAAGACCAATAGCAACCCTGATTTTCAAGAAGTGACAGTCGCATGTCTACTCCACGTGGAGTCTCAGTTGCCAAAGTTCCAACTTCCAGTTCTGTTTCATTAGGTGCAGAAATTTGTTGTGTGTCACGATGTGGAGACCATGAGAGGGAAATGCTGTGGTAAATGCAAATGACGTAGTAGATACCTTTCAGTCAAGTGAAAATAACCAAAGTGATGATAATAGTGTGAACAACTGGGCTGAGATATTTTACTTGAAAAGCCTCAAAAAACAAAGTTTCAATGGGAACTGTTTCTAAGCAAATTCAAGCGGTTGTTTTGAACACATATAAATATGTGCTGAGAAATAATCTTGGTAAGGGGTCATGCTTGATGATAAATTTTGGGTATTCACAGAAATACAGTAAGAAATATTGTGACGAAAGGAATACCAAAGACGCCGATCAAGTGTGAAAACAAAAGGAAACATTTCTCTAAAGTAGATAATTTCACATGCGATTTAATTCATCAAGAAATTTATAGATTCTATGCAAAAGGGAGAGCGTCCACCTTAGACGAATTGCTTGCACATTTGCAAGAAATTTGTGATTTTCCTTATGGGCACTGCACTTTGCGCGGTCTCCTAAAGGAGCTGGGTTTTAAATACCGCACTTTGAATAAGTTAAGGGTTATTATGGAATCCAGTAGAATTGTAGCTTGGCGATATATATATAATATGTCAAAACTAAGAAAGTTTTGAGTAATGGACATAAATAATTTATTTAGACGAAACCTCGTACGATACCCATGACGTATCGAGAAAGGTGGCAACCTTGCAGAAAGGTCTGCAAGGAGGAGGGCCAGGGTTGTAAAACGATTATAAGGGTTCGTCAAAGGCAGCGGCCGACTGCACATGAGTTAACTAAACAGACTTTACCTCCTCTTCCCCACATTTGACACAAAGTATTTTCATGGTATAGTTCAATTAATAGTTCTACTATCCCTTTAATTATTCCTTTAAGCCTCAGCGTATTCCACAAGCTTTTCTTATTATTTTATCATATGCCTTCTCAAAATCTATGAATATAGCATACATCCTTCCCCTTTTCACCTGTAAATATTTGTCAACTAGTGTTTTGATAACCATTATGTTGTCCACTTTTACCTAAATCCTGATTGAAATGCAGAGAATCTTTGGTTAACCTCTGCCCAGGTTTGTCGCCTTTCAGCCAACATTCCTGTAAAAATTTTTCCCATATTTGATAATAATGCTATCCCTCTGTAATTCCCCAGATTATCTTTACTTCCCTTTCCTTTATATATGGGCTAGATTATAGCCTCCCTCCATCTTTTTGGCACTGATCTCTTCTCCTTCACAGCATTCAAAAGCCTAATCAAGCACTGCAGTCTGCTCCTATCCTCACACCATGCTTGAAGAAATTCTTCTGGCAAACCATCTGTTCCCACTGCTTTATTCTTTTTAAGGCTTCCCACCTGTTTCAGGACTTCTTCATTTGAGAAAGATCTGTCCAACTCCTCTATATAATTACAAGCCATCTCAAGCTCCCATATTGGTAAGCTCCTCTCCTCTCTTTCAAACAGTTGACCAAAGTACCTCAACCACTCAACAGCCATAATTGATGGATGTTTAGCTAGTTTCCTCATACATCTCCTGACTACTTGGCATATCTGAGTAGCCCCTCCTGAAATTATTTTTGCTTCAATTTCACGTGCTCTTTCCCTTCCCCATTTTTCTTTTTTTGACTCGACCAGCAATTTAAATGCTCTTAAGTTTCATTTCTTGCTTCTCTGCCCTTCCATTAACTTCCCTCCACCTTATTACTACATGGCAAAGTGAGAAGGCATATGGGAAAAAATTCGCAAGAAGGATATGTTTACCTGAGCTAATCGTACATACACAGTAAGTCCAGTGTATGTATACTCAGTTCAGATATAATCATGTCTTCTGGACAGCAACATGTCATACAGCGGCAGGTGCGAGAAAACATATCATATAGACACATGCAGCTTCCAATTGCTCTATTTGTGTTTCGTAACTTACTGTACGTCAACTTACTGATATTTCACTCATCTAATTAACCAGTTAAGACCCGATAAGGACCGATCACAGCTCTGGTCACCTGAAGGTCAATATGCCTCAATGCTCTGTCGAGTAATACAGCCCTTCTAACCAAATTCCTCATATTTCTATATTCTTGTTTGAACCAATCATTAATCATGTTCCTATTCTGGCTTATCCTTCTCATATTTCTTCCTGTCCATTTTAATACAAATGTATAAATATCTAGTGCCTCCATTATACTGGTCTTATTTACCATATAATGCATCGCTTGCATACATAGATTTGCCGCTTCAGACCCAATCACCTCGTAAAACTCTTCTTTTTCCCCTTATAACACTCCATTTTCACCACCCAATTATTATGTTCCTTGTTGGACACTTCATATTTCTCTATCTGAGTAAACATTTTCTACTGGAAAATGCACACTATTACCATACACATTTGATATCTTAAAATTAGTTATCTTAAACACCATCTCTTTACTACACAGAGCATAATCTACAACACTCTGTCCTGAACCCTTATACAGGTAAATTAACCAGCCTTTTCTTCCCCATTACATCCATTCAATATGGCACAATTTGTGTTTTCACAGAATTCTATCAACTTGAGTCCTTCCTCATTTATTACTTTATCTTTGCTAATTCTGTTATACAAGATATTGTTTTGTCCTATTAAAACACCCTCCTTTGGGTAACTACTCCCTTGCAAATCACCACTTCTTGCATTTAAGTCTCCTAATATCATGAATTCAGCCAGGGGAAATATACTCTTAATCTCCTCCATCTCCTCTTCCTCTTCCCGGAGGAGAAGGGGATTGTGAAAATCACAACTTTTTGGAGGGTTATACATTATTCCTATTCATAACTCCCATTCCTTTACAGGCAACCACATTACCTCATCTATCTTACAGTTTCTCACTTTAATTTTGCTTATTATGTCATTTCTTATAAATGCCCCCATGCCTCCTGACATTCTTCCCTTTCTCTTCCTTCTCTTTCCTGATTTATAAATAAATGTGAGACCTGGCACATCTACTTGCACTGCGGCATCCACCCAAGTTTTAGCAACAGGCAAAATCTGGATGCTTTAAATTATACGTTTAAAGTATCCCAAACTCAAACCTCTTAAGAGACCCTCACAGTTCCAAAACATTATCTTTACAATCCTCTCCCCCCTGCTACATCCTATTGTGAGTCTGCTCTAAATCTGAAATCCTTTAGCTTTCTTTGACTTCTAAGGACAACACCAGTTGTCCACTCTCTCCATCTCACTTCTTCCTCCCTCCCTGCTCGCATCCTTATTCATCACCGGACTTTCTATTTCAAACAAACTCCTGGGCAATGTTGAGACATTGCTTGGCTGGCTAACAGAGTCAATGTCTTCTACGCTGTGACATCACTAGTACAGCTGGTTGTTGACCTTGGTTGCTCTATCTTCCCCGTGCTGCCTATGCTTGTTCTATTAGCTGACTTGCCACTTCCTTAGCATAGCCGACTCTTGTACTGACCGCCGCCACTCCCTTGGCACATCATTCGACATTCTCAAAATTTGCCAACTCATTTCCTCCTCTCTCACTTGATTGTCCTTTATTTGGCTTTCCCTAACACACGCTGGTCTTCTGTCTATCTAAAACTGAAAGTTTCAGATATATGCTTGCCTACCCTCTGTGCTGTCCCTTTTCATTTGCTGCACTATTTGGAACTTGAGTCTTCGTTGCTCCTCAGACAAATCCCTGTTGATCAAAATCTGTGTCCCTTTTAAAATTTAGTTCGGCTCAGCACCTCGTAGACCATTTGCATCATAGTAAATCTGGCAATAATTAACCTTCGTCCTCGTCTCCCAACACAATATGCATCCACGATTTCTCATCCATACAGTTTCATTCCTAAGTCCATTTCTAAAACTTTTGTTACTTCTTGAACTGGCCAGATCCCTTTTCTTTCCTCTATTCCCATGAACACAGGGTTCATTTTCCTAAATGCCTCCTCCAACTTTCTATTCTGGTTCTCAAGATCCCATTTTTGTATTCATTCCGTACATTTCCTGTTCTATTTCCTTCATAGCTGCATTTATTTTGTTCCCTAAACGTTCTTCCACTCCCATCATTCCAATTAGCTTCTCCAGCGCAAATTTCCCCTCCATAGGTCCTGGCTTCATTTCAATGCCGCCTATTACCAATAGTGTCAGGATGACACTTATCCTTATTATTATTATTATTATTATTATTATTATTATTATTATTATTATTATTATTATTATTATTATTATTATTATTATTATTATTATTATTATTATTATTATTATTATTATTATTATTATTATTATTATTATTATTATTATTATTATTATTATTATTATTATTATTATTATTATTATTATTATTATTATTATTATTATTATTATTATTATTATTATTATTATTATTATTATTATTATTATTATTAAAGTTTTTAATCACCTCCAGATTTCCAGACACTTTATTTTCCCTTAATTTTTTGCTCCTGAATAGGCCTATTCTGGCTCTGTATGTTCCTATATCCACACCCATTGGTACTTATGTCCTTGTTTCTCTAAGATACCGGAGCTCTGTTAAACACAACATTCCTCTTCTGTTGCTGGCTTAGCATTCCTGGAGGTTGTGTACATATTTGAAAAGTTAATCATTTATTTTCATGTACCTAATCTGTGGTATTAAGTTCATTCCATTCGTAGGTTTCCTTCTTGGTGTTGCAATTTTCACAAACAGCAGTGTATTTATGAATCTGAACCTTCTTTCGCTATTATAAAGTTTCAGAAGTTAATTAAACTCAATAAACTTTCTAGAATATGGCATAAAATTAGCTCTGTACAATACACACCCTTAGAAACCTACTTCTTTTTTACTGAAGGATACTTTACCAAACATTAAGAAATCAGGGATTTACCAGATTGATTGTGAAGACTGGCATGAAATGAAATATACATAGGAAAGGTCAAGTGAAACCTATAAATCAGACCAAAGGAAGACTGAAAAAATTTAAAACCCAAGCAAATAGACAAATTTTTTACACTTCGTCCACAATACCAAGTGGGAAATACGCTTTTAATGTATGCCAAAGGACCGGCATAGTTTACAGTATGGAAAAACATCCACATCACCAAGCATGTACAAAGAGTAATTGGAAAAAATATTTGTAGTCGGTTAATTGACACTTTGTCACTTACATTTTTATATTATCAAGGGACTATTTTCAGAAGCCATTGCTTGGCTAGCCAGTTGGAGAGAGTTTGAAAATGGAAGCGATGGCTTCTGAAACTAGTCCCTCGATAATATAAAAGTGTAAGTGACAAAGTGTCAATAAACCAACTACAAATAGCTTTTCAGATTAATTTTGGCGTCACTGTTATCAATTTCCTCCAATTAAACATAATGTACAAAGAGTATTGAATTTTGAAATTCGGGTGGTATATGATATAGGAAAGATTTTTATTAGACAGCTAGATGGCAATATAATCAACACAAAATTCATTTTTAGTAGTGCTCAACAGGGGTTTTTACTACATATGGTATCATAAGGGTGGACACTGATACTACCATGTAGTCAGCTCACTCATTAAAATTAAAGGATTCCCTTCCTTATGCCATACAGCTGATGATAGAGACAATCATCTTTGAAGCATGTTCTAGTGAAAACTTCAAAGTGAAACTAAAGCATAAACAGTCCTCTCACAATTTCTATTATAAAGCTTTTAATGCTATAAGCTTTATAACATTTCACAATTTATTTCAATAAAATAATCAACTGAGATGTATCTTGTATTGTATTGTGTTGTCTTGTCTTGTATTGTATCTTTTTTCATATGTAGAACGAGACTTGCTGATTCTTTTGGTTTTGTATCAGTATAAGAATAAAGATCATGGTTGAATTTTATAATATACTTTAATATTATAGGTTAGTGCTTCTGATGAATCCTCAAAAGAGAGCAAAATTGTTAGTGCTTCTGATGAATCCTCAAAAGAGAGCAAAATTCTGGAAGTGGGAACTTCTGAAAAGAAGAGCAGTCTGCTGGTATGTACAATGTTTTTCTCATCTTTAAAATGATGCACTATTGTATTTATCACTAGAACAATTAAGACTTTATCATACCAGAGCGCTTTCATAATATATGCACGCGAAGCTTTGCCACTACACTTAAAAATAAACAGCTCTAATTGATCCTTTCATGGAAGTGTTGAAAACAGTGTTGTTGTATAAATTAAATTAATTAGGAGTCGATTAATGACACAAAACAACACTTACTTTTAAATTTTCCCGGAACCGGTTTCTGAGGCCTTCCCTCTATCTTCAGCCGGACATCGACGATCAAATCAATGTCCAGCTGAAGATAGAGGGAAGGCCTCAGAAACCGGTTCCGGGAAAATTTAAAAGTAAGTGTTGTTTTGTGTCATTAATCGACTTCTAATTAATTTAATTAAGCTCTAATTGAATCTGTAATTGAATTTGAAGCACCTCTGTACATGTTTTACAGCTTACCTGTGCTTTTCATGATCATTTTTTGTTTACAGCTTTGCGATTCACACACAAAAATTGTGGTCTTTTCTCCTTTGCAAAGGCTGATTTAACTCTTCTTTCACTTATCGGATGATCTCTCCCCTTATCTTGTTCACTTTATTTTCTTTTTCTGCTGTAGTTCATTCATTAGCATTAAGATGAAGCTTTTTCTTTTAAACTTGATCATCTTTATTCTACCGTAGACAACTTGTGCACTGTTGCTATCATATCACAAGCACTGGTTTAACTAATCATTTGGATTTTTAAATTTTGAACACATTGAGTTACAAAATATTCACTGTATACTGTCTTTAGTAATAAAATGAAACTGTAAAAGTAGAAGTAGAATAGAAGCAAAATACAGAAACTGTAGTACAGCTTTACATAATAGTGGAACCATGAAATTTTTTGTAGGTTTACAGAAATGGAATTTTGCTTGATGCTACATATTATCAGAAACTAGGTAACTTACCTCTTTGTGGGCCTAAGATCAGAAATTTTACTTCTAGGAGATGGGAGGGGAAACACAGATATTAGTTACCTGTGGAAAACAAAAAATGCCTCCAAACTAATGCCAATCAGGGAACTGGGTGAAATAGGGTAATTGTAAGTATTTGGGCTAACATTTTCATTAGTATTGTTACCATCACATCCTGTCCCAAACCCTCCTTTCTTTCCTCCATCCCCCTCCCCTCATCCTGCCCGTTCTCTCATATCCTCCTCACCTTCTCTCTCTCTCTCTCTTTCTCTCTCTCTTTCTCTCTCTCTCTCTCTCTCTCTCTCTCTCTCTCTCTCAGAAAAAAAAATTCAAATTTATATTCATTTAAATGGAATTTCATGTAAACTTGCTTCTAAACTTCAACTTCAGAATATTGATCTGACTAGTTCACTTGATTGATACTGGCCTCTGATTCTAAGTGGTAGGGTGCAAATCTTTTAATTTTTAAGTGAGCTTAAAAGTGACAGTCCCATGTCTGTAAATTTACTACAGTAATATATCAGATTCATAAAGATTTCTATAGCACTAATGTTTACTTAAGCTTTTCTTGCATCAACTCGCACTGCTTCATAACTTCTCGTTCTCACAGGCCGACTCACTCGACTGTCTGACTTCTCACTAATTGCTGGCTGACTGACACCACTGGCTGCTTTAGTGCTCCCTTTAGTGCTTTTGTCCCAGGGTGAAGGTAGAATCTTCTAAAAGCATCTTAGTCAAATATTATGTTTCTTATAAGTTCAGTTTTTCTCCTGTTATGTAGAAACAACATTTTCCTGTTGTCATCTGATAACAATTCCATGATGGTTAATATTACTACTGATAGAATTGTAAACCTGAAAAACTTATTTATCAGGTAATGAACATATCAGCTACTCCAATTGGCCAAAATCTTATTGGCAAATAACTGTATCTTCTAACTAGTACTATCCATAGATTGTAGAACATTAATCCCTAGAAAATGTGATGCATAGTTTTATTGACATTGTAGAACCAGCCCTAAGTATAATGCATTGCCAATAAATAGGTGAACTTGTTTAAATACTTCACTTTGGAAAATATGTTTCAGCTGGCGATAGGAACAGTAGTTTCCAAAGTATGTTGATTTTCTTTAAAGTACATAATTGCGTAAATAAGTACGAGTCAGTTGGAGAATTTAATATGTTGGCACGTTGGCCATAGTAGCTCAATGGTTAGAGCGGCTGGGCGGAGACCAGAAGATCCATGGTTCAAATCCCGGCTATGGCATTGAATTTTTAAGTCTGGCTCTAACCTTTCATTATATATTGTTTATCAAACTTCATCATTAGCTTAAAAATTAACATATGTTTATACAGTTAGTAAACTTAAGAGGAAAAGATGTCACTTGTATACAATTATATTCCCCTGACAATGTTTTACGTTTAATATGAATTATACTACTTTCCCCATTTTTGTTTCTTTCTGCTGTGTATTGATTAGTTTTTGAGCTAATCTTACTAGCAGTAATTGCAAAGGAATACATTATCATAAAACTGTATAAGCATTTTGAATGAAATAACACTCACTCTGATTGTCATTTTCAGGGCTCATCTTGGGCAAGTGACATGTTTGCTGCACATTCCAAACATCATTATGGAGATTCAGTTTTAATGGAGAGCATTCCATCTCCTGAACCTATTCCATATTATTTTGCTGAACAGGCAGATTTGAATAACCAGGATTACATAATACAATTGAAGACAGCTGTGGACAAGTCTTTGACGAAATTAGAAATTTATGAAGGGGAATTAAATTTCTTAAACACTCGTGTCAGTGAACAAGAGGACCTAATCAGTAAATTAAATGAGGAAAAATTCCTGGCTGAGAAAAGAGTAAAACTGTTGGAGGTCTCTGAAGATGAGCTAACCAAGAAATTGGAATCTCTCCTTCTAGAATACAACATACTAAAGCATGAGTTACAAACTCTAAAGAAGGAAACAGTGCCTAAAGATCACCTTATTGAGAAAGTAGAAAAAATAAGAAAGCTCCAGGAGGAAAAGGAAATGTTGGAAACTAACGTCAAACAGCTTAGAAGCTGTCTTGAAGAACTTACCAAAAGAATGGATTTTGTTTTGGATCAAAATAACAATCTTACTGCTGAATTACAATTGGTTAAGCAAGATAAAATATCTTTGGAACAGCAATTCAGTGAGGAAAAGATATTATCAGAGAGAAAACTGAGGGAGCTTGAAGTATCTCACAGTGCATTAGCAAAGAAAACTGAAGTTTTACTGTCCGAAAATGATATGTTAAAGGAGCAGTTACAAAATGACAAAGAAGAGGCCATATGTAAGTATTATAATTTTATATTTCATAAATATCTTTTAAACTAAAGTTATTAGTAAGTCTAACAGATTCTGAGATTTCTGGGATTAACTGACTGGCTATTTTAATGCATTAGTCTATACGTTTAGTGTAATAGTATTTGAATAAATCAATTGAATTTGATACTGTTATGGGTGCATTATAAGTTGGTGATTGACAGTTGAAGGAGTGGGGAAGGAGAGGGGATAGCACCGTTGCCACTTTACCGTCCGTCTCCACGTGCTAGGCAACGAAGATCACGGGTGGAGGGGAGGAGGAAGTTCGGTTGCGGTAATGCACACACACATATTCCTAGAAATTTGCATACTGCAGTATTAATTGTAAGACTGCTGTAAGACTGTCTACATGTTTAAGTGAGCAGTTACCTAATTACAGCATACGAAATCTTCAGAATGAACTAAAAATAAATGGTTAGCTACAGTTAAGATTTAGAGAGACAAAAGTTCCATACCTGCACAGAATTACGCATTCTATTCCAACGGGAATATGCTGCCTATATCAGAGTCACTTCTGTCATTGCTACTGCTTTTCTGATGATCGTCATCGTTGTCACCGCCGCCATCGCTGTCGTCAGAGTTACTGCAACCTCCCACGGAAATTATGAGTTCTTCCACACTTTCTTCCAAAATGCCTTCGTTTTCCCATGCTGCTACTATAACTTTTTTTGTATGACAAACAGCATCTTCCCAATTTTTAGCACTTATTTTTGCTATTGCTTCTTCTGTTAGTTTTATAACAGATGTTATAGTGAAATCTGTATTGTTGCGCGCTACATATCCCTTTATTTGGGCCCAAATCAACTCTATTGCATTAAACTGACAATGGTAGGGAGGAAGTCTAATAATTTTTTGGCTTTTTTCTGCAGCAATCTCATCAACTATATATTTTGGGAACTGCGGTCTGTTTGCTTTTACCAGTTGAAGCCGTTCATACTTTCTTAAATGGTCTTGAACACGCACATTGTTGCGAACAAGCCATTCCAAAATATTACTCTTCCTGGATGCCATTGTTGGAGCTTTGTCTAAAATAAGTTATATTTTGCGTTATCCATGACAATTATGGGACACCTCTCCAAATTGACTAATAACTGCTCTTTGAACCATTTAAGAAATTTGGAATGGTTCATTTCTTCATGATAGTCTCCTGTTTTCTTAGATTTGAAGAGGAGGCAACAGTTCGGAATAAATCCAAAAGAGTTTCCCGCGTGAAGGAGGATTATTCTTTCACCTTTACCTAATGGCACCTGCATTGTTGCTCCCAAGGTATCATCAGTCCAGCCCTTGTTAATGCAATGATTATCATTCACCCAGGTTTCATCAATCCACACAATATTCTCAGTCACAAAAAATAATTTCTCGTAGGAACCTACAGCGCCAGGCACATATGTCCAGTTTTTCCAGCAAGATCTTACAGCCATTTAGCTTTTTATAGTGAAATCCTAAAGTTTTAACTACTTTTCGAAGTGAAAAGATCATCTGTTTGTAGAGATGAGTGCAGTTTTGAAAGTGTAGGATATTGCTTCCTGGTATAATACGCATATATATGGCGGCAAATGGCATCTTGTTGAAATGGGTCCAGGTTAGTGACCGGGTTATGTCGCTTCCTCTTCTTCCCTGGAGTTTGTAACAGCGATGTACATGACTGATTTTCTTCACTAGTGTATTTCTCTTTCCCTACTCTAACTATGGTATTCTTACTTACAGCAACAGCAGCTGAGGTTCTGTCCAGTACTTTTGAAACGGGAATTATTGGACCTCTATTGTATGGGACATATAATTTCCCTTGCTTGCCCTTTAATTGGGATTCCGTGCCCAAAAACATTTTTAGTGGTCTTCACAGATACTTTCTTTCTGTCTGTTTCTGTAGCACAAGTGTTTGTGGTAGCCATGAGTTACGATAATTGGCTAAATATTAAAGTTACACTGAAACACTGAAGTTGATCACTGAAACACTAAAGTTGATCACTGAAACACTAAAGTTGATCTCTGAAACACTAAAGTTGATCACTGAAACACACAAATTATATTGCGAAAATGTAAAGCTGTGTACACCCAGTGAAACATTCACTACCTGAAGCAGTACACTCTTAGTGGTGACAGGGAGAAATACCGTAAGGTTTATTCATGTTAGAACTGGACCGGACAAAGGCAGGTAAGAAGGGTTGGTCATTAAACTGAAAAGATTGGTCATTGACCCAGAAAACCTCAAGATTTTAGTTAATTAATGGAAATTAATCATTTCTCCACACTAGCCGTTTATAGGCTAAGGTTTTTGATGGATAGAGTCAACATGAAAAATTCAATGCCATGGCTGGGATTTGAACCACGGATCTCCTGGTTTCCGTCCAGTCGCTCTAACCCATTGAGCTACCATGGTCAACGTGCCATCCTGACATTAAATTCTCCATTTGACTCATATATTTCCTCTGTATTTGGTACAGACAGACTCAAAATTTAGTTCAACTTGATCTTTTCAGGAGATGGAGAATTTTACACAAATTTTATCAATATCAATGAAAATGACGAACAGTGGATATAAAATAGTAGATGTTAAAAAATGTGAATGAGTTGAAAGGTACATAAGTTTTCATTGAGGTGTTTCATCAAGGAGGAACAAAATTTAAGAAAAGGACTATTCATAAAAGTGAAAAAAAATTAAATTGGTTGGAGAAAAGCATATTTGAATGGATTTCAGTTGTATGTAGAAGAGAAATGGAGTTTGAATGTAAAGAGAAATGACCACCAAGTAATGTACAGACATCAGCAATTTCACGAGGTGAAGAATGGCAAGAGGAGCTAAGGAATTACTGTATTGTTACGTATAGGGTTGTAAGGGAGATAAAGAGGGGGCTTTACTTACATCCCTATATAGCAACTGGGGACATAGCTACTTGTCTAGGAAGTATAGAATGGTGGAGCTACATGAAAAGGGGGTAGAAGAAACACTTAAAGTCAAACCCAAATTAGCAAATGTATTCTGAGAGTTGTAACAGCAGTACAGGGTACTCCCTGGTCTTTGAAGAGATCAGGGGTGCTTTTGAAATATTAAATACATAGTGACACGGTGTAACTATGCCTTGAGTGATGTGTTGCCTATATAGCTGAGTTTCGTGCTGTCTAGCAAGCGATGTCACACCTTGCTGTCGATCTAACTTCGAAAGCACTTTAAAATAAACTCTTGCACAAGTTCCCTGAACAATCTTCCAGCATAAAATCTGTGTGTGCGCTAGCAACAACACCCAATCTTAAGTAGGGGGTCGTGCCAAAATGGCAGCTAACAGCTAAATCAGCATTTCCCATGCTAGCTAAGCATTACTATCTTTCCCCAAAATATTGTATCACCTGGTGCAATCAATGTTTATGTAATTAAGAATTTGTTGATTCCTGTATCCAGCCATTTGTGTGCTGTTGACATGAGTCAACAGGATGTATGATTCAACAGTGCAAAGTAAATGTTTTGTCAGTCAGCAAAATTTAAGCTTAATCATCAACACACAGCTTTGCTCAAAATTAAGGCACAGAAAATGAATGTTAAATAACAGTGATTAAAGTAATTTCTAAGTCTCTCTCAGCCTATATATGCAACAGTATTTACTGCTAGAAACAACATCTGGCTGAAATCAAATCACTGTGTGAGAAATACCTATTGTTGAATGAGGGTGAAGGAGAGGCAGCAGGGTATGTGATGAAAATGGAGCTGGAAGGGACAGTAGGGGAAGAAACAAGCAATGCCAACACCAAGGCCAGATGGAGAGAGGACAGAGAAGAAAGAAAAAGGTAAAGAAAGAGGGAACAATGAAGTGTGATTCAGTGATGAAATATGTTAGTCAGGCAAAACCAGGTCAACTTATAAGATAAATTATACAAGTGGGTGATTTAAAGGTGGGGGAAAAAAAGGTTTAAAAGTAGTGTCTCTAGAAGGGTGCAGTGCAATACAAATAAGAGGAGAAAGTATAGAAGCAGGGTAAATAAACCCAATAGAAATAAAATATAGAAAGAAGATGAAAAAACTTTAAATTTGTTGAAAGATCAAATAGTAAATAGGATTTGAAGTTAAAATTGATGTTCTGGAATGTAGAAGATTTAAAAGGTAAGGAAGGTAGTGAAAAAATATAATGGGTGATAAGCAAATGGATATTGTAGCTGTAGCAAAGACATGCATAGAAAGAAAGGAAACAAGACTAAATATATAAAGAACAATGCAAATAAGATACCTACATAAACACGTAAAATATGAAGCTATTAACAGTGAAGCAAACAAATATCTACAAATATAACAATTTGTGACTTAAAACTTCACTTATCTTATAAGAAAAGGTGATATTTTTCCTATAAATTGGGATCGCGATTTCATGTAAAACTTTTACATATCTTCAGCCTGAAATAACAAAGCTGTCGCCATCATTACGAATGCCAGATGTTGATATGTTCTTGTTAGTACTATCAAAATCTGAAAATAAAACAAATTAAAAAACAGAATCGACTGACGGTATTTCAAAATTCATTATGCAATGTTTGTTTTTTAAAATAAATATCTTTTCCCAAACCATTAAATCTATCGGACTGCGTGCTCGATGTTCAAACAACCAGGCAGAGCAACTTGCAATTCTTGAGGTGCTGAAAAAACTAAAGGAACTAGAAAATGAAGGGTACGCTGATAAACGAGTTGCATTTTTCACTGATAGCAGGATAACACTAGATCTCCTTAAAAACAACTTGAAACACAATTACCTGACTGAGGCAATCAAAACTAAAATCCTCAACCTGAGAAAATCAGACTGGATGCTGCATTTTGGCTGGGTGAAAGCACACTTGGGCATATATGGCAATGAAATAGTAGACAGACTAGCAAAAGAGGCTGCTGGGGAAGATCGTGAAATACAATATAATAAAACACCTAAAGAAGTCCTGATAAGCATGGAGAGAGACACTGGACTGAATGCATGGCAACTACAATGGACAGCATCAAGGAAAGGAGCCATCACCAAAGAATTCTTCCCATCTGCGAGAAATAGATTAAAACAAGAACTGCCCATTTGCCAAGAGTTTACAGCAATTGTCACGGGACATGGAAAGCTCCGTTCATACTGCTATTGATTTGCTTTACCAGATAGCCCAGTATGCAAATGTCAAGAAAAGGACCAAACATTAGACCACCTAATATTCCGATGTCTAATCTTAAACAAAGAAACGACATGATCAGGAAAATAAAAAGCAGACAATGCGCGTGGCCCATAACCAAAGAGGAACTTACTAACACCCATCTAAAATGTTAAATTTGTTAAATCAATAAACTTCACAGATATAGAGTAGGCAAATGAAGCATAAAAGATTCAATAAAAACTGCTAATTAATTGCAACTATTTTAATAAGAATATTGTAAAATATTGTGGGAAACATTTCAATACAGGTACAAGATATGTAAAATTATTGTAAAAGATGTATATAATGAATAGGTATGGTAAAATATTGTAAGAGAACATTTCATTACAAATACAGGTTATTGTAAAATTATTGTAAAAGTTGTATATAATGTAATAAAAAAAGGCATGTAGTATTCCTAAGGAATGGTGCATGCCAGGTAAAAAATAACCACACACACACACGCACGCACGCACACACACACGTTACACACACACACACACACACACACACACACACACACACGTTACACACACACACACGTTACACACACACACGTTACACACACACACACACACACACGTTACACACACACACACACACGTTACACACACACACACACACGTTACACACACACACACACACACACACACGTTACACACACACACACACACACACGTTACACACACACACACACACACACACACACACACACACACGTTACACACACACACACACACACACACACACACACACACGTTACACACACACGCTACACACACACGCTACACACACGCTACACACACACGCTACACACACACGCTACACACACACACACACACACACACGCTACACACACACACACGCACGCTACACACACACACACACACGCACGCTACACACACACACGCACGCACGTGCGCGCACACACACACACACCACACACCACACACACCACACACACCACACACACCACACACACCACACACACCACACACACCACACACACCACACACACCACACACACCACACACACCACACACACCACACACACCCACACACCCACACACCCACACACCCACACACACACACCTATCCTTGCATGTATGTAGATTCATTATTTTACTATTTTCTTCATAGACAATAGACAGTATAAATAATTCTTAACCTTCTGTTAGTCACGTGGGGTCTGGGAGGCCCCTAGCTGTATTTAACCCTTTCTACGATATGGACGTCATATGATGTCCAAGTTAAAATGCTCCAAACCGATATGGACGTGTATAGACGTCCTGCGCATACATGCATTTAATGCTCATTTAACGCCAATTATTTTAATCTTGCTATTTTACAATAAATTTAAATTAGTTCTATAAGGAATGTAAACGTACCCTTAAAGGTTTCTTTTTGAATTGTACACCTCCAAAACTAGATAAACACCCAAGCACATATCTGCAGATTCACACCAAATAATATTGGTTTCCTTGCTAACTTCTTTTTCGCAACACACTACACATTTTCGAAATGGTTGCGACTTTTTTGGTTGTGGGTGGTATCATTTAGGAAAGTGTTTTCTCTCAAGTATGAGGGGTGATGTCGTGGTGAATTTCCTAGCCCTAGTATAAAGAGGCCTCTGAGTATTATAATACTCAGTTAGGTTATGAGCTCTTTATACGCGCAAGTACAGGTAGATGAATGTCTTGCATAAATTTACAGTTCTGAAAATTACTATACAACTGTGCATAGTTACATCCAGTGGTATAAAAATACATTTTTTTTACCATTTAACTGTTTTCCGTAAAGGGGGATAGCTAGTAATAGCTCATCCGCATCACCCATATTTGACCCGCCATTTCCCCAAACAATGGAGTAGCTAGCATGCCAGCTGTAGACCAGCACACGTCACTGCTACGTATGTACTAAAGATCTCCTTCATAATCGTACAACAAATTTTCCAGATTTTCTACAGTAATATCAGAAGCCTGTACACATCATACCCAAGCTAATTGATTTGCTACATTACGGGGATAAGCCATGGTTAACATTGAAATTTAACAATTTCAAATGTCTCATTCATTTAGCTCTTGATAGCTATAAGAAATCACTCTGAACACAAATTATAAATAACTAAAATACAGAGCGAAAACAGCTGCATAAGGCTACTAGAAACCTTGGTTGATAAACACTGTAATAACAGATGCTGACAGAGAGTTTTCTTTCCAGTGTGTGAGTGTGTAACGCAATATATTCTCGTATGATTATTGCTTGGTATAGCATAAATAAACTAAACTTGAACCGGAGAAGTCGCTTGCGTAGCTATACATACATTGGCTCGTATACACACAAAACAAAGTGATTCAAATATTAGGCGCGTTTGGCACAAAGAATGGCTTTTGCTACAGTGAAACAAAGTAGTGAAATTTCAACAATTTATTAATGTAGTCTCCACTTTATTGTTACTGTACATTTATACTGCCTTTAATGAGTTTTAAACCAGTTTTTGTTTCGTTTCAATAACTTAATAAATACGGAAGATACGGAATTGTATTTATGATGCATTTTTACAGCATTTAACAATTTAAATGTCCTGTTCTGTTTATTGGGTATCCGTTTCCGGCCCCTGAGGAGTTTAAATGGCCATCGGCGAAGCGGTTAAATGTTGTAGTTTATGAACAAATGTACCTACATAATTGTCTGTCTAGGACATCTAAAATTACACCTTACTCAAATATTTGCTACGATGACAACTGTTTCAGTTTATTATTGTAGTTGCAAGAATAACGAATTAGCAACTTGGTGTCCTATAGGTCTAGCAGGCCCTTTGCGCCTACTCCTCTTACATGTTGATGCCATGTTTTTCTTCGATAGTAAGTTGTGGAATATTGCTTTGCCAGTGGAAGGAGCTGTTAGTACTTTGTCGGGAGTACCAAATAGTATTCATTGGTATTGAACAAATTGGCTGATGTGAGATAATTGTTTACAATGTTTGTAAATAAATGTCAGAAGTGTTATTCTGTTTGGACAAAACGTCGCAGTCGATGAGCAATTACCTGCACTTTGTGGTCGCTGTAGTTTTACACAATATATATCATCTAAGCCAAACAAGTATGACATAAAATTATTATGTTTGAGTGATGCAAAACAGTTTACACCACTAATGTGGAAATTTATTATGGGCAGTAGCTGGACATACCACATTTTCAAAATAATTCTGCAAAGGCTGTAGTTCTAGAACTAACTGAACCAATCAATGGCACTGGCAGAAATGTTACAGATAATTGGTTCATTAGTGTATCCCTGGTGAATGAACTGGGCAAAAGACAACTTTCTTTTGTTGGTACAATACACAAAAACAAGAAGATTTTTCCCTGTAATTTTACTTCTGCAAAAGGTCGCAGCCAGTACAAAAGCATATGTGGCTTCACAAAAGTGCTTCACGAAACACTTGTATCATATGTTCCAAAAAGGGTAAAACAGTAGTTTTGATCTCAAGTATACATGTTTTGTCGGAACAACTGTCAGAAGGTGCTGAAAAAAGGCTTGAAATAATGATGCATTAAATTCAAATAGTTGGTGGGCAGAGATAGGAGGAATTATGGAAAAAATAGGAATGGGAGATATATGGAGATTAGAGGAAAGGAGTACAAGCGATGTGGGTAAACTGGTAAAATGCAGAATAGAGGATATAGAAAGGCAGGAAATATGGGGAAGTCTAGAAAATATGAAATCAATACAATTTTACAAGCAAAAAAGAGTAATAATAAAAGAAATTGGGGACGAGAAGCATATGTAGATTACTGCAATAAGCAAGAGAGAGAAGAGTTAGCTTGGATGAAAACAGGAACAATATTTCTAAGAGGGATAAGAGGTTGGGAAAAGGGAATTTGTGAATTATGTGGGGGAAAAGAAAGCTTAGAACACTATGTAACAGAATGTGAGGAGGTTGCAGTGTGGAGAAAAAAAATGTTTGTGAGGAAAAATGGGGGAAAGTAGAGAAGAGGATAGTAGCTATAAAAATGTTAATGGGAAAGGAGGAAAAGAAGGTGAGAAGTTACTAAAATTAGGCAAGTGAGTCAACCTTGTATATACTATTCTCCACTTACAAGTTTTTTGATGAAGACTAGTTTCTGGGAACCTCTTCCCTATCGTCAGTTCTGTGGTTGACTGATGATGCATCCGGTGTCTGCATCTGGCTTGGTGTCGTGCTGCCATCTAATGTCCTGGTAAGTTTGATGACGTCATCTACCGCGGGAATTTCAAAATTCATCAAGAGAAATTCCCGTGTAGATGACATCAAACTTACCAGGACATTAGATGGCAGCATGACACCAAGCCAGATGCAGACACCAGATGCATCATCAGTCAACCACAGAACTGACGATAGGGAAGAGGTTCCCAGAAACTAGTCTTCATCAAAAAACTTGTAAGTGGAGAATAGTATATACAAGGTTGACTCACTTGCCTAATTTTAGTAACAATGGCACTCCACTTTCTGAAATACTTCTTTTTATTCTATATAAGGTGAGAAGTATTGGTGAGTTCTTGCAGAAAGTAAAAGAAAAATGGACAAGAAATATAAAGAATATAAGAAAGGAAGATGAGGGGGAAGAATGGGACTAATTAAGTAACAGGGAGGCATGGAGGTTAAGAGGTAAGAAATCTAATGGAATAAATGGCATCCCAGATTTTCTATTAAAACTTTGTTATAACTTGGTTGTGGATGTCCTCATAGATATATGTAGCTCCTCCTTAACATCAGGAATATTTCCAGAAAGTCTGAAAGTTGCCAGAGTGCAGCCAATTTTAAAAAAGGGAAACAGAAACAGCATCGAGAATTATAGACCAATATCTTTGGTGTCTGTATTTTCAAAAGTGCTTTAGAAGGTTATGTTAAATAGGCTAATATCATTTTTGAATTCACGTGGTATCCTTACACTATCACAGTATGGTTTTCAGAAAGGAAAAAACATTAATGATGCAGTATTCTCTTTTATTGATGATGTTCTGCAGGCCATGGATAATAAATATCAATCTCTTGGGTTATTTATAGATTTTAAAAAAGCTATTGATACAGTTAATCATACTATTTTACTCAAAATGTTAAACTCATATGGCATTAGAGTTGTAGCAGGAAAATGGTTTGCATCTTATTTGGAAAATAGAAAACAATGTTGAAATTGATAAATGTCATTCTGAACATGGTGTTCCTCAGGGCTCAATTTTAGGTACAATATTGTTTTTGTAGTATATAAATGATTTACCCTCTAGTTTACCACAAGCAAAAACAGTGTTATTTGCAGATGATGCAAATATGATTTTTAAAAGCTGTTGTATAGCTGAAATTCAGTCTGTACTAAATGAATCCAATAAGGCATTGCAAGACTGGCTAGTAAAACAAACTTCAACTAAATATTAGTAAAACTGTCTACATACACTTTAACCAGCAGGTAACACAAAATCCACTGGACATTTCTATGAATAACTCAATAATCCAAAAAGTAAGTGAAACAAATTTCTTGGTTATTAATTTTTTAGATGAGTCGTATTTATTACACATCTGCTTCACTTAAGTGAAGCTTCACTGTGGTGTTCCAATACAGTTAAATCTCGATATATTGAAGCGACGTCAAGTCAAGAGGAACACGCGAAAGTTAGATCCAGCCAATTTTAAAAACCGGACAACCGGACAACATGGAGGTAAGAACGTTCTCATTTGAAAATTTCAACGAACATTTCGGCAACAAGTTTAAATAATTTTTCGCTTCACTGTGGTGTTCCAATACAGTTAAATCCCGATATATTGAAGTGACGTCAAGTCAAGAGGAACACGCGAAAGTTAAATCCAGCCAATTTTAAAAACCGGACAACATGGAGGTAAGAACGTTCTCATTTGAAAATTTCAACGAACATTTCGGCAATAAGTTTAAAATGAAAGTGAAGCAGATGTGTAATAAATATGACTCATCTAAAAAATTAATAATTTTTCGCTTCACTGTGGTGTTCCAATACAGTTAAATCTCAATAAATTTCTTGGTGTTTGGATTGATTCAAGTCTCTCTTGAAACACTCTTATTGAAAAATTAAGACATAAGCTCACTCGTCTATGCTACGCATGTAGAATACTTAGTAATATTGTTACACATGATGTTTTGAGATCTGTGTATTTTGGCGATGTACAAACCCATATTTCTTCTGCTATACCACTATGGAGTTCATCTCCAAAAGTATCACAGGTATTTAAGATACAAAAGAAAGTTATAAGAATAATGAAAACGGTACCCCTGTGAACTCCAAGCAAAGCCATCTTTTCTGGATTTAAGATATTGCTCATTATCTCTGTATACATTTTAGAGACAGCATGCTTTGTCCATCAGAATATAAGTTCCTTTAAAGAGAATTCACCTTCACCTCTGTCTAGCACACGTGAAGTATCCCCTATGCCCAACGTGGTTCGGAGTCCACGGTAAAAACTGTAGGTCCTCTCACCTCACCGCCATCTTCACTATCACCCTATCATCGGAGGTAATGGACACCGCCCTCTGGGTGCCTCCACCTGAGAAATGGGTCCGGTCATCACTTGGTGGGGTGAGGTTACCCCGAAGGCCAAGGTTGCCTTGTGGGGAGTGTTAGTAACTAACTAACTATTAAAGAGAATTCAGGTTTTCATATGTATAACACAAGAGCAGCTAATAACTTGCATTTAACCTCACATAGGATCAATAAAAGCCTTAACAGCATTGCCCATAGAGGAACTAGTTTGTATAACAAATTATCATATACTTTAAAATCACTTGATAAGAAACATTTTAAAACTAAATTAAATGAGCTGCTCTTAGTCCATATGCCATATTCGATACAGGAATTTTTAAATCTTGAATTTACATAAAATGGTGGTCTTCTGGTCTTGAAATTCTTCTGTATATGCATGTATATATTGTATATATTTTTGTTGATCTGACTAATGTACTACCCAGAATTGTAAATATAATATGTGTTGTGTTGACAATGCTATGAATTGGATGTAATTCTTGTGGCTAATAAAGATGTTATCTTATCTTATCTAGCTACCTGGCAGAGCGGAAGACCAGGGTGTCATGTAAACCAATAGCAACAATGTAAAGACAAATAAATGCAGCCAAAAGTTGTAAATTGTAAAATTTTGGAATATGCACAGTAAATAATTCATTCATAATTCATAAATCATGCATTACACCCATACTAAATCTGGAGTTGATGTAAAATTGATAAAAATTGATAGATAAATTGTGTGCTACTTATAACGTAGCCAGAACAACATGAAGGTGGCCAATGGTAATTTTTAACCATATGTTGAATATTGCAGGTATTAATTCTAGGATTGGAAACCAAAATGAATATTCCACAAGACAGGAATATTTGAAGGTGCTGTCCTTAGCTTTACTGTCGCATCAGGTACATAGAAGAACAACAGCATCAAAGCTACCCAATGATCTGAAAGAGCTTCTAAAGAAATATAAAGATGAACAACCAACAGCAGATGAGTTACCGAATGCACCAGAATCATTGAAATAGAAACGATGTGAACCTTGCAGCAAAGACAAAAAGAACAGCAAAACTAAATATGCAGTGGGAAATGCAATGCTCCTCTCTGTTTGAGAAAACATGCCAGAATTATTTGTGATAACTGCTTAGTCCAGGAAAACAGAGGAAATAGCTTATGACTCTGAGTAACTGAACATTTCCAATGACAAGATGTATTTTAAAAGAATGTTATTCTCTTTAAGTATACTTGAGACAAATTTTAATGTACATGCTATTCGTATTATATTTTAGCTGATGTATTTAATATGACTATTACTAATAAAACTCATATATTTAACCTAAATAAAGCCAAAAATAGGGAAAAAAAAGAATAATGAAAAAAAATGAAATACAGGCATATAATCGTATAAATACAGTGTGGACCGCCCAGGCCCCACAGGACTAATGGTGTTCTGCCAAGGCACATGCCTAACAGAGGGTTAATTTGTAAGGACTATGACATAATGAAGCACAAAATTAATATTTTCAGTCAACATTACCTGAGGATGTTAGGAAGGTCCTAATGAACACATTCTAGGTAAACACTAGCAATATATGCAGCATGGAGTACTACTTCGACTCAAAATTATATTAATATAAGTAATACTCATTCTACAGTCCATGTGAAATCCACATAACGTAATGTGCTCTCCACATAGGATAAGCAGCAGTGTCACATCTTTATCTCTTCAAAATGTCAGTCTCCTTCTTAATTGGTGTAGTATTTAGAGAAAATAATTTGGCCTATAATAGCATTGATAAGGTACTAAAGTCAATTGAAATATTTTGAAGTTGTTTTTTGTATATAAGTGGGAGAAAGGATAAGAATAGAGAGAGAAAGAAAATGTATAAGTAGCTTACAAATATGACTAGAATAGTTTATTATCAATTTTTAAGGACTTTCCAGCTTAGCAATATCATAGTTTGATCAAAATGACAATAATTATAATGTTTTGTTTTCAAACAGTACTAGCATCTGATGAGTTAGAAGAAAAAGTTAAGAAGGAACTAGAAATTTCTGTACAGCTAGATACATCATTGCTGCAGAGCATATCTGCAAGTTCTGAAGAAAATGAATGTAATATCTCCGAGCCAAAACCTTCCCCAGATCTTACAGCAGTTGTTCACAAGGCTGTAAATATTGGTATTGAGGTGAGTATTTTTTACATTTTAAGAGAAAGTGAGAAGTTATGTTTTGAAAATGCTTTTAAAACATTTTCCTCTCTCCTTCATGTGAAAATTAGTGAAAGTAGATATTTGTTCATTGAGATACGTTTTTTTCAAAATTATAAACAATTTTAGTTTCTCTTTAGATGCAGATATAATACATTGTGTATAATATTTAAAATTCAAATAATTTTTCATTTATGATTAATGGATTTGCAATAACAGTATGCATACTGTTAAACTTAGAAACATCATTTCACTGTTATTTTCCAAGGAAAATACATGCCAACTTTCAGTGTATACATATAGTAAAGAGCACTTTTGTTAAACAGCTTGGTGTCTCTGAAACACCAAGCTCTTCCTAATAACACATGATAGACAGTACTGGGTAGGCTCAAATTAGAACTGATTTATCAAAGGTGTGATGTCTGTTAGGTTACAAGTGGCACAATAGAGCAGCAGAGCTTCACATTTTTACTGTCAAAAATTCTATTGAAAATTCCTTGTAATCTATATATACACATTTATTTATTTATTTATTTATTTATTTATTTATTTATTTATTTATTTATTTATTTATTTATTTATTTATTTATTTATTTATTTATTTATTTATTTATTTATTTATTTATTCATTTATTTATTCATCCACCCGTCCATCCCTCCATCCCTCCAGTGCCAAGCTATTAAATAGATTGCATCTACTGGAATTGACCCTAGTCACTTATCCAGTAGATGTCTAAATGCTACCAATCCTTCACAACATTTTTGTCTCATACATCCTATGATCTAAAATTAACAGTATAGACTCTTACTCATAACATCTGTCAATTGACCATTTCCATTTGGATCTCACCTTCCATAGAAATTCCTCTAATTTTAGTTAATTGATGGAAATTAATCATTTCTTCACACTAGCCGTATATAGGCTAAGGTTTTTTGTTAGAGTCAACATGAAAAATTCAATGCCATGGCCGGGATTTGAACCACGGATCTCCTGGTTTCCATCCAGTTGCTCTAACCCATTGAGCTACCATGGCCAACGTGCCGTGCTGATATCAAATTCTCCATTTGACTTGTATATTTCCCCTGTAAACCACTAGGGGCTCTCGCGTTCGCGATACACCGTTTTGTGTCGACTTACTATCGTAAGTACTTGACTCCCAGGCTTTATCATTTAAAAAAAAACCTTAGCCTATATACGGCTAGTGTGAAGAAATTATCAATTTCCATCAATTAACTAAAATAATAAGAGTTAAATTTCTGTGTCTTTCTGTACCTCCCATAACCCACTTTTCAGACTTCAATTTATTTCCATTTTTAAACACTATTATTTTATAGATAGAGTCAACATGAAAAATTCAATGCCATGGCCAGGATTTGAACCATGGATCTCCTGTTTTCTGTCCAGTCGCTCTATCCCATTGAGCTACAATGGCCAACATGCCATCCTGACATTAAATTCTCCATTTGACTCGTATATTTCCCCGTTAAATCACTAGGGGCTCTCGCATAAAAAGATTAAACAAAATAGGACTCAATTTACATCCTTGCCTAAGACCTGTTTTATTTATTCCCCTCAACAGTTACCTCCTCTTCCCCACATTTGACACAAAGTATTTTCATAGTGTAGTTCAATTAAGTTCTGCTATCTCTTTAATTAATCCTTTAAGCCTCAGCTTATACCACAAGCTTTCCTAATTATTTCCTCATATGCCTTCTCAAAATCTATGAATATAGCATACATCCTTCTTCTTTTCACCAAGCTGCTTCACAGCATTCAAAAGCCTAGTCAAGCACTGCAATCTACTCCTATCTTCACACCATGCTTGAAGAAATTCTACTGGCAAACCATTTGTTCCCACTGCAATATTCTGTTTAAAGCTTCCCAGCTGTTTCAGGACCTCTTCATTTGAGAAAGGTGTATCCAACTCTATATAATCACAAGCCAGCTCAAGCTCCCATCATGGTAAGCTCCTCTCCTCTCTTTCAAACAGTTGACCAAAGTAATTCATCCTCTCCCCCCAGCTACATCCTATTGTAAACCCACCCTAATTCTGAAATCCCTTAGCCTTCTTTGACTTCTAAAGGACAGCACCAGTTTTTCCACTTTCCACTCTCCATTTCTTTTCTTCCTCTCTCCTCTTTATTCACCACCGGACTTTCTATTTCAAACAAACTCCGGTGTGGTGTTGAGACAATGCTGGGCTGGCTAACAGAATCAATATCCTCTCCGCTGTCCTGATGTATGAGCTGCCTGGCTTGTTGCATCATCTCACCGTCAGCTGGGATTCTTCTATGCGGTGACGTCACTAGCTCAGCTGGTTGTTGACCTTGGTCACTCTGCCTTCCCTGTGTTCCTGTGCGTGTTCTATTACCTGACTTGGCACTTCCTTAGCATAGCAGACTCTTGTAATGACTGCCTCCGCCATGCCCCTCGGCACATTGTTCAATGTTCTCAAAATCTGCCAACTCATTTCCTCCTCTATCACTTGATTATCCCTTATTCCGCTTTCCCTAACACACGCTAGTCTTCCGTTTGTCCAAAGCTGGAAGTTTTGGATATACGCTTGCTTACCCTCTGCCCTGGCCCTTTTCATTTGTTGCTCTAGTTGGAACTTGAGTTTTCGTTGCTCCTCAGACAAATCCCTGTTGATAAAAATCTGTGTCCCTTTTAATAATTTAGTTCAGCTCAGCACTTCGTAGACCATTTGCATCGTAGTAAATCTGGTGATAATTAACCTTTGTCCTCGTCATCTCCCAACACGATATGCGTCCGCGATTTCCCATTCATGCCGTTTCATTCCTAAGTCTATTTCTAAAACTTGTTACTTAGGTAGAAAATGAAGCTAGCTACAGTGAAGCAATGAATATTATATAAATATAACTCTTTGTAACAAAAACTTCACTTATCTTAAGAACTTCTTGAACTGGCCTAAACCCTCTTCTTTCTGCAATCCCTGAAAATACTAATATCATTTTCCGAGACATCTCTTCCATCTTACTTATTCTGTTTTTGACTGCTGCCAATTCTGTGTTCATACCCTGGACCTCCTGTTTAATTTCCTTTCTGGCCATAAATAATTTTTTTACTTAAATTTTCCTCCATTCCTTCCATTGTCTTCAAGATCTTTTCCAATGTACTTTTCTCTCCCTCAGGACCAGGATTCATTTCAATTCCACCTATTAACAGCAATACCATGATAACAACAATCTCAATAAATATGTTTTTGATATCCTCTCCATTTTCAGAAATAGCCAAACCTCTAAATTTTCTCCTTCCAAACAGGCCTACTCTAGCTCTATATGTGTCTCTGTCCACTCCATTGCTGCTTACTCCCTTGTTGCTCTACTATCTTGGAACTCTCTCTGTACACAACCTTCTTGTTCAGCACTGGCCTAGCACTGTCTTGTAATCTATATTACAGTGTGCAGCAATAATTTTAAAGCTGACTGTCCAACAGCCGTGCTTCTATGTTCTATACATTTTATGTTTAAGTAAATAAAGTAGATTATCATATAATTCTTGTATTTCTAATAATTTTCTGTATATCCTTGCATTTGCAACTGAGTATGCAAATGTGTCATTTCAGATAATACACATTTTATATGTAAAAATAGAAGCTAGCAACAGGGAAGCAACAAATACTACACAAAATATAATTATTTGTAACAAAACTTCACTCATCTATAAGGAAATTCATGGAAATTTCAAGAAATTGTGTAAAAACCAGTTTCATAAATTCTTGTCTACATCCTCAGTTACTTCAACTTTCATTGTTGTCAAAATTATGGTCACTAGAGGTCACAATATTTTTTTTCCATATTACCAATTTTTATCCATTTCCTTAAAGATAAGTGAAGTTTTGTTACAAATAATTATATTTTGTGTAGCTTTTTGTTTTGTGCACATTTTATGTTTAATTTGTTCAGTAATATCAGTTTACCTTACTCCAGAAACATCTTTTATGTTATAGGAATTGTATAGGTATACTACTTATGTGTAGACCTAAGAACTGTAGAACAGAAAATGATATTGACATAAGTATTATTAATATATAACAAATTATTATGCATGTTACAACACTGATTTAGTAATAATGGCACAACCCTAAATATGCCTAGTTTTACAAATTCTTCTGTTTGGATACCTTTTTGTTGTATATCTGACAGTATTTGTTTATCTTCATGCTTTGTTGACCTTTGATCATCCACCCAACCTCGCATCTATAACCAATGTGTGCCGGCCCTTGTAGCCATGGTTGCTAGAGCATATGTCTAGCATTCTGCCGCGTAGAGGGTCGCAGGTTGTTGTCCCACCTTGGACATGGGTATTTATGTGTATAGTGTATATGTGTGAAACTACAGAAAACAGATAATAAAATAAATGGAAACAATAAAAAAATGGTTAAATAAGGGGAATATATATTTTTTAAGTATAAAAAAAATATGTGCACTTCTTGGCCAGCATATGGGGAAATGGCCAGGCCTGGTAATGACCATGTTGAAAAATTTTGCTGTGATGTCATTTTGTATTATTCTGCACCACTGAAAGTGAAAGTTATTTGGCATGCCATATTGATGTACAACTCATTTTTTGCACAATTGTATGTTTTCTGTATCTTCCCAGTAATAAGTAATTTAGAATACCAACCCATTCATTCATAAATATTAAAAGCAGAAGCATTATTAACAGTGAAGTATTCTTCATATTTGAGTTTGATTTATGAGTCACTATGTTTACACTCAAACTTCACTTACTTGTTGTATAATTGAAACGTTTTCAAGATTATTCGATCTCAGCCTCATCTGTTTGGTGACTAAATGAACATTCCTCTTCTTCCACTACTACGGAGCTCCGATCACTCTGCCATCTGGTGTTAGGGGCACTAAGTTTTAATACTTCATTTAATGCCGGGATTTCAAAATTAATAACTTTATCACGGTTTTTGTTTATGAATATTTTTTCCCAAATATCCAATTCTATGGGTGTACTTAAAGATTTTAACAGTTTAATGGTGTGGCCAATGTTGTAGTTTTCTGTCCAAAAATGGTGCGATACTGCAAATTTTTCTGTTTGTTTCAACTTAATGTTCCTCTTGTGTTCTTTTTGCCTGGTTAACAAGTTTCTCTTAGTTTTTCCTATGTAGCTTTTTTCACAGGTTTCACAATTTATCTGATAAATTCCTGATTTTAAATTGTTGGGGATTGAATTTTTTAGTGATTTATTCATTCATTCATTCATGTTGAAGGAAACCCAAACCATGTTTATCAACATAAATTTTGGGGCTGTAACAATGTAGAGTATACACTAGTGCACGAAGTAAAATACAAGAATTATAATTTAAATATTTTCATCTTCGTGATTCCTGTTTACAGCTTAAAATTAAGCTTTAAATATTGAATCTCCATTCTCATATGTGTTATTTTCAATCAAGTGATTTAAGTCATTGCATCAGCCATTTAATAATTGAAGCAAGTCTTCATAAAACATAGTTTCTTATTAAGCTATCATATTATTTATATTTTTAATTGTTTTTCTTTTTATTAATAATACATTAAAAATAATAAAACACATGATCATGCAAAAAGTATGTGCAATATATGACTGTGATATACATAATGGAATTTGGAAATGTCTTTGTGTTGTCTTGTCAAACTGTTCCTCAGTTCTGGAAAAATCTGCTTCCCATACTCTTATTTGCAATGTCCTTCATATCTTAATTATAATAGTAGTACATTGTCTGTTTAAGGGACTGAATCCCAGTGAGTTGGCTTCATTAGTTGAACATCTATGCAAGGCAGCTTCATCTTTCATATCTCACAGTGATATTAAAGTCGATTATTTGAACTATGAAGAAATGAAAACTGTTGTAAATAGAATAGCATCTCTGGAGAAGACATTGATTCGAACAATTCAAGAAAATGAAAAGAAAAGTAAGTAAAACTGACACTGAAAAAATGTATTATTGTCTTAATTCTGCATGAACTAATACTACAAGGGGCTTTTTAATGCAATAGATTAATGAGATTGCACAGCAATTTTCCAACCAATGAAAATTTAAATGAATGATCAGAAAGTGATTTATTAAAATAATATATTATTTTTTATATTGCTGTTATTGTTTCCAAATATATTTTGTTGCAAATTTTCAAGAATGCAACTGTATGGGGAATTGGTGACACTAAGTGAGCAACTTAATTTTAGCAATAATAGGTATTTAAATTTGACTCATCAGTGTTTTTCAACTAGGATAGTGTATTAGACAAATGTTAAAAGATTACTGATGAGTAAATTACAACACATTGTTCACAATCACTTTGTATTGGTTATTGACCATATCTTTTCCCATTTGAAAGCTGCTGTAATTGGTTTACTTGCTAAGTGTATAGATTTGTACTGCACAAGCAGTAGCATACAGGTACGTCTGTCGGTAGAGTTCTCATTTTATTGTTGGTTAACTGTATATGTCTATAATATTACAGACATATTTTTAACATAATACTATATTAAAAGTATTATGTTCAGAGGTAAGTTATTTTAAATTTTGATCTTATGTACATGTAATTATTCTGGAAGAATAATTTAGGGATTTGTTGACACCTATATATGTTTATTTATTTATGCAAAATGAATTACATTTGAATATGACATGGCTTTAGCCCAGGCTCATTGCCCGTCTATCCTATTTATATTTAAATACATACATTTTTAATAACTAAAGTACTGTAGGTAAATTCTGTTCTTTCTTTTCATCGCCCAATTCCATTTGTTTTTTACTATGAACAGAGCAGACCACTTACAGCTATTTTCTGTTAACTTTAAACCATTTTTCAGATATGAATGCTTTCCTCCACGTGCCTGTCTCTGTAAATTCAAATTAGATATACTCAATATCCTCCTTATTAGCACAGGAGGAACATTGATCCAGGGATATACCATTTCTAAAACCTTTTAATGTCCAAACTGTAGTTATTAACCATGAAATGCCCTCTCATTCTTTTTTATTTCCTCTTTCTTCATACGTTTCCTTTTCCCATGATCTTTTTATCTGAGCATAAGAAATCAGAGAGCTCGTGTCTGCTAAAGCACTAAAGTGGTTTTTTTATTTCTACAAAACTTTTTATTCCAGTTTCCAAAACACTGATGCTATTTTCCCTTCTTCTCTGTACTTCTTTTAACCCATTACTTTCCATTTTCTTTTGAAGACTGATTGGGCATATGTCCTATATATAGAAATACATGTTTTGTAACTTACAAGGCACACTCTTTTATTTGAAGCATCTGTTTAATATTTTTCTTTTTTAAGCTGCAGAATCAGAAATTTATCTTCAGCAAGAAAAAAAAAGGTTTCGTGAACTCCAGGAATTGCTAGAAAAAGAACATATTAAAGTGTTAGAAATGCAGAATTCAATGGATGTACAAACACGAGCTATGTTTGATCTAATGACAGAGAAAGATATTCTTATGAAAGAAGGAAGTTCTATTGAAAATCGTTTGCAACAACATGTGTGAGTATTGCTTTTTCTTATCACTCATATTAAAATATATGAACTGCTTTCTGCAGAAAGGCCAGTAGTCCAGATCTTAAACTTTTTGCGATAATAATGGTTAAGTGGGTGAATGAATTGTTTACTACAGAAAGGAAACTTTAGCACTGGCCTGGCAAAGCCTTCAATATTTTGATTACTGTAGATAAGGAAGGTTTTATTCAGTTCTTTGTCTCTACTATTAAATTAGAAAATATGGAAATATGGCCTTTCTGTAGTAAGCAAAACATTTATTTTATTTGTATTTCTTCTACTTCTCTTGGTTAAGGATACAGTCCTGTTCATTTACAGGCCTCTACCCCATATGCCCTTTTAAGCACTGGGTGAGGGAGCCACAACTATGGATCAGAGAGAAAAATCCAGGGATGGGTGATCAGCCCAGTCCCTGGAATGAGAATGAGGGAAGGATGAACAGAATGAGGATAAAGTGGATGAAAGGAAAGATGATAATGTGCAATTGGAGGAATGATAGTGGGAGAAACCGGAGGTCCCAAAGAAAACCTGCCCCAGCGCCATGTTGTCCACAACAAATCTCACCTTGCGGTCACCTGGGATCGAACCCAGGCTCCCTTGGTGAGGATTAGGATTTCATTATGGAGGGGATTCGGTACGTAAACCACTATGCTGGGCCCATTGTTCCTATGCCCCCAAGTGGGGCACCCCTGGGAGGGAAGATAAGGCGAAAGAGACAGATCGGCCGACCCAAGGAGCCACGACAGTACAGAGGGCAGGGTCCCTACAGTTTACTTGGCTAGACACTTCCCCTGATAGGCCAGGACAACGGACATGCTCCCCTACTGTAGGATAGCAATGAGCCCAGCAGCCGAGTCCCAAAGGTCCCTGGCTGGCGGTCCCGAAATGGTCCCAGCAGAGGAGCCAACCTACCAACCAACCTACAAACCTGCAAACCTGGCAACCAACCTACCAGAGGAGGAAGTAGTTTTCCTCAGAGCATATCATCCTGCCATGCACCACCGAAACACCCGCTGACACTTCTACCCTGAAAGAGACCACCAGATGAGAGATGATGTGATGGTGGTACCACTGGGCTACGGTGTGTGTGTGTGTGTGTGTGTGTGTGTGTGTGTGTGTGTGTGTGTGTGTGTGTGTGTGTGTGTGTGTGTGTGTGTGTGTTCGTGCGTGTGCGTGCACGTGCGCCCGCCTCACGTTCAAGAGGTCCCGAGTTCAAATCTAAGTCAGGGTGAGTTACCTGGATAAGGTTTTTCCGGGGTTTTCCCTTATCCTGAAAGACGAATGTCGGGTAACTCTAAGCTCTATGGACCCTGGGCTCATTTGAGCATCATTTCACCCATTCCATTCATCGTCCAATATGACTTAAAGTTGGAGGACATAAATTTAAAAAAAAAAAAAGAGAGAGAGAGATATGATGTGAAATGATAATGGAGATGAAATGGAGGGACAGGAAATTCGGGGGATGTAATTAACCTACCCAGCAGTCGTCTAGCGATCCGGAAAACCCTTGAAAAAACCCATTGGTCAGGTAGGTTGGCCATGGAAATCGAACCCAGGCCTCCCAATGTGGGCTACAGACAAAACCACCTGAGCCATCTCGCTCAGTTCCCTTGGTGAGAGTCAAGCAGTCTGCTTGACCACTGCGCGTCCCTTGTATTTATTTAATGTTCTAATTAACGTAATGTAATGTGTTTTGAAATGGGGGAAAACAAACTTAAATGTTATAAGAGCTAATAGCAAAATAAACTCTAAAGACATATTTATGGAGACAGAAAGGAAATGGTATTTTTAATATAAGGAGATATTATTTTTGTAATAAATGTAATGCGATAGAAACTTATACATTTTCTTCTATATTTAAAAATTAGTTGCTTTTGATAAATTATGTTAACCCTTTTTTCCTGGAAGGATTCTGTGTACTAGTCATTTTCTATAGCAGCCTCCCTGCCGGGTAATGAGTGTGCTTACAGTGTGCAAGTTCCAAGGTGTGAAGGCATAAAAGGATACAAATTGAAAAGTTCCAGTAATTTGAAACTTGTAAGTTGAAAGTTTTGGATATTTCAAACATTTCAAAAATATTTTAATGCAAAAATCAACCCACAGTAGAGTGGGGAATAAAATTCCGATAGGCGGCATAAAGGAAAAGTTTATTTGTATCTGAACATTTTTTTGAAGCTTTCATTTGATCAGTTCAAATATAAATAGTACACTGTTAACTAAAATCTGATGTACCTGTAAAATAGGAACTCCATTTTCTGTTATATTCTCTATTAATGAGTACAGTCATAGCAATGATGATGCTTCAAATTAAATACATGATCATTTTTAATGTTCTCTTTCATTATTATACTGCATTATTACACTGCATGTATATTGTAGGTATTACTGGGTATAATGCTTATTTACACTGTTAAACTTTGCATAGATGGACAAATTGACACATCCTCTCTCTCTTTCCATCAATCTCTCCTTTGCTCTCCCTCTTCCTCTCCCTCCACCTCTCATTATCTCTTCCTCTCTCCCTCTCTCCATCCTTCCCTCTCTCTTAGCGGAGGGGTAATACAAATAGAATTAAATTTGAGCAGACATGGCCCAATTTTTATATTTTATTATGGTTCTAGTAATGAACCCATTATTAATGTACAAACTTCAGTGACATATTCACACATATTTGAAGAACATCCTCAAGCATTTACATTTAACAAATAGGTCACAGATCCGGTAGAGCATTGAGCTGATTTTGTTTACTAATATTCTCATTTCTTCTATAGAGTGCAGCTGCAGGGACAGAAAACAGCTATTAAGTTTCTAGAAGAAGAATTACAAAAGGAAAAGAAGAAAGTGAAGCAGCTTCAAGTGCAACTGAATACAGAAAGGCAACGCTTTAAAATTGATAGGATCAATGATGCTGATTTTATAGAGGTTAGTTTAATTATGAAGAATTTTGTATTCTGTTTTAAAACTACTACATTGTATTGGTTTGCATTTTTATATAGTAAATGTTTTCATTTTTTGGATAATTCTCGATAAGTTGTTTGTTTTACAGCCATTTGGCAAATATGTATGTTATAGGGGGAATAATTTATTTATATTTTCTTTTCAAAATGTTCACTAGCATTAATTTTCTATAAGCCTTCTGCTGGACTAGGGCAAAGCATGTCTTCAAGAAAATTAAGTGTTTTCAGATGGTATGTCTTTGTTTTACATCTTAAGTAAAACTTGAAGCTCTCAACGTGCTTGTAGTAATTATCTCATAATGGAAGTTCAGCATTATCAGACCACTTGCCACTTAAATTTTTTTTAGATGAAATTAAATGCATTGAATAAAATTAGAAGTTCATTAAGGTCCGGTTGCATAAAAATCACTAACTGCAGTTCATTTATAATCAGAGATCAAAATTGAACTAAGTTTGCGAACCCGCATGGGTTGTAAAATGCTGATCTTAGATCAGATGAATGTCGTTTAGTACTGATCAGAGATCACGAAAACAAATGCAGCAACATCGCCAAACATGTTGCAACTTCGTGTTGTATCGAAAGGATTAAAGAATTATCGGAATTACTCAACTCTGTTTAATTCAAGTGCACAGAGTAGCCAATCTAGACATAACAAAAACTAAATAAATCTTCCACTTTATGGTTATTTCTCCTATAAATAATGTTATTTTAAATAAACAGTATAATAATTTACTCGATATTTAAACAGCATTTATCAAAAGTTAATCATTTGGCTTACTTTATCTCCATTATATGCCTAATGTACATATTTTTCATTTTCGTATGTTTACAGTACTGAGAGTTGGAAAACATAAACAAAAAATGGAAGTTCAAGCCAAAGATAAGATGTATTCAGCTAACTTTAAATCTCACATAACCCTTCTTATTTCAGCCTCTTCCACAGCCATCCTGGTGAAATGAGGTGTTAAAGCTGCAATCTCTCGTGTAACTTTATATATTGTTCTACACGCATTTCCTTTATTTATATTAAATATATCCTCAATCACCATCTGGAAGCTTCCAGTTGCATAGAACCGTAATGTGAGAAGGATCATAAATATTGGATTGAGTGCATAATTTCTCAGGGTTTGTGTTCTTAATTGTGCATGTAGCCTATGCTCCAGTTCTTTGATTACATGCTTTGATAGTCAAAATCTCATTTTGAATTTTCTGTCATATAGTTCTGGGATGGGATTTCCTCTATGTTGGAAAACATGAGGAGACCTTTCAAATTGAAAATTCTAATCATCACAGATATCAGAGTAATCTGAATTCTGAAAATAATAAAATGGTATAGGTTATGAACACAAACAATGCATCTTTAACATACATTTGTGAAATAAAGAGGCTAATTATTTATGCAAGTAACCACAAAAATGCTCTATTTACTATTTATTTAAAGCTGCACTACTTATTTCTTCTCATAAACTATTGTGTAAATTCTGAAGTTCTGCTGATCTAAGTTCAATCAAGTTAACTGGAGAAAATTCACCAGTTAAATTTGATCTTAGATCAAGAGGCCATGAACCTGGAGCAATGTTTATGCAACCAAAATTCTAAGTTCAGCTTGACTGAAGATCATTTTCATATGCTTGAACTTAGATTATCTTCTATGCAACTGGGCCTAATAGAAACAAAACTTAAAAAATAGATGAAGAATTAGTACATCAAATGCCTACATGCTACAGGTTACTTAACTTCATGTCTACCATCAGTTTTTGAAATGTGTAAATTACAGTTTGTAAACAAATGAATATTATTATGGCTTTATGAGATATCTACATATTATGTTTGAGATTTAGACCATACATAGCATATGGGCATCCCTAGGAACCACAAAGCTTATGCTTCAGACTTTAGGAAGATTTATTTTGTATCTGACCTAATGAGTTGGAAATCTGAAACACTAAAAATCACTTAACATGAATACCTTGAACATTCAATAAATTATAATAATTATTCACTAAACTTTACTTGTCTTTGATGATAATATATATCATAACAGGACTACTGAAATTAGGCAAATGAGTCAATCTTGTATATACTTTTCTCCACTTAGCAAATTTTTTTAATGAAGACTAGTTTCTGGGAATGTTTTCCCTATCCTCAGTTCTGTGGTTGACTGTTGATGCATCCAGTGTCTGCATCTGACTTGGTGTAGTGCCGCCATCTAATGTTCTGGTAAGTTTGAAGACGTCATCTACGGCGGGGATTTCAAAATTCATCAAGAGGTCCTGTTTCTTTGTAATAAATATGTTTTCCCAAATCTGTAGCTCTAGAGGTTTCTTTGCCTGTTTGATCAGTTCTATTTTTTGCTTTATGTTGTGATGCTCAGACCAAAAATGATGTGCTACGGCTGACTTGTCCATGTGTTTGAATTTAATATTTCTGAAGTGTTCTTTCATTCTTTCCTAGATTCCTTTTGGTCTTACCAATGTATATCTTGTCACAATCTTGGCAGCTCATATGGTAAATGCCTGATAATTGAGTTTTTGGTGTGCTTTTTTTAGAGGGTGGTTTAGTAAGTTGCGGATGTTGTGTTTGTTCTAAGGGGCTATGTTGAAGCTCTTAAATATCTTTTCAAATTTTTTGAAGTATTTTGGATGAAATGTAAATTTGCCATATCTGGTGTTTGGGTTTTCTAGTTTTTTAACGTAGTAATGTCCTTTAAGTTTTTGTTTCTTTTGTGTCTTTAAATCAACTTTTTGATGAAATTTGTGTTATAGGTGTTCAATTCGGCAACCTGGTGGTGAGTGTACTCCTGTTCATATTCTGTTTTTGTTAGCAGGATGTTGATTAATCTGTGAACCAAACTATGGAATACTGCATATTGATGTTATACTGGGTTAAATGGGTTGCATTTAATGTAATTTTCAACATGTGTTGCTTTTCTGTATATTCCAAATTGTAATCCTGTTGGTGTTCTTATGATTTTCAAATCTAGAAAAGGTAGCCATTCATCCTGTTCTACTTCAATGGTGAAAACTATGGATTTTTCTTGTAGGTTTAGCAACTTTATAGCATTCTCAGTTAGTCTTCTAGGAACTATAGCAAACACATTGACAACATATCTATGCCAACATTTGAAAATATGTGGAAAGGCTTTAGTAATGTGTGTTTCCAAATTGCTCATGAACAGATTAGCTAGTAATGGTGAAAGAGAGTTACCCATGGCCAAGCCTGCTGTTTGTTGGAAGATTTTGCTGGAGAACGTGAAGCTGTTTTGTTCAATACATAAGATGGTTAATTTGATGTATTCCTCTATTTTATCATCTGCAACGTTGCTTTTGGATAACCAGGCTTTCATCAATTTTGGAATTTTTTCTACTGGTATGCTCATGAATAGAGATCTGATATCCAAGGATACCATCACCTCTTCAGTTTTTATAACTGTGTTTTCAATTTTCTTTACAAACGATATATTGAGCAAAGAATTCACCATAAGGGAACTAAATCATGCCATCCATGTGTTGAAAGATAAAAGGTCTCCTGGATCAGATAAAATACATGCTGAATTTCTGAAACACCCAGGATCAAAGGGAAGAAAGGTACTACTGAAATTATTTAATATATCATGGACCTCTACTGTACCTACAGAGAGGAAAAAAGCAATAATTATTCCTGTTCTAAAAAAGACAAAGCACCCGACAAAATAAATAATTACAGACCAATTTCCTTAACAAGTGTCATTGCAAAAACAGCAGAACGTATGATTTCAGCAAGGCTAAATTGGTTCTTAGAAAGTAATAACATATTAATAACTACTCAAACAGGATTCAGACAACACTTATCTACTAAAGAAAATACAATTCAACTATCCCAAGATGTCAAAGAATCTTTCAACAAAAATCAAGATACGCTGTCAGTTTTAATTGATTTTGAAAAAGTATACAATTCAGTAAACTTCTTGAGAAACTTTCAAAACTAGGCATTCAAGATAACATGTTAAATTGGATCACTCAGTTTCTATCTCAATGTTTCTGTGCTACAAAATATGACAGTACATCCAAATCCGACAAATAAAAATGGGCCTACCACAAGGTGCAGTACTGAGTACAACCTTGTTCAACATCTACATCAATGATCTTCCCATGGCTGTATCAAACACAGAAATAAAGACAGCACTTTTTGCAGATGACATGATCATGTGGACATCTTCCCTACAAATAGAGAAATCCAAAACTTCAATGGAAAAGGCTCTGATATGATTGGAAAAGTGGACTGACAACAATTTGATGAAAATAAATACTGACAAAACAACATTCCAAATATTTAGCTTAAAAAACAAAATCCCTAAACTAAATCTGCAGTTCAAGAAAACAAACCTGAAACAAACATGAAACAAAATATTTAGGAACAATTTTTGATTCAAAATTATCTTGGAGACATCATATTGAACCAGTAGTTAACAAATCAACAAAAAAAAATTCAATTTTGAAAAGATTAGCTGGAGTCAAGTGGGGCAGTAATCGGGAGACACTGAACACCACATACAAAACATTCATCAAGCCAATACTTCTTTATAATGCAGAGGTAATAATTACATCAAACAGTTCTAACATAAATCACCTAGAAGTATGCCAAAATCAGGCCCTGCAACTAATAACCGGTGCAGCAAAATCAACTCCATTCACGGCAATGCAAGCCTTAACTCGGAACTATCCAATACATCTAACTTTAGAGGAGCAGGCACTAATACAACATGAAAAAATGTTGCTGTTAAAAACAACAAAATGGCAGAAAAGATTACTACAACCAATCAAGATGAAAACACAAACAAGTTTCCTACACAAACTTACGGTATTAAAAACAGATCTGAATCTTCCTAATTCTAAAGAAAACATTTTAATCAATGAAAACCCACTAACTTTTGAACCAATTAATATTCAGTTAGATTTAGAACAAATAGTTACAAAATCTGAAACTTCCAAACCTGTTACTAAAATTATGCAAGTGAGTCAACCTTGTATTACTTTTCTCCACTTACAAGTTTTTTGATGAAGACTAGTTTCTGGGGACTCTCCCCTATCGTCAGTTCTTGAGTCAACCACAGAACTGACGATAGGGGAGAGGTGCCCAGAAACTAGTCTTCATCAAAAAACTTGTAAGTGGAGAAAGGTATTGTGACTTTGTGGGTTCGTGAAATTAAAAGTCCAATTGCACCACTCAAAAATGTTCTTTATTTCCACCGACTTACAATTAAACACTTGCCAATTACACAGAATTACGTAATGCACACAATTACGATTCACCAGTTCGTCTGTTATGATTCCACTTGCACTTGCGATTACGTAAACTCCTCCAATGCACGTATGCAGTCCGTCCCCTCACTGGGCGCTCCTCACAACTCGCCAAGAACTGAATGACTTTCCTCCAGCCCGACGTGTTGCTTATATAGGGTCAGCTGGCCAATCTAGAATGTTCTGGATTAGATGAAATATCCCGTAAGTTCGAGAACTCAGGTGAAACAGAAAGAGACGGCGCAGTGATGTTTTTTTTTTTTTTCAGCCACCCCTCGTTACCGCTTTAAGACAAACGAGGGGGCGTGGCGACTGCCGACCGTCTCCTGCTGCTGCTGCTGCCGGTTTTATAGGGAGTTCCGACGTTTGGGTGACAGTATATACAAGGTTGACTCACTTGCCTAATTTTAGTAACAATGGCACTCCACTTTCTGAAATACTTCTTTTTATTCTATATTCCAAACCTGTACTAAAAGCAGTAGCATTAGAAACTGTGAACAATAGATACCCACCTGAAGAATGGTTACATATCTACACAGATGGATCTAACTTGGACAACAACTCAGGAGCAGGAATTAAGTGTGCACTGTTCTCATTCTATCAACCAGCAGGATACCACACAACAAATTTTGATGCAGAAGTAACGGCTATTCATACTTCACTCCAACACCTTCTATACAGAATAGATAAATTTAAAACTGCTGTCATACTTTCTGGTTCTATGTGCAATAAGTTCATATAAAATGAGGTCAATCCAAATTAAAGAATGTCACAAAATGATCCAACAACTTCAAAAACTACAGGAAAGAATTTACTACAATGAATACCTTTCACATTGTGGAATTGCTGGAAATGAATCAGCTGATTTTCTTGCCAAAAAAGGTCAATTTTAATTCAGAACAAAATTAAAAACTTACCCTTTACATCCATAAAAAGATTGATCAAAAGCAAATATAAAAACAAACAAAACCAATCAATATCTAACAAAGCCAAAGATAAAACATGGAACATTTTAATTAAAAATCTAGAAATTATTCCAGAAATCCCCCGTAAAGCTGCAGTAGCAAATTTTAGATTACTTATGGAACATGATTATTTGGCCAAACACTTACACAGAATAGGAATTTATACAAGCCCAAATTGTCCTCTGTGCAACAAAGAAGTGGAAATGGCTGAAGAACATCTTTTAACCTGTGAAGTCCTACCTGCCGGACCCACTACACAGAAATATTGGAGAGCAAGAGAGCTAATGGCTTCATTGCCAAAGCCTAGTATTTGAAAACAACATTTTCTTTACCAAATCAAATGAATTCTTTATGCTTAGAGATTCAAACTTTTCAAACTTGTCAAATTCTTCCACCCACCATTTTTCCAGTTTGTAAGTCGCATCTATATTGTTAATGGGTCACATGCTGTTGTCTGTCTTGTGCATCTTACGTAGGCAGTATAATTTTGGCAAATTAGGGTTGTTCACAATTATGCTGTTTTTCATCTTGTCTGGCACTATGGTATTTTCTTTAATTGCCTTTTTGGTGGTTTCTATGTATTTCATTAATGGGTTTTTTGTTAGGGTTGTATATTCTGGATTTTGTAGTATTTGTTCGACTCGCTGGTTGTAATCATTTTAGTCCATAATGACTACCTTGTTTCCTTTGTCTGCTTTCAGATATAAAACTGGTTTTTGGTTCAATGTTTGAATAATTTGTTTATAGTTATGTTCCTGTCTGAATGTCATCCCCTTGAGAATTTCTAAGCATTTTGATTTCACTAATGTTTTTTCATTACTGTTTTTCAAAAAGTTAGAGTTTATGGTGACGTCAGCGATCTAATCGTCTAAATTGCCCGAGTTGCCGACAATACTCCTTATATCATCTGGTCTCAGTTTGTATGAGTCCAGGATAAAGTGTGTAATTGTAGCGAGTGCTTCACATTTCGCACAATATATGTAGAGAAGACTCATCCTCTCCACAAAATTTCCTGCATGTGAAGTCTTCACTAAGCTTCATTACATGCAGGTGTCTCTTTAGGGTGTTGTGCCCTGTCAACAGGCCAACAACACGTATAAGTTGTGCCCGATTGAAAGTTAGTAGAATCCTGCTGTTCTTGCTATTCGATCATAGACCAGAGCCTGCCCAGCTGTAGTAAGATTACGCCATGAAGTGCCATGTTTAAGTGATACCCGATCAAGGATGTCACATCTGGCGCTTCTTGGGGTAATACCGAGGACAGGTTCTGGACCAATAAATGCGTTGGCCGAGCCCTCCGTGACTAGCTTATCAACTAATTCATCTCCTCTGATTCCAGCATTCCTAGCAGAGCTGTACTGGTTGGCAAGAACAGAGAATATCCAGGGTTTCTTAGCACTCTTGTACCAACCTGGACCTTGTTGTGTTAGCAGATAGTGCCTTCAGGGCAACTTGGCTGTCAGAACAGATGCTAATCCGACCGTGCAGCCAAGGCATCCCTAAGATCTGATAAACACAGGTCAATATAGCATATATTTCGGACTGGAATACTGTAGAATAGCCTCTCAATGAGTATGATAGCCTCGTCTTAGGCCCATAAATGTCAGCCCTGGTCCCTTCGTCCTGGAGCCAACTGTATACCAGACGGACCCCTTGACATAGTCAGGAGCTTGTGAGCCTCGAGTCCATTCCTATCTGGCAGGAATACTGACCTTATATCCAGAGTCAAAATTATAACTGGGCTTCATATTGTCGCAATTCATTGCTAGGATAGTCTGCGACTTCTGAAGTCTTCAGTATCTCTCTGTGTCCTTTAATCAGATTTTTAAAAGACCAACAGTCCAAACTCCAGAGATGATGAGCAGTCACCCCAGCCTTTCCTTGGATAAACAAATCCAAAGGAGGTAAGCCAAGCAGCACCTCTAGGGCACTGAGTGGAGTGGTGCGCAAGGCTCCAGTGATCCCCAAACATGCTATGTGTTGGATCTTATTTAGTTTGTTTTTGGTAGCCTCTTTCCTAACACAAGCTTACCATACAAACGAAGCATAAGTGATGGAGGGCCTAATGATGGAGACATAGAGCCAGTAAACCACCTGTGGTTTTAGTCCCCATCTCATACCAAAGGCCCTCCTACAGGCCCACAAAGTATTGTAGACCTTAATCACCTTATGTTTGATGTGCTCTCTCCACTTCAACCTAGAATCCAGTATAACTCCCAGATACTTGACCGACCCGAATCGAAGCAGCTTCTTTCCAAAGAAGTTGGCTCATACAAACCGTCAAGCCGCCTCTTTCTTGTAAAAACAATGAGGTTAGTTTTATCAGGGTTAACTGACAATTCTACCTCACACCACCACCTTCCAAGAGCTTCATAAGGTCCAAAACTGTATCTTCATATTTACCTTTGACCACAATGCAGATATCATCTGCATAGCTTTGGGCATATAGTCCACTTTCATTGAGCCTGACAAGTAGTTCATTTGCCACCGGGCACCAAATGAGTGGAGATAAGACACTTCCCTGAGGGCTGCCTCTGGGCATAGTACACATTGGCTTACTCTGGTTGAGCGACACTGTTGCCCGGCAGCCCTCCAGGGATGTCATAGTCCATTGAGTTACACAAAAGTTTACTCCATGTCTAATCAATCCTCTATAGATAGAGCCATATGAAGTGAAATTCCCCTTTATGTCTAAAAATACTGCCATGGCCAGCTCTCCTTTGTCATGCACTTCTTCAGCCCTGGAAATCAGCTGATGAAGTGCCGTATCCACAGATTTGCCAGCCTGATAGGCATGTTGTTCTGTACACAGAGGCCTTTCAATGGAGATAAGTCCTCTGATGCATTTATCTACTAGCCTTTCCAAAGTCTTTAAAAGAAAGGACGTCAGACTAATAGATTTAAAATTCTTAGGGCCAAGATAGGAACACCTCCCAGGCTTAGGTATGAAAACTAGTCTTGCCTATCTCTACAGTGGGTGTACATAACCCATTGCCAGGCAAGCTCTAAAAATTCTTACCTGATTTGGAATGATTAAATCCTGTCCCTGCTGAAGTTGCTCATCTACCTGCTGAACCAGGTAGATCCCATCCAACCCTGGACTTTTGAAAGGGGCCAAAGATTGAATTGCCCACTTTATGTGCTTGTAGATGACAATTTCTTTGGCATTCAGCCAATCCTGCATAGCAGGTCAGCAAGCCTGACCAGAAACCGCCACCTCATTAACCACCTGTGATCCAGTAAGATTCGTAAAGTGTCCTCTTCCAAGCCAGTGAATGTCCCAGAGGAGATCCTCAGTGAGCCCAAATTGGCTCTCGAGTCCCGTATTAAAATTTTATGCAATCTAGCCATACCTGGTAGATCGTTTCTGCTCTGACAAAATCTCTCCAGGCTTCCCTGGAGGACTTCCACAGTTCTTGCTTATACTTGCGCTGTGCATCCCTATGCAGGTCCCAGCTCTCTGTATCTTGTTTACCTTTGACTCTACTATAGAGCCATCACGTGGAGTTTGGAAGACTGTTCAAAGTCGAGATCCATCGGAACTTCCCATTCACTGTCCTAACTACTCTGAGTGGACAGTTGCCCTCAAAAGAAAAATAAGGGCCGCACTGATCCAATCAGTGCACTCTCCCAAGTTTTCCCTGCTATAAGAATTTCTAGGCATACCTCTAGCATTTCTGCCCCTCAGGTCTTCCCTATAAGAGTCTCATTTGGTCCTCTTGGGGACTCTGAATGTTCTCAGATTCAGGGATCCTGCCAACCGAAATTCTATGTGCCTATGTTTCAAGAGGGATGGTTCATTACTAACCCTCCAACCACTGACCACCTCCAGGATACCTATGGATCCTAGTGTTATATGTATAGCCTTCTTATAGTGCGTAGTATTGTACAGTGTGCACAGTTTGTTTGCTAAGAGCCCAAAGTACAATTCAGAAAACTTATTTTATGAGATCTTAAAATATGCCACCAAATATAATCACTGATGGGGGAATATTTTGAAACTGGGAGTGTGCCCTGTGGGTTAATTGAAGGTTTGCATATTCTGAAGAGTTTCCATGGAGATATTACCATTTTCTCATCATTGGAGTAATAATGAAACACTGCTCTTTGAGCTTTGCTGATTTACTTCATTTACAGTATTTGGTCAGAGTTTTGTGCATGAGTGGGAATCTGAAAGCTTTATTTATTTACGTAGGCGTGACTTCCTTTAAAAGTCAACAAACATGTGCTCCTTCTGACATTACATGACCTTCACAGCCTTTTTGAGCCTCAACCACCCTCAGTTTTTGCTTTCGTTCATGTCAATTTTCTGCCTCCTATCTCCACATTCAGACTCCCAATCCTTCCAGTCCAAGGCTTATCTGAGGTTTCTTTAGCAATAATTTCTTTATGGGGCTAGGTTGTTAGCCTAGCTCCCAACCTTCAACCTAGAGGACCAGGGCTCTTATTTATATCCCTGGAGTCAGGGTGGCTCAGCTATAGCCACAAGCACTGGGTATCCATTTTAGTTGCCTTATGTGACATGCATGAGATACATTGGGACTATTCTTTAAACCCAGTCACCACATGGGCACATTGCTGGATTGGAAAAAGCTATTTGAAAATGTTTTTTGGAAGATTTAATGCTATGGTATTCTTTGATGATCAGGAAGAAGCTATTTGGAAAAGTGCATTTATATACCACAGAGTATTTTAGAAAGGTACTACAAGATTTGCTTAAGTTTGCTCATTGTTTTACAGAAACTGAGACTCAGGCTAGAAACAGCATTAACTGCAGAGGAAAAGTTGAGAAATGAATTAGAAAGAGAACGCCTAAATCCTAAAGCTCATATGAATGGAGCTGACTCTGAATTAGCCACACGAAAGCTTCAGGTTAGTATATAGAATAAAAAGAAGTATTATAGAAAGTGGAGTGCCATTGTTACTAAAATTAGCCAAATGAGTCAACCTTGTATATACTTCTCTCCACTTACAAGTTTTTTTAATGAAGACTAGATTCTGGGAACTTCTTTCCTATCCTCAGTTTTGTGGTTGACCAATGATGCATCCGATGTCTGCATCTGGCTTGGTGTTGTGTTGCCATTTGATGTTCTGGTAAGTTTGATGACATCGTCTACGATAGGAATTTCAAAATTCATCACGAGGTTCTGTTTCTTTGTAATAATTTTTTTTTTCCCAAATCTGCAGTTCTAGAGGTTTCTTTGCCTGTTTGATCAATTCTATTTCTTGCTTTATGTTGTGATTCTCAGACCAAAAGTAATGTGCTACAGTAAACTTGTACTCATATTGATGATTACATAAAAAGTAAAATTTTTAACCCTTTTTCAAATAAATTTGCTGTTTTCAATAGTTTGATTTATAAATATACCCCTGAATTAAGAGGAATTTTAATAAAGAATATAAACATATTATTAATACTGCTTTAATTAATGGTTTTAATTAAGACGTTATACATAAACACATTGAAAAATTTAAATATCAAAAAACTGTTAATGATATTTCTACCCTTAAAAAATAAAAGATGATTATAATTTTTATAAAATTTACTTGCCATCATTGGGCTGATAAACATCTTCAAAATTTGTTTAAAGAGTTTGGTATAACTTTAATTTCTGAAAATAAAGATAGTATTAAAAAATTATTGGATTTCTCAAAAAAAGAAAATTCCTAATTAGAAAAAAATCTGGTATTTATCAATTTAATTGTTTCGATTGTGATAAAGTTTATATTGGAAAGACAAAACATAATTTGGAAACCAGAAAGAAAGAACATTTTCGTAACATTAAGTACAAACAGACTGATAAATCGGCCATAGCAGATCATTTTTGGTCATTTAACCATGAAATAAATCCAGAAGTTAAATTATTAAAACAATTAAATGGTCCAATAGATTTAATGGTTTGGGAAAAAATATTTATTTTAAAAAATAAACATCGCATACTGAATTTTGAAATACCGGCAGTCGATTCTGTTATTAATTTGTTTTTCATTTTCAGATGTTGGTAGTACTAAAACATAGTGACATCTAGTGTTTGTAATGTTGACGACGAGTTTGTTTGTGATTCTGGCTGACGGTGTGGAAGAATTTTCACAAAATCTCTTTCCTGTTCAATTTATAAGAAAAGTTTCATGATTTTTTATAAGATAAGTGAAGCTTTAAGTTACAAATTATTATATTTGAGTATTTTTCATATTTATATATTGCTGGAATACATATCATATGTATAACAAGGTAGAACGGACCATGTCATCTCTTAACTTGCTGCTTTCCTGTCAAGGTGTATATACTGGGGGCGATATTATAGTACGTTCCAGCTGTATTTCATAATTTCATTCTTGTGGCTTTATTTTGCTTCAACATATAAAGTGGTGCATCTTCTAAATTCCAGTTGAGTACTTTTCTGATGTACACTATGCGTAACGTAAAAACATGTTCTTTTGATCGTAAAAACTATTTGTAGTCAGTTTATTGACACTCGTCACATACTTTTTTTATATTATCGAAGGACTAGTTTCAAAGGCCGTTGTTTTTTAGTTTGGATTAATTTTGACTTCACTGTTATTAAATTCCTCCAAACAAACACCCTTAATGTTCTTTTGTTTTCCTTTCCTTACATACACTGAGTAAATAATCAGTGTAGAATTAGTGTATAGGGTCCCCTGACCATAAGCTCCATTTTCTATGTTCCAGAGGCAACTAGAGATAGAACTACAGAAACATTCAGCATTAGAGCTTGAACTTAAGCGAGCCCAGGAGGAAGTCCTAAAACTTCATGGAAAAATTGAAACGGAATACTGTATAAATAAACACAAGCTAGAAACTGAAAGATATGAGAAAGAGCAGCTTCATAAGGAACTGATAATTCAAAACTCTCAGCTATCTGAAATGAAAACTGAGGTAACAATAGAGTTTAATATTGTATGTGATTATAAGAAGATGGTTTATTCTGACTGCTTTGTTTTGGAAAAATCTACTTTTCAGTTGCCAAATATTTAAATGTATAATATACTGCACCATTGTTGTTTTTAAATAGCAGAATGTAGCACTACACATTTTATGACATGGCAGTAAAATAGTGTTTTCTTTTTCTTCCACGTTTATGATTCATTTTTCCTGTTCAAATTTCCTTCACAATCCTCATGTCTTGTGAGAACATTTTGGAACTATTAAGTTTCAAGGTAACTTGATTATTTTTTGCATTGTACTTTTCGAGGAATAAGTGTTTCTATAAATTAAATATTCACTGTATCATTTTTTTTTTTTTTTTTTTTTTTTTTTTTTTTTTTTTTGTAAATTTATGTGCTCCAAGATTAAGTCATATTGAATGTTGAATGAAATGAATGAAATGATGCTCAAATGAGCCCAGGGTCCTTAGAACTTAGAGTTACCTGACACTTGTCTTTCAGGATAAGGTAAAATCTCAGAAAAAAAAAAAAAAAAAACATTATCAGGGTAACTCACTCTGACTGAGATTCGAACTCGGTACCTCTTGAACATGAGGCGAATAAGCTATGTGTAAACAAATGAACACTGCCTACAAAATTTTTGTGTATAGTAAAACTGGTATTTGATTTGATTTGATTTATTGAGTGCTAAAACAAATACATCTTGGGCTACCCCTGAGCTGGACCCTGGTCCCTTTGCCAACAGCGCAGCCCTCCATACAATTACATGTTTTACATATGATTGTCCCCTTTACTAATCATTGCTTTTCACTTACTGTTCTATCCTATATCAGTTTTTGTATTTGCCAAAATTTGACTATCCCTGTAAAATTATTACCACTTGTTTAATTAAAAGACTTTCAAAGTTTGCCTTGTGCTCTTCCTTCCACTTATATCTAACATGTTCTCTTTTAGCTGCTATTCTCTCCCTTATTAAGTCAGCTTCCACACTTTGTGATTTGGTTTTAATACACATTACTAATGGGAAATGACCACTATTGGTACTTATGTTTGACACTTTGAAATTACTCACTATATGTCTAATATTATTGGACCAGAAAACAAAGTCAATTACACTCTGGCCATTTGCATTTATGAAGGTGTATTCCCCCTGCTCATCTTCACCGTATTTCCCATTAAGAATGTCAAGCGCATTTATTTCACAAAATTCAATGAGTTTTTCACTTCTTCTCTCGACAATCTTGTCCTTGCTACGTCTAATATAATCATTTTTCCCTGTTAGGTTATTATTTTCCCAATCATCTGTTAGATTTACGTCACTTTCCCCAATTCTTATATTTAGATCTCCCATTTTTATAATCTCTATGTTAATGTATTTATCCCTTAACCTCCCCGTTCTGCCCCTAGACCACACATACTTTTCCAATGTCTTTTTGCTTCTCAGCTGAATTCCTCCAACAGCTGAGGATCGTTTGTCTTTGTTTATCACCATTATACTTCCATGCGGCGAAGTTATAATATTATACAATGAAGCACAAAATTAATACAATTTTGAGTCGAAATTGTATTAATTTTGTGCTTCATTGTATCATAGTCCTTAAACAACAGAATACTGTTTGGCTATCAAACCCATTATAATATTATGTTCTTCTCCCACCTCTGCTTTACCTCTCCTCCTGCCTTCACCACCTACCGCCCCCTCCTCTTCTTCTTCACTACTACCAATGGTTTGCGTCCAGCTTCTTTCCCCTCTCTCCACCAGTCCACGTGCTGCCATAGTCTCCTCCCTCCTTGGCGACAGCCACTTTCTCCCGTCTGTTGTTACGGGTGTTGACGTCATCTCCCTGCTCTCCTCACCCCCCTTCTGTCCGACGGAGATTTGATTTCCTTTCATCTTGTTTGATTCACTCAATGACATATCGTCTGACGCGTTAGTTGTTACCACGTGCTGTATTACATCATCTCTCTGTAGTGTGCCAGTGCCGGACTTTGGCTCCCTCGTCCCTTCCTGTGTATGTGGTACTTGGCTGGATTTTTGCTGAGTTATTTCCTCCCGTGTAGGCTCCCTGCTCCATACATCCCTCTTTCTTGCATACGTTGCGTTCGCTCCTTCTATCCAGAGTTGCAAATTTCTGATATAAGCTCGTTTACCCGCAGCGCTCGCTTCCATCATCCTTCGGATTAGATTTTGCTTCACGTGTCTTTGGGCTGGTGTTAAATCCTTATTTATGAATATTTTTGTGCCTTTCAACATTTTAGCCCTTCCCAGTATTTCGTAGATTAATTGAGTTGTAGAGAAATGTACAATAATTGGCCTTTCCCCCACATGTCTTCCTACGTGGTAAGCCTCCACTATCTCCCAACCGTGTAGTTCTATTTGTACTTTTTCTGTCAATATTTGGGACACTTCCTGCCATGGCCAAATACCTCTTCTCTCTTTCACTCCTATAAATACTAAGTTTAGTCTTCTTCTCCTCTCATCTGCTCTTTCCAATTTCACTTTCAGTTCATCTACTTCCCCTCTTATACCCTGGATTTCTTTTCCTACTTCTTCTTTTATTTCCTTAGCTATTTTCTCCAGACTGTTGCCTATTCTTTGCTCCATCCCATCCATTTTATTTATTTTTTCCACCAGATTCTCCAGAATAGTTTGTATTTCCTCTGGTCCAGGATTCTGTTCGACTCCTCCTATTATTAATAACATTAGAATTATACATCCCAGTATTATGCCGCTAACCCCCATAGATGTTCCTATTTCCTTTTTCTTGATTTTCCTTTGCCTAAACAGTCCTATCCTTGCTCTGTACACTGTAAGCTCATCTCCCATTGTTGCTTCTTGTTGCACTCTTCTGGAGCTCACTGTAACACAACCTTCCTCTTCAACAGCTTGATTAGCACTCTCAACTGGTATTTAATCAATGTTGGGAGAAATTAAAATTTTTTCATTAGATAGAGGTTTTCTTTAAAACAAGGCTTGCATAAGGTTGAATATACAATTTCCATAAATAATATGCAAATGTTAAATCATTATGTACACATGTAATACTAAGAATAATAGATGTTGTCAGTAAGTTTGTGTTGGCCCCAGTAGATGGCAGTAAGGTAGTGAACTATCCATCAGCTTCCGGAACTAACCAAAAGGCTATTCAGTCTGCTGGCTGAGGATGTGACAAAAACATCACAAAACGAGTCCCAGGGGATTTAGAAAATTTTAACAAACAGATAAGTGAAGTGTGTTGCTAATGCTCGATTTCACCAGCAGATGTAAAAATTTATGTTAAGAAATGTAACGTAACAGTTGTTACAGAGTTAACAAAAGTGTTAAAAATCTTGCATTTCACCAACTTGTTTTCTGAAAATGTGAACAAACATGTGTTAATGCCGAGAGACTTGTAAATATTAGAGATACAGAGATTGTGGATGAATCCTATTATTTTCTGAACGTATTGCAATGGGCTTTTGTTTTTATTTTCGTTTACACAGCTGAAAAAATGGTGGGTGAACAAAATCAGAAGAAGAGCCATGGACAAATTTCTCATCAATTGTTAGTTAAATTAGTAATTAAATGTAAGGATATTGTAGAAAATGAGATGACAGATGCAGTAAATGTGAAAGAGAAAGATGTGATGTGGGAAAACATTGGAAATGTTTAATTCGAATGCAAATGTCACAACCAGAAGTATGAAGCAGCTTCATCAGTATTATGTAAATTTAAAACAAGGTGCAAAGAAGGACAGCAGTGACAAGTGATTTGAATGTTTTAAGACGGGAGGTGGATGGTGTATTATTCACAGATTTCAGTGAATTATAAAATTGCAAAGTTGTTAATACTTGAAGCAAAGGTGAAATCGGCATATTCCTATTCAATGCATGTTCTAATCTCTCTTGTACTTCCGCAGTAACCTTCATAATAACTTGTTTCAACGGTCTATACCTTTGTAGAAAATCTTCTTCTGTTAGCACCTCAAAATCATTTCTTCTCATAGGCCATACCTACTCTATTACGAATACCATTTAGATGTCTAAATATAGCAAATCGACATCAAAAGCTGTGTTCATGCCTGTCATCTTGACAATTTTACAATTGTTAATGGCTTAGCAACAGAAATATGGCTTGTTAGTTTAACAACAGATTTAACATTAGTGTTAAGCAAACACTTGTTGCTGAAATGCAATTTTTGTTGTAACTATTGCTAAACAGACTAACAGCCATGTTAAGTCTTAACATCTGTTGGTGAAATCGGATATTAGTGTTGCAGTTTGTTCATCATACTAAGAAAGAAGTTTAAATACATACATGCATGCACGCACACACGCATCCGTACATGTGGGTGGGCGGGTGCACATGCACTCACTAGTTTCAAAAACAGAAAACACTGATACAACACTGCTATTTGCACTTAATCTGTAACACACAAAATGGAAGTCGATAACAGATTTGCACACTTATCATTAGGTATGAATGCAGACTGACTGTTAAGTATTACCTAGTAAAGAAACAAAAGTAATAAAGTTGCTAACCTTCAATTATTGAAGAAATCCGGCAGAGTAATCTGCTTCCTCCTGTCCATGTATCTGGGACTTAGAATCCTGTGTTTAATGCAGCCACAGCCAATTCGCTTGCTGTGGTGCATGTGCTGGGCTATAAGCACCATGTTGCCTCAGTGCATGCTTCGCATGGTTTGTCTTCCGTAGCAGTTTAGTTCCGTACTTCACTGTCAGTTTGATATGGAAGGGCACTCATTAAAGCGAAGGGCACCCACGATGACACATTATTTCAATCCCGAATGGGAAGCTGAGTACTTCTTCATAGAATGTAGCGATGGTGCTATTTGTTTAATTGGCCAGAAAAATTTCAAGTGCTGAAACAATTTAATCTTGAGCGACATTTTAAAACATTGCATGCTAAGGATTATTCGGCCCTAGAAAAAGAAGAACGCACTGCAGAGATACAAAAGCTCAGAGAAAAGATCATATCACAGGAAGAGGAACAGGAAGAAGGGGATGGCGGAATGGCAGAAACCTCAGTTTATGTGAGTTATGAAATAGCAGTAAAAATTGCCAGATCTTCTAATAGTTTTTCTGAAGGTCCACTTATTAAACGATGTATGCTTATAGCTGCAAGTAAATTCACCCCTGTCAGTGTTCACCAGTTTGAGAGTGTTAGTCTGTCATCTCATACTATTTCACACAGAATTCAAGATCTGGCGGAAAACATTTACGCACAACTTATTGAAAGAGCAAGAGAATTTGTTGCATTCTCTATTGCCACTGAACTGACTTATCAAGTTTGGCTCAATTATATATTTTTATTCGTGGAGTAAATGAAAATTTGGAAGTTGTGGAAGAAATGCTAGATCTGGTGCCAATAAAAGGCACAACAACAGGATCAGACATTCTGAATTGTGTAGTAGAAGTTGTGGAGAATTCAGGGATTCCATGGGATACACTCATATCAGTAGCCACTGATGGTGCCCCAGCTATGGTTAGTTTGCACAATGGATTTGTGACCCTCTTGAAAAATAAACTACCAAAAGAAATTACAGCAGTTCATTGCATAGTTCATCAGGAAAACTTATGTGCTAAAACACTGAATGCAAACAATGTAATGAGTCTGGTTGTGAAGATTGTAAACAAACGTAGGTCTCACAGTGTAAAACACAGTTTAGAAGCTTCTTAGAAGATTTGGAGTAAGAGTATGGAGATATACCATATCATACAGCAGTTAGGTGACACTGACGAGGCAAGGTTTTAAGCAGATTCTTTGAATTGTTGTATGAGATATGTTTGTTCATGGAAATGTGCGGAGAACCTATTGAAGAGCTCACAAATATTAAGTAGAAATTTGATCTTGCATTTATGGCCGATATAAGTGAACTTTGAATGTTTCACTTCAAGGGAAAAGCAAATTAATCACAGGTATGTTTTGTAGCATTGAAGCTTTTGAAAATATGCTCTCATTATGGGTATGTCAACTGTCAAATGGTGATCCTTGTCATTTTCTGAGGTTGGAAAGTGTGATCCGTGATTGTGATTCCCTAGAAGTGGGATGTTATGTTGAAAATCTGCACATGCTTTCCTGTGCATTTGATGAAAGACTTCATGTACTCATGGGCTTAAAATTGGATTTTGATTTATTTGCTACGCCATTTGGCATAAATATTGATGATACTTCCAAAGATATTCAACTGGAGCTTATCACCCTGAAATGTGACATGAGTTAGCTGATAGTTACAGAAACAAGGAAGTTTGCTAGATTTCTACAGGAGATTTCCTAAATCAAGATTCCCTCCATTGCACAGGCTGCAGCATCTATGATTGCAATGTTTGGTTCGACCTATGTATGTGAATCCTTATCTTTGCCTATGAAATGCATTAAAAACCCTCAGAGAGCCAACATCAGTGATCATAACTTGAAGTGTGCATTAAGGGTTCAGAGTTGTGTTTCATTGTCTCCAAATGTGGTAAATATTGTGAAAACCAAAGGATGTCAGAAGACAAGAATGTCTACTGAAAACTGAATGCATAAAATTCTTAATTGAAACATGTATATTCGTTTAATATGAATTATTCTATGTAATATTATCACTGTATAGTAAATATTATTTTGTATTTTTAAATTGTTTCAGGTTCAAAATTGCGTTAATTTCCACAAAGTACTGTTTTGTTTTTATAGTTAAAAATATTGCTTTTATATGCCATCATTTGGTTGTATAGGATTGAAGGCTATAATAATCTTACTGGTATTGGGTTGTTTTACTTATAATAAAAAGTACCAGAGACATATTAAACCATGTATTATACAGTTTCTGAATTGTTCCTTCACTATTATCGTGTCCTTAATTATTTTTGGTAATGCAAGTACAGAATGGTAACACCACTGTGTGAGGCGTATCTCCCTAGCACTTGCCAGCAGCGACCAGGCATGCCGGTACCGTGCAAACTGTATAGGTACACTGTGCATGTCAGTTGGCAGAGCCGGGTTTAATGTGATAAATGCAACTGAGTTGCATGTCATCAATAGGGAAAGAGCATAGGTACCGATCATCTGATGACATCCATTCCTTCCACTGCTGCTGCAGATGTTGGTACTGCTGATTTCTGTTCTTCTGATTCCTCTTCTGGTTACTCATTACAGAGCTCAACCATGTCCATAGATGTCTTTGAGGTTAGGACCTGTCATCACAACTTACAAACTCTTTAAAGTTTGCCTTGTGCCCCTCTGTAGCATCTCCCACTCTTCCTGTAAACAAATTTCTTAAGTATCACTGTCCAAGAGAGATTGGTGCAAGAACCAAACCCAGCTTTTCCAAAGCAGTGTTGTATGGTGCCTGGTGTAAGTAATTCACGTAACCACAAACATATGCAGAACCTGAAATATATTCAAATACTCAAATACATAGGTAGGGTCAGGTTGAAGATTTAATGTCATAGCCAGGATTTGAACCACGGATCTTCCGGTCTCCGTCTGAACTTTTCAGTCTGACTCTACCTATCCAAATCATTGTCTACACACGGCTAGTGTGAAAGAATGATTAATTTCCATCAATTTACCTAATAGTGGTAACTCTAAAGCCTGGGACTTTACAGTATAGTAAGTCACCACAAAAAGGTGTGTATCTCATTGTATATGAGAGCCCCTAGTGGTTTACCGGGAAAATACCAGTCAATTGGAGAAGTTAATATCATGCTGGCATGTTGACCATAGTAGCTCAATGGATAAGAGCAACCGGACGGAGACCAGGAGATCTGAGGTACAAATCTTAGCTATGGCATTGAATTTTTCAGTCTGACTCTACTTATTCTACTTATTCAAATAATCGCCAACACATGGCTAGTGAGGAAGAACAATTAATTTCCATCAATTTACTCAAATACATATCTTCCTTTTTTTCTGTGAAAGAAATAGCTCATTGTACCATGGCTTTCTTGTACTTCACTTTACCATAATGAATAATTCCTAAGTCTAAAAGTTGCAAATGGCTTGTGTAATTTACTGATAAAAGGATCTTCTTTATATTCCATAAGAATGGTGGCTCTGATGTATGAGTTGCACACCTGTCTATCACCAGAGAAATCTTTCTTCCCTGAGATCCCATTTTGGTATCCAGGCTTCACAGATATTTAACAAATATTTCCAAAGTCATCTATGAATTCTGAAAATCTGCACAGAAGTATGAAATGATGGCTAGTGCATTTGAAAGCATCCAAAAAGGCATAAAATTACCCATTATATTGGAGGTAGTGTCGAAAATCTTGATGCACTATGTAGCAGAAGCTGTACCATTGCAGATCTGAGAAAAATGTTTTCGTTAAAAACAGGCTTTTTGTTAACACGGGATTCATAAAAACGGCTTTAAATAAAATTGCACTTATGGGACTTTTGAAAACGTTTGTTAAAAATGGAATTACATTAAGAAACCTTGTTAAAAAAACAACGTTCTACTGTAGTTCTCTCTGCAAATTAAGTCCAGCTGGACTAAATAGAAAATGAGTATCCAAAAAGCTATTTATGCCAATTATAGACAGGTTAATTATAGGTATATACCGTGCTTCTCAGACAATACTTAAAGAATTGTTTCAAGAAGTCAATAATACATTTTAAAGTAAATATTTTTCTCGGCACTCACTTATTAAGTTTTGTTTTTGTTAGCACCACCATCACCATCAACACCGCTACCATCATTATTTCAGTTTAATTTGATGATTTCAGATTCATTTTGTTCAGTAGAAGATTCCGGGCTGTAAGGCCATAGTCCATTGGGTTTCTTCATCTCTCTCTCTCATATTTTTCAGATTAATTTGATGTTGATGATTTCAGATTACTAACTTGCAAGAACAGTTGAGTTTAAAGACTGCAGAAACAGAAGCTCTTGAACGAAAAATAGCTATTATCAGAGCATCAGAGCTGCAAAGGCAAAGAAGTAACGAAGCTCGCCAGGAAGAGGAAAAGAGACAGAGGGAAGCTCTATTAACAAAACAGGTGTGGTATTATCTTTAATCTTATCATACCTTGTAGGTAGGGAAGTGGGTTTTTTATTCCATCCAAAAATGCATTACGAATATATTTTAGGACTATAGCAGTATGAAGTTTAAGAATTATAAATGGAAACTCTAATTCTTTTTAAAACTATTTACTATACTTAATATCAAAGTTGGCTAATCTGCTTTCAGACAAAAAATGTATTGATGGAAATAACCATTTCTTCCACACTAGCCATGTATAGGCTAAGGTTTGAATGAGTAAAGCCAGACTGAAAAATTCAATGCCGTTGCCGGGATTTGAACCATGGATCTCCAGCTTTCCGTGCGGTTACTCTAACCAACTGAGCTACTATGGCCAACATGCCGACATGACATTAAATTCTCCAACTGACTCATATGTTTCCCAGTAGACCACTAGGGGTTCTCATATGCTATGAGATATGTACCTTTTGTGGCGACTTACTATGGTGTACATACTTAAGTTCAAGGCTTCATAGTTAAACCACTATATTATTCAGGTAAATTGATAGAAATAATCATTTCTTCCACACTAGCTGTGTGTAGGCTGTTTGAATGAGTAGAGCCAGACTGAAAAATTCAATGCCATAGCTGGGATTTGAACCACGGATCTCCCGCTCTCCGTGCGGTTGCTCTAACCAACTGAGCTACTATGGCCAACATGCCATAGCAACAAACCTTAGCCTACACACGGCTAGTGTGCAAGAAATGATTATTTCCATCAATTTACCTGAATAACGTAGTGGTTTAACTGTGAAGCCTGGAACTTAAGTAAGTACGCCATGGCTCAGTGGTTAGACCGCTTGGCTCTCACCAAGGCGGCCTGGGTTCGATCCCAGGCGACCGCAAAGTGAGATTTGTGGTGGACAACACGGCGTTGGGGCGGGTTTTCTCCGGGTCCTCCAGTTTCCCCCGCCATCTCATTCCACTGATGCTCCATCTTCATCTGATGTATCATCAGTGTCACCGCCTGCGGTGCCGTATGTAGTAAAAGCGGGCGTTAAACACTACACTACACATTGGAACTTAAGTACTTATAGCATAGTAAGTCGCCACAAAAGGTGCATGTCTCAAAGCATATGAGAACCCTTAGTGGTCTACTGGGAAACATATGAATCAGTTGGAGAATTTGTCATGTCGGCATGTTGGCCATAGTAGCTCAGTTGGTTGAGCAACCGCATGGAGAGCGGGAGATTCATGGTTCAAATCCCGGCTATGGCACTGAATTTTTCAGTCTGGCTCTACTCATTCAAACCTTAGCCTACACATGGATAGTGCGAAAGAAATTATTTCCATCAGTTTACGTGAATAACATAGTGTTTTAACTATGAAGCCTGGGACTTAGGTACGTACAGCATAGTAAGTAGAAACAAAAAGGTGCGCGTCTCATATGATATGAGAACCCCTAATGGTCTACTGTGAAACATATGAGTCAGTTGGAGAATTAAATGTCATGTCGGCATGTCATGTCTGCACGGAGAGCGGGAGATTCGTGGTTCAAATCCCGGCTATAGCATTGAATTTTTCAGTCTGGCTCTACTCATTCAAAAACTGTATTATTGATCGGCTTTAACCGCTTCAGCGATGGCCATTTAAACCCTGCGCAGACTGGGAATTGATACCCAATAAACAGCATAAGATGTTAAATTATTAAATGCAGTAAAAATACTTCATAAATACACGTTTGTATCTCCCTATTTATTATGTTATTTTAACAAAACAAAAACTGGTTTAAAGCCCATTAAAGGCAGTATACAACTACAGTATCAGTAAAGTAGTAGCTATAGTCATAAATGGTTGGAATTTCACTATTTTGTCTTACTGCAGCAAAAGCCATTCTTTGTGTCAAACAAATCTAATTTGTGAGTCATTTTGTTTTGTGTGCATACAACAATATGCATATATAGCTGAATAAGCAAAGTGTTCTCAGGTTTAAGGTTTTATGGTTCATTTTATGCTACCACGTGATAATCATTGTATATGATGTGTCACACACATGCTGGAAAGAAAGAAATCTCTCTGTCAGCATCTGTATATACCTCTTATTACAGTATTTCACAACCAAAATATGATAGCCTTATGCAGCTATTTTCATTCAGTAATTTATTTAGTTCGTTCAATAGTGATTGGCACTGCCCCTATAACTTCTGCAAAATAGCAGTTTAAAATGTGTGTCGATGTATGGGTGAAGATAGGCGATACTACTGTCTACTGCCACCAGATGATGTTGCTACTTACCATAGATGGTGCACTGGAGCAACAATTGTACCATCTTATGAGTACGCTTGTGGGAATCAGTGAAACAACTTGGAGGCAAACAAGCACGGGCAAAGATAGATTGTGTGATTTCTCTGGAGGGAAGGAGTGACTGCTTCAGACATCCACAAGAGGTTAGTGGGGAGTCTATACCAAGTCGCAGGTACGTGTTTCATTAGGTGTCCAAATTTAAAGATGGCCGGAACTGTGCTGAAAAATGCAAAAGCACAGGGTGTCCAGCATGCAAACCAAACAATATCCAGCTTATAAAATTACAGCTGAGTTGTATTTATTACACATGAGCTTCACTTACATACCTATATTGAGGACATGTTTTGCGAACTATCGTTCGCATCATCGGCTCTAATGCGACTAAAGCTTGATTCAGTGGTGTGGGTAGTTCTGGAGTTGCTGCTGCCATCTGTTGATTTTGTGATGAATTTAAATGTGGGGTTGTCTTCTGGCAGGATTTTGAAGTTCATTAGGTGGTTTTCATGTTTTTCTATGTATATTCTCTCCTATATGACAAGTTCACTATGTTTTTGTTCGTATTTTAGTAATTTGGTGGTATCTTCAATTTCATGATTTTCAGACCAGCAATGAGCTGCTGTTGTGGACTTATCAATATTTTTGTATCTTAGGTGCCTAAAATGTTCTTTCTTTCTAGTGCCTATATTTCTTTTTGTCCTCCCTATATACATTTTTTCAGTCTTTACACTTAATCTTGTAAATGCCTGACTTTTCTTCTGGTTTTATCTTATCAGTATTATTATTACTGTTAAGTAGGTTTTTAATGTTGTAATTGGTTTTAGGTGCCAATGTTATACTGTATTTCTTGAATATTTTTTGGAACCTTTTTGTGTTATTCTTTTTTGAAGTTTGAAGATTAAAACAGATCCCAGCTCTTTCACCAATGAAACAAGAAATTAGATTTGCTAAATTTACTTACCACCCCTGGGCCACAAAAATGTTCCAAAAGATATTCAAGAAATACAGTATAACATTGGCACCAAAAAACAATTGCAACATTGAAAACCTACTTAACAATAATAATACTGATAAGATAAAACCAGAAGAAAAGTCAGGCATTTACAAGATCAAGTGTAAAGACTGTGAAAAAATTTACATAGGGTGGACAAAAAGAAATATGGACACTAGAAAGAAAGAACATTTTAGGCACCTAAGATACAAAAATATTGATAAGTCTGCGATAGCAGCTCATTTCTGGTCTGAAAATTATGAAACTGAAGATACCACCAAATTACTAAAATATGTACAAAAACATAGTGAACTCGTCAAATGGGAGAGAATATACATAGAAAAACATAACAACCAACTAATGATAGAGTTAACATGAAAAATTCAATGCCATGGCTGGGATTTGAACCATGGTACTCCTGGTTTCCGTCCAGTCGCTCTAACCCATTGAGCTACCATGGCCAATGTGCCGTCCTGACATTAAATTTTCCATTTGACTCGTACATTTCCCTGGTAAACCACTATGGGCTCTCGCATCCGAGATACACCGTTTGTGATGACTTACTATCGTAAGTACTTAAGTCCCAGGCTTCATCATTTAACTCTTAATATTTTAGTTAATTGGCGGAAATTGATCATTTCTTCATACTAGTCGTATATAGGCTAAGATCTTGGATAGATAGTCAACATGAAAAATTCAATGCCATGGCTGGAATTTGAACCACGGATCTCCTGATTTCCGTCCAGTCGCTCTAACCCATTGAGCTAACATGGCCAACGTGCTGTCCTGACATTAAATTCTCCATTTGACTCGTATATTTCCCTGGTATACCACTAGGGGCTCTCGCATTTGAGATACACCGTCCCAGGCTTCAAGTACTACGATAGTAAGTCACCACAAACGGTGTATCTCGGATGCGAGAGCCCCTAGTGGTATACCAGGGAAATATACGAGTCAAATGGAGAATTTAATGTCAGGACAGCACATTGGCCATGGTAGCTCAATGGGTTAGAACGACTGGGCGGAAACCAGGAGATCCGTGGTTCATATCCCAGCCATGGCATTGAATTTTTCATGTTGACTGTATCTATCAAAGATCTTAGCCTATATACGGCTAGTATGAAGAAATGATTTATTTCCATCAATTAACTAAAACCAGCTAATGAACTTCAAAATCCCACCAGAAGACAACCCATTTAAATTCATCACAAAATCAACAGATGGCAGCAGCAACTCCAGAACTACCCACACCACTGGATCTAGCTTTAGTTGCATTAGAGGCAATGATGCGACCGATAGTTCACAAAACATGTCCTCAATATAGGTACGTAAGTGAAGCTGATATGTAATAAATACGACTCATCTATAATTTTATAATTATTTTGCTTCACTGTGGTGTTCCAATACAGTTAAATTTTGAAATATCCAGCTTGTGAATGACCTGATATTGAACAGGCGAATCACATTTAATGAATTAGTGCAGGCAACAGGTGTATCACAGAGAACCCTTTACACTATAATCCATGGGATTTAATGATGAAAAGGTGTGAACACAATGGGTGTCATATACCCTCACAAATGCACAGAAACAGAAGTGTGTGGAGGTATGCCAACAGTTGGTGCAACAGCATAGTGCAGATCAAGAAAAATTCTTTGAAAAACTGGTCACCATTGACAAGTCATGGTTTTTCCATGAGACTCCAGAAAATAAATGCCAGAGATGCTGCGAGCCCTCATCTCAAGAAGTCACAGCCAGGACTATTCATTCGAAGCACATGGCAAGTGTGTTCTGGGATCAGGTGGATTGGCTCCCTCCCAATATGACCATCAAAAATGGGGCCATGATATTCTCCAAGACAATGCATGACCACATGCCAGTTGCCAGACCATGACCACCATTCGTACACTAGGGTTTACTGTGCTGCCACATCCTCAGTATTCACCCGATTTGGCTCCTAGTGACTATGCCATATTCGACTCGATGAAAGAGGTCATGTGGGGTAAGAAGTTCACCACTAATGACAAACTTCATGCAGTTGTCCATCAGTGATGCTGGGATACCCTCAAAGAATGGTTTGCTACGCAAATACGGAATCTGTCAGTATGATGGAACAAGTGCATAGACATTGGCAGGGAATACCTATAATTATTAATTTATAGATGAGTCGTATTTATTTATAATGTTACTTCAATGAGTTTGTACAAAAAGTTGTAGTGCCAATCATTTTTGAATGTCCCTAGTATTTATACTATCTTGCGATTCAGATTGATTTATTTTAACTATTGGGAGTTACAATTCCTTTCTTGGAAGTGTTGAAAACAGTGTTGTTATGATAAATTAAATTAAAGGGAGTCGATTAATGACACTAAACAACACTTACTTTTAAATTTTTCCGAAACATGTTTCAGAGACTTACCCTTTAATTTAATATTGGGAGTTAATTGAATAGCACATTTGAAATTGTTAAATTTCAGTGTTAACCATGGCTTAATCTAGTAAAGTAGCAAATAAATTAGTTTGTGTAGGATGTGTACAGGCTTCTGATATCACTTTGGAAAGTGTGTAGGACTTTTTTATATTTGACATGATTTGGATATTGATGGCAAGTTTTCACAGTTTAAGGAAGGTGTTGAGGATATAGGTAGCAATGAGGAAGAAAATGACCCATTTCCTTCAGGTATTCATGAAGAATCAACATTGTAGAGTAGAATTCCTTTCTTGGAAGTGTTGAAAACAGTGTTGTTGTGATAAATTAAATTTAAAGGGAGTCGATTAATGACACTAAACAACACTTACTTTTACATTTTCCCAGAACATGTTTCAGAGACTTTGCCTCCCATCGTCAACCAGATATTGACTGTTTCTCAGTGGTGTAGCTGGCGATATTTTGTCATAGGTCTCCTCTGGTGGCGGTTCGAGGAACTTGCTGAACAAATCTTTCTGGGGGATGTCGAAATTGAATACTTTGTTCCTATTTTTTAAATCAAGATTTGTTCCCATGTGGACAGTTCTTGTTTTCCTGATGTATGTTTTAGAAGTTTTGGTTCTGATTTATGTTGGTGGGTTTTTTCCCAAAAATGGGTTGCAACTGCTGATTTTTCTAATTGTTTGTATTTTATGTTCCTAAAGTGTTCCTTTGCTATTGTTTCTAAATTTCTTTTGGTTTTTCCAATATAAATTTGAATACAGTCACAACATTCAATTTGATGTATATCAGATTTTTTGTTAGATGGAATGGCATATTTGATGTTTGAGCAAATTAGGTTTTTTAAGGAGTAATGGTTGACTGGTGCTAGTTGAATGTTTTGTTTCTTGAAGACCTTTTTGAATTTATCAAAGGCCCACGGATGGTAAGTGAATTTTTTGAAAATCATATTAGTTTCTGTAGCTGAGAGGGTTGTGGTTTCCTCTATTAGCTTCTTTTTTGCTAAGTTCACTTTTTGTCTACTAATGATTTGGGAAATTCATTTTTTGTGCTATTTCAATAATTTTGTTGTATTCTGTTTTGTATTCTTTTGCTGTGAGAGGGATGTTGACCAGTCTGTGTGTTAAACTATTGAAGATTGCTTGTTTGTGCGATCTTGGGTTGTGGCCATTAGATTTTATGTAGTTGTTTGTCTGTGTTAGTTTTCTGTAAATGTCAAAGTTTATTGTCTTTATTTCTGATTATTTTTAGATCCAAAAATGGTAAACACACGTCTTTTTCTTTTCTACAGTGAACTTGATGCTTTTTTCTTGGATATTTAAAAGTTTTAGTGCATCACTGATGTGTTTTTTGGTACTATTGCAAAGATGTCATCTACATATCTTTGCCAGAGTTTGAACATCCAAGGGAAACCTTTGGTGATCCTTATTTCTAATGCACTCATGTACAGATCGGCCAGGAAGGGTGATAGGGGGTTCCCATTGCTAAACCTGAAGTTTGGTGGAAATATTTTGTTCGAAACTGGAAGAAATTTTGTTCTATGCATAATTTGGTTAGTTCAATGTAATCTGAAATTTCAGGTGTAGAGTAGTCACAATAACTTAAACACAAATAGGCATATAGACAAAGAGTTATATTTTCTGGTGTACAGCTAACTTCTGACAGCTTACCAACTGACATTTTCACAATTTTTTTTTACTGCTGACTTATGTAGTGTTTCTCATTGTTAAGCAAACAAATGTATATGTCTGTAAGGTGAAGGAAGCCCTGACCTCTAAAGATAATTTAGGGCCTAAGAGGTGAATTCAGAAGTGCACAATGTGCATGTTATTTGTAAATCTACATTAGACATATACTGGTCTGCAGATGTCATGTTAGCTGCTTCATTTTTTTTTTTGGGGGGGGGGGGGGAGGGAATAACAGGTCAAACATGGGTGGTGTGAATCTCCTGGATCAGTTATTACAAGTATCTCTTTATGAAAAACAGTTAAATGGCATTAAAAAAGGTTTTTTACACCAGCTGGATATAACCATTATACAATTGTTTAGTAATTTGCAGAGCTCTGAACTTGTGCAGGACATAGTTCTACCTGACTTATGCATATCAATAGCTTGCGGCCTAAATGAGCACTAAAAGATTCAGAAGCTTCTTCATTCTGGGAGTAAGAAATCCATCACCCCAGCTCCCCTCATACTTCAGAAAAAACACTTTCCTAAAAGGATACCACCAAAAAAAGAAAACTATGCACATTTAGAAAATGTCTAGTGTGTCGTGAAAAAGAAGTTCACAAAGATACCGGTATGATTTGCTGTGATTGTGAAGATGTGCCCTTGTGTATTCATCCATGTTTTGAGGTGTAACTTTCAAATAGAAACCTTTAAGGGTATATTTTTATCTCTTACAGAACTTGTTTAAATTTGTACAAAAGTGAATCGAGAATATATTGACACATTGCTTCACTCACACTGTTTATTCACAGGACATGTTTCAAGAGCTCTTGCTCCTATCCTCAGCTGATGTTTGAGCAAATTAGGTTTTTTAAGGAGTAATGGTTGACTGGTGCTAGTTGAATGTTTTGTTTCTTGAAGACCTTTTTGAACTTATCAAAGGCCCATGGATGGTAAGTGAATTTTTTGAAAATCATATTAGTTTCTGTAGCTGAGAGGGTTGTGGTTTCCTCTATTAGCTTCTTTTTTGCTAAGTTCACTTTTTGTCTACTAATGATTTGGGAAATTCATATCAGCTGAGGATAGGAGCAAGAGCTCTTGAAACATGTCCTGTGAATAAACAGTGTGAGTGAAGCAATGTGTCAATGTATTCTCGATTCACTTTTGTACTAATTTGTGCTTCACTGTCCCTACGCTTCTTTCAAGTTTATACTTTGTTTAAATTTATTTATTTATTAAAGTAGAAAGATTAAAATAAATTATTTGGCATTAAATAAGCATGTGCATTAAATGCACATATACATAGCACGTCTATACACATTCATATTGGTTCTCCAGCATTTTAACATGGACATCATATGACGTCCATTTGGTGAAAGGGAAAGAAATGATATCCAAAAGTGCAAAATTGATTTGGTGTGTTTTTATCAATATACTCGCGTGCTTTCCAGTTTCCATGCAAGGTTTGTTAATTATTTTGATTTCTTTTTTTGTTCGGGTTCCCATACCCAATTTGTTGTAGAATAGAAATTGATTAATGACAGTTATGAAATTTAAGATTCAGATTACTGCTTTGTATTCAGGTTTGCATTTTTTATCCCAATTTTAGGAAATTGTGCAGCTACCCAGTTTATTTTCACCCATAGATGAATGCCATCATTTGGAAACTTACAAATTTATGTAAACGCATACAACTTTTGTCTTGCTTTTTTTTTTTAGTTTACGTCCTCCAACATTAAGTCATATCGGACGATGAATGAATTAGGTAAAATGATGCTCAAATGAGTCCGGGGTCCATGGAGCTTAGAGTTACCCGACATTCATCCTTTAGGATAAGGGAAAACCACGGAAAAAAGCCTTATCCAGGTAACTCACCCTTACCAAGATTCGAACTCGGGACCTCTTGAGTACGAGGCAGGCATGCTACCATCTACGCTACCGAGGCGGGCTTTTGTCTTGTATAACCATATGGAATTGTTATTGATGCATTTCTTTAATTACATAATGTTTCTTGAATAACCTGAATAATGTTTACAGATAAAATTAAGTCAGAAAATATCTGACTTGGAAGAAGAGATAGCAACATTGAAGGCAGAACACGCTGGAAGATTGCCGATAAAATCTGTAGATTTGAGCCAAAGTGCTCAGACAAATAAACTAATGTACACGGGAGAAATATCAAAAGTGAGTAAACATCTGACAAAAACTTAATGATCTTTTTGGTATTTTATAATTATGTTCCTAAATCATAGCATTAGATTTAAAAATGTGCTATGTAGTTGGTATTGGAAATGGTGCACTGCATAGTAGCATATTTTTTGTGAATTTGCAAAAAGTATTTGGATTTATTTTTCTTGCTAACCATCTACTTGTATTCATCTCTACCCTTTTTCATCTTGTTTCCAACTTCTTACTTCTAAAATTTTTGTGTGAATGAAAATGTGGGTTTTTAAAATAAATAGAATGAAGTGAAGCTTGAATATATGGGACTGATTGAAAAGTAGTCTGTATATAGCATTCAAAATGAAGAATAAGGTAATAGTTTGCTGCATCTGGTTGGTTAGGAATATTTTAGATGAACTGTGTATGGAAATTCTGAAAACAATTTACCTTATTTGCTAATGTAATTTATGTAACCAGTTTTCTTTGTACTTGGGGAGAGAATTGTATTTTTTTTACTTGGAGGAAGCATCAAATATATATTGAGATATAAATAAAAAAAACTGAGCTCCCCACAAAGGATGATTAGGTTACCTCTTTCTGTAGATCTATTTCATTAGAGAGGGCTGTCCAATGCCCTCAATATATTAGAAGACACTACCTGTTTTTTCGAGCAACTCACTGATTCAGCTAACCCTGTAAATGACATAACTGACATTGGTTTTATTGTTAGTATAAAGTAATATTATTACACATGTGTATGAGGACCTAGCATATGTTTTTGGTGATCAGATTTTAGAGTGTAGTATTGACCATACTGTAGCAAAACAGGCAGATTGCACAGAGACTTCTTTGTGTAACTTTTTCTCTTTAATCAGGCTTAGAATTTTTGAAGCTTATAAATTATAAAATATTATTTGTTATATGCTTAAAATGTCAAAAATATTAGCATGATTGGAGGAATTTAGTAACAGTAACATCAAAATTAATAGAAAAACTATTTCTAGTTGGTTTTGTGATAACTTTGTCACTTACATTTCTATATTTTTGAAGGATTAGTTTTGGAAGCTATCGCCTCCATTATTCAGTTGGAATGAGGTTGTTTTGTCCTCTATTTCATCACCTGTTTCATCAAACAACACCCTTATTTCTACATTCTCACACAGTTTCCAATTTTATTTAGCTTAGCACTTATTTTTTTTTTTTTTATTTTATTTATTTATTTGTGTACTAAGCTATTACAACTGTTGAGCTGATCACCAGTATTTGGCCCAGGCCATTAATTGGTGAGCAGCCCATTGAATTACAAAATGTGTAGTACACTACTTACATTTCTATTACTACTACCATTACTACTATTGCTTACACACTATTGTTCATTTCCTTTTTTTACAGTCCACTTCCATTTATTTTTCACTTTATCTAAGAACTGACCTACATTCTTGAGATTTTTATCTATAATTTTACATATATCAGGACTTCGCTTAATTTTTCTCCAGATATATTCTTTTCGCCAAATCTCTGTTTCCCTGCATTCGAAAAGGATATGTTCCACATCTTCCTTACCCCCACACAATGGGCACTTGTCTTTCACAAACCCATTCCGCTGCCCTTTTAGCCTCCACACTCCTGCTCTCAGCCATGCTATCCCCTTCCTTTCTTCATTAATGGTTTTATCTATATACTGCTCCCTTCCCCAGCTACTTTTTAACTCAACATAATATACCAATGACCTCTTTTCACCTAACTGGCTGAACAGTTTTTGAATCTCTATATCTTCAAATCTTTTTCTAACACCCTTCCAGAAACCTTTATAATTTCTCTCTCTTTTTCTCCAAATATCCCCTAAGCCATTATTTTCTAAATTGTTTCGTAGAGTGCTTGCCCAGCCCGAGCTTTGCAGACTTGCTTCTTGATATTTTAAACATTGTTGCAATAAGAGTCCTTCATCTAAATTCAAGATCCTATGCCAGTATTTCAAGGCTCTTTCCATTATTAACCCTTTCCTTGTTACTCTCCCCATTTCAATTTGAGCAACTTCGTTTGCTGTTGCCATTGGCAGCCCCAAAACTTCCTTACAGAACATCCTGTGTATCTGATCCACAACTTCCCACCCATTCTCAAGCCCCCATATTTCAATGCCATATAGCATTCTGGCCTCGACTACAGAACTATATACTCTTTCCAACCATTTCATCTCCATCTCTGGCATTTTATATAGACACCCTCTCACAGCCATCATTGCTGCTTTCCCTTTTGCCAGTGCTGATTTCTTTTGTTTTTCCCATTTGCCTCCTGCATCCAATTTTAATCCTAAGTAAGTGCAGTCACGCACTACTTTGTATTCAGCTTCTCCCTTCTTCCACTTTTCATATTTACTCAATTTAGTTCCTTTTTTAAATACTACAATTTAGGTTTTTTCGCTGTTTACCTTTAAGCCCCACTCTGAACAGTATTTCTCCACCTCTTGCAAAGATATTTTTAACCCATTAACAGTAATGGACATTATTACCAAATCGTCTGCAAAAAGTAAACCTGGGACTTGTAAGTTGTTTATTACTGGTATGAGACTATTATTCTTACTTATATTTTGTAATACATCATCAATAAATAAATTGAATAAAATTGGACTTAGCTTGCACCCTTGCCTTAGTCCTTTTCCCTCCAGTTGTATTTCTTTAGTTAGTGCCCCTTCTTCATATTTTATGCAAAATGTATTTTCATTATACAATTCTTTTAGTATAGTTACCATTTGATTACTCACTCCTTTCATTAACAGCTTATACCACAACAGTTTCAGCTCTACCCGATCGAAAGCTTTTTCCAAATCGATAAAAGCCATATATAATTTACCTTTCTTATTTTTTAGGTATTTATCTACTAGTGTTTTTATGATGAATACATTATCAACTGTCCGCCTCCCCTTTCTGAAGCCCATTTGGAATTCTGAAAGAATATTATGCTCCTCTACCCAGACTTGCAGCCTTTCTGCCAAAATACCCGTATAAATTTTTCCCACATTCGATAACAGTGCTATGCCTCGGTAATTATTGGGTATATCCATATCCCCTTTACCTTTATAAATTGGCTGAATAATAGCTTTTTTCCAACTCTTAGGTGTATACCCTTTGGTTTTCATTGAGTTGAACAATGATGTTATAACTTTAACTCGGTTCACGTCTTTGCTCCATTCCCTAATGAACTCTCCGGGTATACCATCTATACCTGGTGCTTTGTTCCTTTTAATTTTTTTAATTTGATTCATTACTTCTTCATCTGTTATGACACTGTCCAAGATTTCATTGAAATTATTTACTATTTCTGGGATTACCCTCCCTACACTAAAGCTTTCAAATGTATATAAAGTTGCAAAATACTCTAACCATTCTTCTTGAGTTATGTTAGATTTGACAATATATTTTTTGTATAATGTCTTAATACCTTTCCATATTTTACTTACATTATTTTCAGTAATAGTACTGATTAGTTTGCTGGCATTTCTTTTCCTCCATTGAGATTTTTTATTTTCCAGCAACTTATTATAATAATATTTGCTTAGCAGATATTGTTCTTTCAGTTTGATATTCCCTGATTCTCTCCATTTTACCAACTCCGCTTTTACAATACCTTTATTTATTTTACACTCCTCATCAAACCATGTGTCACTTTCAATAATTTGCCTGTTTCTAACTTTCATCTGTTCCCCTGCCCATTGCAATATGAAATTTAGGATATTCATCGCCTTTTCAATTTCAAAGGTTTCCGAATTATATAGTACCCCATACTGACATATTTTCCCTCGCTCGGAATTTAAAAGATTTTCAAAGTTTGCCTTATGGTGTTCCTTCCACCTATATCTAACATGTTCTCTATTTGCTGTTATTTTCTCCCTTATTTTGTCAGCTTCCACATTTTGAGATTTGATTTTAATACATGTTAGTAATGGGAAATGACCACTATTGGTACTTATGTTAGACACTTTAAAATTAGTCACTATATGTCTAATATTATTGGACCAGAAAACAAAGTCAATTACACTCTGGCCATTTGCATTTATGAAGGTGTATTCCCCCTGCTCATCTTCACCGTATTTCCCATTAAGAATGTCAAGCGCATTTATTTCACAAAATTCAATGAGTTTTTCACTTCCTCTCTCGACGATCTTGTCCTTGCTACGTCTAATATTATCATTTTTCCCTGTTAGGTTATTATTTTCCCAATCATCTGTCAGATTTACGTCACTTTCCCCAATTCTTATATTTAGATCTCCCATTATTATAATCTCAATGTTAATGTATTTATCCCTTAACCTCTCAATGTCTTTGTCTAACAGATAAAATATTTCGGGATTATGAAACTGTGAGGAGGCTGGCGGGTTATACACTATACCTAAACATATCATGCTGTCATCTAGCTCCTTATCTTCTATTACAACCCAAAGCACTTCTTTATGCCTGGACCATGATTCTTTCATTGTTTTACACAGAGACTTCCTAATAAAGAAACCTAGGCCTCCAGATAGTCTCCCTTTCTTTGCATATGCTTCTCCCTTTCTTCCTACGTAACTAAAACCCCGTATGTCAATGACCTCATCTTTCAACCATGTTTCAACCACTGCTAAATAATCCAGCGTCCCCAAAAAGTGCTGTAAGATTCCCGTATTAATTTTATTTTTTATTCCCTCACAGTTCCAAAATCCTATTTTCCTGACTGACTGCTATTGTGAACCCGTTCTGCCCCTTGACCATACATACTTTTCCAATGTCTTTTTGCTTCTCAGCTGAATTCCTTCAACAGCTGAGGATCGTTTGTCTTTGTTTATCACCATTATACTTCCATGCGGCGAAGTTATAATATCTCCCGCCTCTGCTTTACCTCTCCTCCTGCCTTCACCACCTACCGCCCCCTCCTCTTCTTCTTCTTCACTACTACCAATAGTTTGCGTCCAGCTTCTTTCCCCTCTCTCCACCAGTCCACGTGCTGCCATAGTCTCCTCCCTCCTTGGTGACAGCCACTTTCTCCCGTTTGTTGTTACAGGTGTTGACGTCATCTTGCTGCTTTCCTCACTTCCCTTCTGTTCGACGGAGATTTGATTTCCTTTCGTCTTGTTGGATTCACTCAATGACGTATCCTCTGACGTGTTGGTTGTTACCACGTGCTGTATTACATCATCTCTGTGTTGTGTGCCGGTGCCAGACTTTGACTCCTTCGTCCCTTCCTGTGTATGTGAAACTTGGCTGGATTTTTGCTGAGTTATTTCCTCCCGTGTAGGCTCCCTGCTCCATACATCCTTCTTGCTCGCATACGTTGCGTTCGCTCCTTCTATCCAGAGTTGCAAATTTCTGATATATGCTCGTTTACCCGCAGCTCTCGCTTCCATCATCCTTCGGATTAGATTTTGCTTCACGTGTCTTTGGGCTGGTGTTAAATCCTTATTTATGAAGATTTTTGTGCCTTTCAACCTTTTAGCCCTTCCCAGTATTTCGTAGATTAATTGAGTTGTAGAGAAATGTACAATAATTGGCCTTTCCCCCAAATGTCTTCCTACGCGGTAAGCCTCCACTATCTCCCAACCGTGTAGTTCTATTTGTAGTTTTTCTGTCAATATTTGGGACACTTCCTGCCATGGCCAAATACCTCTTCTCTCTTTCACTCCTATAAATACTAAATTTAGTCTTCTTCTCCGCTCATCTGCTCTTTCCAATTTCACTTTCAGTTCATCTACTTCCCCTCTTATACCTTGGATTTCTTTTCCTACTTCTTCTTTTATTTCCTTAGCTATTTTCTCCAGACTGTTGCCTATTCTTTGCTCCATCCCATCCAGTTTATTTATTTTTTCCACCAGATTCTCCAGAATAGTTTGTATTTCCTCTGGTCCAGGGTTCTGTTCGACTCCTCCTATTATTAATAACATTAGAATTATACATCCCAGTATTATGCCGCTAACCTCCATAGATCTTCCTATTTCCTTTTTCTTGATTTTCCTTTGCCTAAACAGTCCTATCCTTGCTCTGTACACTGTAAGCTCATCTCCCATTTTTGCTTCTTGTGCCACTCTTCTAGAGCTCACTGTAACACAACCTTCCTCTTCAACAGCTTGCTTAGCACTCAGCTTAGCACTTAGGCTATGTCCATATAAGAGTAATTCATAAAGTAAGGTCTCGATCACTGTAACTTATCGAATTATGTGTAAACATTGAAATGTGCTTGTGTATTCACTTCCAGCATGTCTTTCACTTAATGCCATTTGCAGTGTAGTGTTACAGTGTACTGGTGACAGTGTTGGTTCAAAATGTTGCTGCTGAATGTGAAATAAAGTCTTAATTCGGTTTTTGATAGCAAGGAACTTTTCAGCAGCAGACATTCATCAACAGATCAGTGAAGTGTGTGGCTCCAAAGCAACGAATGAGAGCAAAGTAGTGAGTGAGGTCTTTCAAGGGCAAACAGGAAAATGTCCATAATGAACTGTGATCAGGTCAAACATCAGTGATCATAAGATTTGGTAAATATTGTGGATGGAAAGATCCATGAACTTTGGTGATTCGCAATTACTACTACTTAAGCATTGGAATTTCTGGATGTATGTGGAACAACTTTGCACAAAATTATCTCTGAAATTTTGCAATATTGATTGTTGTGTTAATATTGGGTTCCTCAGGCTGGTTACTAAGAAACAAAATGTCAAGAATGGCTTGTACTCCGAATTTTCTGAACATTTGTCATGAGGAAGGTGATCAACTATTGTAACAGATTGTCACTGGTATTGAGACACGGGTTCATCATATGATCCGGGAGTCAAAACATCAATCAACGAAATTGCATCACACATTAACAGTAAAAATCCAGGCCAAGCAGACAGTTTCAACGCGCAAGATTATGGCATCCATGTTTTGGGATAGACATGGTGTATTGTTTATACAAATTTAATAATTTGTAACTTAAAAACTTACAAGAATGATGGATGTTTTCTTATATATTGATTAGTAAAAAAAAAAAAAAAATGGATAAATTAGTGAAAATTTAAAATTTTAGTTAAAATCAGTAAAATTGATAAATTTCTTATAAATTATAAATTTCTAATCAATTTATAAGAAAACATCTATCATTTCTTATAAGATAACTGAAGTTTTTAGGTTACAAATTATTATATTTGTATATATTTGTTTGCTTCACTGTTAATAGTTTTATATGTTACATATTTATGGAGTATTGTTACTTGAGTTTTAGCTACAAGAGACCACACTAAATACAGCCACTTACCACGCTGCTCTAAACAGCCTGTGATGTGCCATACAGAATAAGCAATGTGTGCCCTCCGACATCTGGAGTGTTGTTGCTGCATGACAATGCCAGAATGCATTTTGCCAAGAAAACTAAGCTCTCATCAGCTCTTTTGAATGGGAACAGATGGACCATCCACTGTACAGTCCAGACGTGGTGCACAGTGATTTTCACTTTTTTCACTATTTTAAGGTGGAAAAATTTTCCACTATTTTCACCTTCACACAGTGCAGCTCTTAATAATCACATATCAATTTTGTTATAGAAGAAAAGTGACCCTTTAATTGCTTCTATAATCTAGAGACTTAAAGGAACCAATCTAAATAAAATTATGTGATGAAAGAGTGATATTTCTTCCTTTTCATATATCAGATCCCCTCTTTCACCTTTTCTATCAGTCATCCATGACTTAACTCTTGTTTTCTTTGACCCTGATGGTAATTAAAGTATTTGAGGCTTGAGGGATCATTTCAATTTCTTTCCTTTTCATACCTTTCTGCACTTAAGGTGTTGTAACCACCATTTATGGTGCCCAATTTTAAATGGTTATAAAAAAAAAGTTAAATACATTTATTTCGGATTGGTGTAGTGAGATGTCCTCTGTGTCCTTTTTGTACACTTAAAGAAGATATGGATGGAAACTACCTCTCCGCTGCCCAACCTTTAGTCAGCGTACCAACATAACATCAAAATACTGGAGTGCAAGAGAGCAAATGGCTTCATTGCCAGCTGCTTAACATTACATACCAACCAACCAACCATTGTTTTGAGGTTTTTAGGTGGCAAGTGTTTCAGCATAGACGACGAGGTGGAAGAAGCAGTTAGACCAGTTATCTTTACAGGCAGCAGACTTCTATCACATCAGCATACAAAAGCAGGTGGGCTTTAGGACAAATTTTAAATAAATATGGCACCTATATAGAAAAATAATGGATATAAGGAATTAAATGAAACAACTATTTGCAAACGTCTATGATTGTTTAATGTGTATATAACATTGGACCTTACTTTCTGAATTATCCTCATAGTACTTTGTTTAATCTGCAGGATCCATTAGTGTATGCCTCTGAGGAAAATCCCTAAATACAGGATTACTTGTTTTAGAAAGTGGAATGTCTGTTGAAATAAATGCAATACACATATCTGTTTAATATTTTGCAAAGTTTGTTGGTTATGAAAATGTGGTGGAAGAAGAAGTAGACGATTCAACAGAAAGCGTCTAGTTGGTTGATTTCTTTAAATGGTACAGCACAGCTATTTGCTTATGTTCACTTAAATGCTGAGTTACTTGAGAACACTGAAATGCCTTTCTACTGTTCTTACAAATCTTACAGAAATGAGTCTTCATGTCTGCTATGAATGCATCTTTAAATTCAATTATGTATTGACATAAATGAACACTCTCACTGCTCTTTCTTTTTCCCATTGTTCTTACCTAAACCACAATGTAACACAACTATTTGATTACACAAATAAAAATATTTGCCACTTAGACTTCACTTATCTTAACAAATTAGTGTTGATACTTCTTTTCAAATGGAAATCGATTTCGCAAACAAATTGTTTGCATCCTCAGTGAGCAATTTTTTTTTTTTTTTGCGAAATCGATTTCCATTTGAAAAAAGTTCAACACCAATTTGTTAAGATAAGTGACGCCTAAGTGGCAAATATTAGAACAATATGAACAGATACATATATGTTTGGAGGAATTTAGTGACAGTGACGTCAAAATTAATTTCAGAAACTATTTGTAGTTGGCTTATTAATACTCGTCACTTACTTATTTATATTTATGAGAGACTAGTTTCAAAGACATTCGCCTCCATTTTCAACTGGAAAGAGATTGAAAATGGAGGTGAATGTCTTTGAAACTAGTCTCTCATAAATATAAATAAGTGACGAGTATTAATAAGCCAACTGCAAATAGTTTCTGAAATGAACAGATACACTTACTCCAGGGCCTCCAAGGAAGTCCCTATCATCACATGATATAAATATTGCATCATTAGTACAGGTTTTAACTTGACATATTGTTTGACTTGTCATACTTAAGCCTCACAGTACACTTCACAGTATTCCAAATTTGACACGTTATAAACAATAAAATATTCATTTTAAAATGTTCTGTATGATACAGGGCAGTGCACAAAACACTGGCCCAAAGTACTAGATACTCATTGTTCCCCACTAGTTTTCATCTATTATTGTGAAGCTGTTGCAACTATGTTTTGTATTGTCACTATGAAACTTACCTAATTATTGCATGTTTATCTACATGTTGTATCTGCTTGTGGCGGACAACATTTTTTGCATAATTAGCTAGCAAGCAACAATTTGTATATTGTTGACAGGTGAGCAGTCTCTACTTTTGTGCACCACCCTAAAATTAGGCCACACCGTGGCTGAGTGGTTAGACCACTTGGCTCTCACCAAGGTGGCCCGGGTTCGATCCCAGGCAACTGCAAAGTGAGATTCTGGGGCAGGGGCAGGTTTTCTCCAGGATCTCTGGTTTCCCCTGCCATTTCATTCCACCGGTGCTCCATCTTCATTTCATGTATCATCAGTGTCACCGCTTGTGGTGCCGTATGTAGTAAAAGTGGGTGTTAACCACTACACATTTCATTTCTCCCTAAAATTCTTTGTTAGTAAAAATATTTGTGTAAATAAAAAATATTTACCTTGTGGTTCAAGCTTTAGTGATTAGAATGCTTATGGTAAAGGGAATTAAATCTCATATATTGAAACTCAAAAAATACAATTTTCATTCCTCTTATAATTTGCACATCCCTATGTTAGAAATCAAAATTTCATCCAAGAAGCATATAAGTGACACAAGTAAATAGAGGACATCTTTTCTAATTTTAAAAATGGTTATATAAATGTGCTGTTCTCTGTGTTTAAGGATGAAAATTTGCTTCTCAGAAACAACACAGAATCAGTTTTACTGCTAGCTCGTCTTACAACAGAGCGTTATGAGCTGCAACAAAGAATCAATGATTTAGAGGACAAACTGAAAAGGATCTCCAGTTTGCAGGTATAGTTATTTCTTATTTTAATCCCTAATTCTGAAAGGCATATTTTAAGAAGTGTTTTTTGATAAATGATCAATAGTGTTTAAAATGGTTGTCTGTCTGTCTTTCATTGTCGTCGTCGTCATCATCATCATCATCATCATCATCATCGTCGTCACCATCATGAGTGCCCACCTCAACTGCGTGGATTGTAGCATGTCTGCCTCACATTCAAGAGGTTCCGAGTTTGAATCTCAGTCACGGTGAGTTACATAGATAAGATTTTTTCTGTAGTTTTTGGTTATCCGGAAAGACAAATGTCAGGTAACTCTAAGCTCTATGGCCCTGGGCTCATTTGAGCATTTCATCCATTCCATTCTTCGTCCGATATGACTTAACGTTGAAGAACGTAAATTAAAAAGAAAAAAACATCATGAGTATTACAATTGGGAAAGCTATCTTGGTGTAAAATATTTAATCTTAAATGAAGTTAGATATTTGTGGAAGTAAGTTATTAACTACGGATGACAAATTCTAGTTCATATATTACTGAGGTTATGGACATATATTTGTCATTTTGCCTATATTATCACTCATTTCAGACCATATTGTCCTCTCAGATTTATTTACTAAATGGACATTGGCGTATGTGTAGCCTGCCAAAGGTTATGTTGCCATTGCTGTCTGCTGTGGGAGGGCCAATCACTTGGGCTCTGTTGTCTCTTGGCTGGAGGAACAGGAGCTGATGTCATGAAGCTAGATGCGAGTTGTATTATTACCATGCAAAAGAAAGCATGTAATGTTACTTGTAATGGGGCATACTGTTAATTCATATTTTTAAAGGAAAATGTGTGCACGCCCGCCTGCATGCACACACAAATCTAAATAAAACTCAGTATGGCCTCATGCCTCAGAGAAACACAATTGACACAATAATGGCCTTGAAAGAATTCGTAGAGGTAAACATTAAAGAATTCAACTACATAGTCATGACAAAATTTGGGCGTTAAAGGTGCATTCGATGCAACATAGTGGCCAAGCATTCTTAAAAATTTGAAAGATTTGGGGTGCCTCCAAAACTTATACAAACTAAGGACTAGTTTAACAATAGACAAATGATACTTCATATAAATAGATATAAAATACAAAAGAAAGTGAAGAGAGGTTGCCCACAGGGATCATGCAGTAGACCAAGCTACTGGAACATACTCTACAATACCCTCTTAAATTTGAATTACATTATTATGACACTAGTCGTAGCGTTCGCAGATGACCTACTTGTTTTAACTAAAGGGAAAGGTATACTGGAAGCTAAAACGTATGCGAATGAAGATATGAGGAAAATAGAAATATGGCTAAAGGAAAACAAACTACACTTCAACCAAAATAAATCCAAGGTCATGGTGATCTCAAAGAAACAAACAAGAAATAATGAGATTCAACTGTATTGGAACACCACAATGAAGCGAAAAATTATTAAATTTTAGATGAGTCGCATTTCTTACACATCTGCTTCACTTTCGTACCTATTTTGAGGACATGTTTCGCAAATCTTCGTTTGCATCTACGGCTCTTGTGCGACTGACGCTAGATCCAGCGGTGTGGGTAATTCTAAATCAACAGATGGCAGCAACAACCCCAGAATTACCCACACCGCTGGATCTAGCGTCAGTCGCACAAGAGCCGTAGATGCAAACGAAGATTTGCGAAACATGTCCTCAAAATAGGTACGAAAGTGAAGCAGATGTGTAAGAAATGCGACTCATCTAAAATTTAATAAGAAATAATGAGATTTAACTGTATTGGAACACCACAGTGAAGCGAAAAATTATTAAATTTTAGATGAGTCGTATTTCTTACACATCTGCTTCACTTTCGTACCTATTTTGAGGACATGTTTCGCAAATCTTCGTTTGCATCTACGGCTCTTGTGCGACTGACGCTAGATCCAGCGGTGTGGGTAATTCTGGGGTTGTTGCTGCCATCTGTTGATTTAGTGATGAACTGAAATGTGGGATTCTCTTCTAGCGGGATTTCAAAGTTCATTAGTAGGTTTTTATGTTTTTCTATGTATATCCTCTCCCATATGACGAGTTCACTATGTTTTTGTACGTATTTTAGTAATTCTGTGCTATCTTCAATTTCATGATTTTCAGACCAGAAATGAGCTGCTATTGCGGACTTATCAATATTTTTGTATCTTAAGTGCCTGAAGTGTTCTTTCTTTCTAGTGCCTATGTTTCTTTTTGTCCTCCCTATGTAAATTTTTTCACAGTCTTTACACTTAATTTTGTAAATGCCTGACTTTTCCTCTGGTTTTATCTTATCAGTATTATTACTGTGAAGTAGGTTTTTAATGTTGTAATTGTTTTTTGGTGCCAATGTTATATTGTATTTCTTGAATATTTTTTGGAACTTTTTTGTGGCCCAGGGGTGGTAAGTAAATTTAGCAAATCTAGTTTCTTGTTTTATTGGTGTGAGAGCTGTGATCTGTTTTAATTTCTTTTGAAGTTTGAGTAATTTTAGTTTTTTATCTAAAAGGTTTTTTCCATATCCATTTTTAATTGCAGTTTTTAAGATTTGATGGTATTCGTTTTGATATTCTTGCTGGCTGAGAGGTAGATTTACTAATCTGTGTGTCAGACTGTTGATGGTTGCATGTTTGTGTGGAATTGGGTTGAAACTATTTGCTTTGATGTAATTATCTGTGTGTGTTGCTTTTCTATGAATGCCAAATTCTAGTTTTTCATTGCCTTTTTTGATTTTAAGGTCTAAAAAAGGTAGAGTACAGTCCTCTTCAGTTTCTACTGTGAATTGTATGCTGGGTTCTTGCAGGTTGAGTAGTTTCAAAGCATCATCTATTAGTTTGTAGGGCACTATTGCAAAGATGTCGTCTACGTATCTGTACCATGTTTTAAACATATGAGGGAAGGCTTTAGTAATATGTGTTTCGAAAAAGCTCATGTATAGATTGGCCAAAAATGGTGATAGCGGGCTTCCCATAGCTAGTCCTGAAATTTGTTTATAATATTTTCCATCGAAGACAAAATAATTTTGATGTATACATAATTCAGTCATTGCCAAATATTCTTCTATTGCATTGGCATCCAGGTTTATAGAATTTAGCCATTTTTTCAGTTGAATCAAAAGTTTGATGAGGTTTTAGTTTAAGATTTTGAATTTTTTCTACCAGGTCTAAAGAGTTTTTTATACTCAGAGTATGGAATTGTGGAAAGGACTGAAATTTTTTGGTTAGCCATTTTGCCAGAAGGTAAGTAGGAGTGTTTATATTATTTACAATGGGTCTCATGGGTATGTTGGGTTTGTGTATTTTAGGCAAACCATATATTCTTGCAAGGGTAGGGTTGTCTGGTTTGATAGTTTTTTGTTCTGTAGTTGTTAAAATATTACTATTAATGATGGTTTTTTGTACATCTTTTATGCATCGGTTGAGTGGATTAGAATCTATTTCCTGGAATTCTTTTTGTTGTAGTAACTCTAACACTTTTTCTTTGTATGTAGCTGTATCTAAGATTACTATTTTGTTCCCTTTATCAGCCCTTGAGGAGATTACATCCTTTTTCCTTAAAGATTTAATTATCTGAATTTGTTTCAAATGTTTTATTGGCTTTTTATTTATTAAGTTTTCCAATATAGGAGCTGATTTTTTCCTAATTATATTTTTGTCCATGGTTTCCAAGCCTTCTACTGCTAATTCTATGTCTGCAATGAATTCATCCGGGTTGCTGGAGTATGTTATACATGTTTTTAGGCCTTGGTTAAGTACATCTATTTCTTCATTGTTAAAATTTTGCTTTGAGAGATTAATTACATTGTCTAGGGATGTGTTCTTTGCTGAAATTTTGTTATGTTTTGGTTGCCAATGATTATGATTACGTTTTAGTTTCTTATTTTGACGATAAACTTTCTCTTTGACTTTATAATTTATATGTTCAAACAGACATAGAATTAGCAGTAGAAGGCTTGGAAACCATGGACAAAAATATAATTAGGAAAAAATCAGCTCCTATATTGGAAAACTTAATAAATAAAAAGCCAATAAAACATTTGAAACAAATTCAGATAATTAAATCTTTAAGGAAAAAGGATGTAATCTTCTCAAGGGCTGATAAAGGGAACAAAATAGTAATCTTAGATACAGCTACATACAAAGAAAAAGTGTTAGAGTTACTACAACAAAAAGAATTCCAGGAAATAGATTCTAATCCACTCAACCGATGCATAAAAGATGTACAAAAAACCATCATTAATAGTAATATTTTAACAACTACAGAACAAAAAACTATCAAACCAGACAACCCTACCCTTGCAAGAATATATGGTTTGCCTAAAATACACAAACCCAACATACCCATGAGACCCATTGTAAATAATATAAACACTCCTACTTACCTTCTGGCAAAATGGCTAACCAAAAAATTTCAGTCCTTTCCACAGTTCCATACTCTGAGTATAAAAAACTCTTTAGACCTGGTAGAAAAAATTCAAAATCTTAAACTAAAACCTCATCAAACTTTTGATTCAACTGAAAAAATGGCTAAATTCTATAAACCTGGATGCCAATGCAATAGAAGAATATTTGGCAATGACTGAATTATGTATACATCAAAATTATTTTGTCTTCGATGGAAAATATTATAAACAAATTTCAGGACTAGCTATGGGAAGCCCGCTATCACCATTTTTGGCCAATCTATACATGAGCTTTTTCGAAACACATATTACTAAAGCCTTCCCTCATATGTTTAAAACATGGTACAGATACGTAGACGACATCTTTGCAATAGTGCCCTACAAACTAATAGATGATGCTTTGAAACTACTCAACCTGCAAGAACCCAGCATACAATTCACAGTAGAAACTGAAGAGGACTGTACTCTACCTTTTTTAGACCTTAAAATCAAAAAAGGCAATGAAAAACTAGAATTTGGCATTCATAGAAAAGCAACACACACAGATAATTACATCAAAGCAAATAGTTTCAACCCAATTCCACACAAACATGCAACCATCAACAGTCTGACACACAGATTAGTAAATCTACCTCTCAGCCAGCAAGAATATCAAAACGAATACCATCAAATCTTAAAAACTGCAATTAAAAATGGATATGGAAAAAACCTTTTAGATAAAAAACTAAAATTACTCAAACTTCAAAAGAAATTAAAACAGATCACAGCTCTCACACCAATAAAACAAGAAACTAGATTTGCTAAATTTACTTACCACCCCTGGGCCACAAAAAAGTTCCAAAAAATATTCAAGAAATACAATATAACATTGGCACCAAAAAACAATTACAACATTAAAAACCTACTTCACAGTAATAATACTGATAAGATAAAACCAGAGGAAAAGTCAGGCATTTACAAAATTAAGTGTAAAGACTGTGAAAAAATTTACATAGGGAGGACAAAAAGAAACATAGGCACTAGAAAGAAAGAACACTTCAGGCACTTAAGATACAAAAATATTGATAAGTCCGCAATAGCAGCTCATTTCTGGTCTGAAAATCATGAAATTGAAGATAGCACAGAATTACTAAAATACGTACAAAAACATAGTGAACTCGTCATATGGGAGAGGATATACATAGAAAAACATAAAAACCTACTAATGAACTTTGAAATCCCGCTAGAAGAGAATCCCACATTTCAGTTCATCACTAAATCAACAGATGGCAGCAACAACCCCAGAATTACCCACACCGCTGGATCTAGCGTCAGTCGCACAAGAGCCGTAGATGCAAACGAAGATTTGCGAAACATGTCCTCAAAATAGGTACGAAAGTGAAGCAGATGTGTAAGAAATACGACTCATCTAAAATTTAATAAGAAATAATAAAGTAATCAATCTCTATATAAACAGTAAAAAACTATGACAAGTAAAAGAAATCAAGTACCTAGGTATATACATAGACAAAACATTCAATTTTGACAGCCACATCAGCCATATTACAGAAGAAGCAACAAACCTAATACACCCACTGGGCAAACCAGCGAAATTACAGTGGGGTCTGGGCACAAAGGCATTGAGTGTTATGAGTAAAGGGGTAATCACACCTCTTCTCACATACGGAGCACCACTATGGGTAGAAGCTGTACAGAGACTCAAGAACACCTTAAAACTGCAAAGAGTTCAAAGATTAATCAATACCAAGATAGCAAAAGTATGTGAATTTGATGGTACCTGGACACTTTTTACAATATTATACTCTGAGGGACTTGGAATGCCGGATAGCATTGCATAAACTCCTCTATGCAGCATTTTAAATTATATTTATATGTCGCACCAATTTTAATGCCAGTACAAAAGTAGCATTCAAGCATGAAGATGCGGTGCTCTGTATTCATATCCATGATGGCCACCTTTAGTAGAAACGTGCTACTTATACATATGTATGTACTAGAATGTTAATCACGATTACCGTAAGAGGGGTGAAACGAGAGACTGGTTGTATTAGTTACCAGTGCAACCACACTCATGCCCGATTTCACCAACAAATTTTAAGACTTAACACGAGTTTAGCAATAGTTAAAACAAAAATTGCATTTCACCAACAGTGTTAGCGTAACACAAGTGTTAAATCTCATGTTAAACTAACACGCCGAATTTCTAATGTTAAGTCCTTAACAATTGTAAATAGTCAAGATGGCAAGCATGAACTCAGCTGTTGATGTCGATTTGCTATATTTAAGACCATCTAAATGGCATTCATAATAGAGTACTGCCTATGAGGAGAAATGATTTTGAGGAACTATCTGAAGAAAACTGTTTTACGGAGGTATAGACTGTTGAAACATGTTGCTATGAAGGTTACTGCGGAAGTACAAGAGAGGTTAGAACATGCATCAAAAGGAATATGGCGATCTCGCCTTTGCTTCAAGTATCAATAACCTTGCAATTTTATAATTCAGTGAATTATGTGGATAATACATTGTCCACCTCCCGTCATGAAACGTTCAAGTCACTTGCCCTTCTTTGCTCCTCGTTTTAAATTTACGTAATACTGAGTTAGAACATGCATCGAAAGGAATATGACGATCTCGCCTTAGCTTCAAGTATTAGTAACCTTGCGATTTTATAACTCACTGAATTATGTGGTTAATACACTGTCCACCTACCGTCTTGAAACATTCAAGTCACTTGTCCTTCTTCGCACCTCGTTTTAAATTTACGTAATAATGAGTTAGAATAATCATCGAAAGGAATATGCTGATCTCGCCTTTGCTTCTAGTATTATTAACTTTGCGATTTTATAATTCACTGAATTATATGGATAATACATTGTTCACCTCCTGTCTTGAAACGTTTAAGGCACTTGTTCTTTGCACCTCGTTTTAAATTTACGTAATACTGACAAGTTGTTTGGTGCTTGTAGTAGTGACACATGCATTTGAATTAAATTCGTTTCCAATATTGGCCCTGCGACATCTTTCTCTTTTACATTCACTTCATCCGTCCTCTTATTTTCTGCGATATCCTTACACTTCGTCACCATTTCAATTAACAATTCTTTCTCTGTCAATGAGAAATTTGTCTCACGGCTTTATTTATGATTTTGTTCATTCGCCATTTGTGCAGACGAAAATGAAAACGAAAACGCATCGGAGTACGTTCAGAAAATCATCCTTAGCCTTCTATAGCTGTGATATTTACAAGTTTCTTGGCGTTAACACGGGTTTGTTAACATTTTAAGAAAACAGGTTGGCGAAATGCAAGAAATTTAACATTAGTTTTAGCGCTGTGACAATTGTTACGTTACATTTGTTAACGTCGATTTTAACATCTGTTGGTTAAATCGGGCAACATCTGTTGGTGCTGTAATTTGCTTACTGTTCCAAAAAAATTACCACTTCTTCTCCGTAGAGGGCACAATAATTTCAAGATAGACTCACTAGTCAACTATGATGTCATTCTTGTTCTATCGGAGGGTGGGAAATAATAAAAATGAACACCATGTACAATATCAAATTAAACATCCTGAAATCAGAATATATACACAAAATCCCATCTGAAAAGGGGAGAAAAAAGAACATAGCACACTCAGAAAACTAACAGATAAATAAGCAGAAGACTAAAAGAAAACTTCAGAAATATCAGATACAAATGAATAAATTAGCCGTAGCAAATTCTTCTGGAAAGCAAATCACAGTATATAATAAAATACCAAGCTGCTGAAATTAGAATTGAGCATATAGAAGTATCATGCATTAAAAGTTTCTAGCATTGAATTATGAACTTCAAAATTCTAGCAGATGATATTTTAATCTCTAAAATTTACCAACATAAACCAGATGATACTACAGATACCCAGAGAAGACTATCAGAGAATCACTGGCCAATTAACCAGCAAGGAGGAGGAGGAGGAGGAGGAGGAGGAGGAGGAGGAGGAGGAGGAGGAGGAGGACAGTTCCACAAAACATGTTCTGCCAGTAATTTGTTAACTGGAGCAATAATAGTGCTTAATGTTGATTCATGTTTCATAATTTAATGTAGCAAAATGTTCACACAATTTAAATATGACAAATGTAAATAAATTTGTATAAAACTGACCCTAAATTTAATTTTCAAAGTAAGAACATCTTATATCTCTAGGCATTTAATTCATGATAAGTGATAACAGTACAGTTACTTATTTTTATATCTTCTTTTAAGAGATTTTCATTACCTAGTTACAAAAGAGATCAACAAAACTTATGCAACAATTACGGGTACAAGAAACCACCCTTACTATGTCTGTATAGTCATCAACTGTGTTAATTGGTGGGATTTCATCTTTTGTTTTTGAATTTAGCAATTTTAAAACTGAATATCTATTCCAAATCTATCTAAATTCAAAAACAAAAGATGAAATCCCATCAATTAACACAGTTGATGACTATTTACCAAATAAGTTGTAAGAATAGTTAAAAATGCTGCATAGGGCAAACTAAAAGAAAGCTAAAAGCCGGAGTCAAAGAGTACTTTAGAAATATCAAAATGAAACAAGAAAATAAGTCAGCAGTAGCATTTCATTTTTGGAATGAAAACCATGACATTAATCCAAATCCAAAACTACTAAAAGGAGTGATAAACCAAAATAAGCTACAACATGGGAGAACATATTTTCATATGGAAAAATAAGGACTGTGTAATGAACTTTGAAATCCTGCCAGTGGATAGTTTGACAAAGAAGTTAATATTTATACTGCCAGAGAGAGGAAAGCAGATGGCAACAGACAGTTGGAAAGAGGTTGATAATGGAGGCGATGGCTTCCGAAACTAGTTCCTCAAAAATATAAAGTGTAAGTGATGAAGAGTCAAAAAACCAAATACAAATACTTTTTTCAATTACTTATGGACATCAGAGCTGTGTGCAGAATTGGTGTGTAGCTTTATGTTATAGGTGTGAATGTCAGAAAGGTTATAGCAGCACAAAGGGTGCATGCTAAAAAGACTTAGAGGAACATTGTAGAGATATTTTGAAGTGTTACATTTGTTAAAGAAAGCATTAGCAATGAACCCCCAGGGGCCTACTTCGGTAGGTACGGGTTTGGCGCACCCAGGGTCCCGAACCAACAGTCTCCCTCGTGTGGGCTCCTCTTCGTGGTTGAGGGAGACAGTCAACACGCCCACCCACGTGTAGGCCGTGCGTGGAGACCCGTGTCGGTGGAAAGGTTTGTCCTGGTGGTTGAGGGATGCACATCTGAGCTCGTTCCAGTGACCTTCTGAATTCGGGGAGGGTGCGCATTTCTAATACACTACTTTTTTTCTGCTTCGCCTAATCGGGAGGTTAGGGACTAATCCACCCCTAATCAATCGGCCAGGACTAGGTATTGTACCAAACTCCAGGGTGAGTGAGACAGCGAGCTCGCTATATCCCCTGTGTAGCCCTGTCATTCCAGTGGGATGACCTCTTGTTGGGCTCCGTGGTGGGTGGGGAGCACTGGGGGATGAAACTTAGTCTATCTATTATGGTAAACCCCTCTATTAAAATTATTAGCAAAAGTGGAAAGGAAATAGCCGAGTGTAGTGGTCCTCGCTATTTAGTTATTTATAGAACTGAGGAATTTTGCGAGTTTAGTACCGTGAATCCATTCGTTATTCAGAAGGACTTAGATAGTATTGCTGGTTCTGTGAAGGCATGTACTAGATCTCGCAATGGCACACTCCTGGTCGAAGCAGTTTCTTCGACACAGGCTGCTAAAATCTTGAAAACCAATATGCTATCTGGTGCGCGTTGAATTGCATAGGACTCTGAACTCCTCACATGGTGTTGTAAACAAACACCAGCGCATTGGATGGTATGTCTAATGAGGAGATTCAGCAAAACTTGGCGGAACAAGGTGTGACTAATGTATATCAAGTTCACCGCAAAGAACGAGGTGAACTAGTGCCCACTCGTACCCTGTTTCTTACTTTCGATTGGGTAGAACTCCCGAAAAGGATTAAGGCAGGGTATGAAGCTATTGAAGTGAGGTAGTATATACCTAATCCACTGAGGTGTTAAAATGCCAGTGCTTTGGCCGCACAAGTGATTCATGTAATGAAGTTGCCACTTGGGTTGACTGCGGGGAAGTCAAGCATGCACTTCACCCGCAAAGTGTGTTAACTGCAGTGGTAATCACTCAGCTAACTCCAGAAAATGTCCCTGTTTTATGGAGGAGAAGGCGATCCAAGAGATCTGGGTAAGAGAGAGGGTGTCCTTCGTGGAAGCCCGGAAACTCTTGCGTATTTGCCAGCCTTCTGTACCTAGGACCGTTACAGTGCAGTTACAGCTAAGCTGCTACCTAGATGTGAAATCACAACACAAACCTGCGAAATAAACGGGGAAGTAGTATCCAAAAGATCAATTACACCAAGATCACAGCCAAAGCAACAAACACCAACACGAACAACAGTGAGCGCTCCGACCAGGTCCAGTCCTAAGAAGAAGGTTTTAACCAAGTCACCGGCGAAAGCATCTACTTCAAGAACAAGTGAACCGGTAGTATATAATGTATCGCCTAGAAAATTTAAGACCGCTTATGACAGAACGGACTTCCTCAAGGTAAATAGTAAGACCAGTGAAAAGGGAGCTAGCCAGCACAAAAGTCCGCGAACATCTCCATCCACAACATCTGAGGACTCATCTGGAGAGGACGCCGATCGGCTACTTTCATCTTCGCTGGTCGCAGTTTACAATCCTGTCGAGACTGGATTCGAAGTCACCAGTGCATAAGCCGTCCTCTTCCATTGACGATGTGGAGCGGGTGGATCCTGTCCTCACTGCCCAAACGACAGTGAGGAAAAGGCAGGACAAACCTGCTGAAAGCCCTAGCCCTGGCCCAAAGAAAAGGAACAAATTGGTTTGATCACCACTGGGCAGGTAGCTTTTGTCCTGGCAAGTTGATATTAAAAGAAGTAATTTTTATGCATTTTGGTATTTATTTGGTACTTATAGTTTTTTATCCATTTGGGCTTATTTATTTTATTGTTATTTTGTTTTGATCTGTTTTTAAAATTTTGAATAATTTATATCTGGCTATTGCCATGAATTAGTTTCTTGTAAGGGCACTAATGATGCTGCAGTTGAGTGCCCTTATACACATATTATCATCATATTAGCAATGAGCTAAAGATTTAAGGTAAAATTAAAGTAGTTTGAAGTAAACGTTGTCACAATATGAACAAAGAGAGCAATGAAAGAGGCTGATTGAAAAAAGAAGTAAGGCAAAGGAATAAGGTTATAATACATTCATAAGAGGAAGAAAGTTACCTGAGTGACATTAAGACAACAGAGCAACAATCAAGAGACATGAAGTAAGGGACAGGAATGCATATCTCAGCAGGAAACAAAATTGTCAGGCAGCAAACCTAGCCATGACATTGCAGTAATACACTTGAAATAGAAAAAGCTGATGATATCAATTAATGGCAGTCTTTGGCCAACCAGAGGGAATGACAGAGCCAAGACTGGGGGAGAATCAACAGTGTGCGAGTGCTAAATGTGGAGAAGAGGGGGAAAAACTCAGAAAAGTGAGTAAAAAAAAAGTTAGGTATCAAACTGGGAAATATATGGTGTAAATAGTATGGTGGAAGTGCAAAAAATAGCCAAGGAAAGAGATAAAGAAGTAATTACTATAGGGAAAGTGCAGAATGCAAAAAAGTTTAGGAATACAGGGGATTAGAAAAGAAACCATAACTAGGCGGGAGAAATTATCAGGAAAGGCTGTATGGCCAGGTGACTAGGCTTAAAATACAGCTAGGCAAATCGCAGGAAAGAAACTGAGAATACAGGGAGGCTGTGAGAGGTAGAGGGGAGGACATGAGCAAGTGAGGTAAAATAACAGGTAATAGGATATATAAATGTAGCAAGTGGAGTTCAATTATTGTGATAGGGAAGAACTATAAAAAGTGAGATTTAACTGTATTGTTTTGAACCAGATGTGTAATAAATACGACTCATCTAAAAATTAATATAAAAAGTGATGTTAAAAAGAACCAGGTTGAGTGAGTGATAAGCAGAGTTAGGACTTTTAGGACCCCAGTCAACTGCTACGCGATGTAATGCAACCTACTACGTCATGCGTCAAAACGCTCAGGGCTGTACAAACACTGCACGCGCTGCCGTTAGTGGCAGAGTGGCACTGTTTGGTGACATTGACAGTGAAGAACATACTAAAGTTATTTTAGCAGACTCAATTTCTTCCCAGGTTTCATTTTTAACATGTTTATTTTTATATTTATTTGTATATTTATTTTTATTTATATTTTCTCAGATTTATAGAGAACTGGATATTTCTCAACTGCAGTTATTATTAATTTACTATCAGCACCATTTTAATAAACAAACAGATTGAAAAACCCTGTAAAACGTAGTAGGTATGTGGTATTCAAGAAGTGGCATGAACTACTGCCATTGGAGCCAGGGCAGGGGCAGTAAGTTACTGCAAGAAAATGGAATTTGGCTATTCTTGGCAGTATGACTCTGCCACTGGCATTCATACTTCTGCAGTAAAGTGTTGCCTATGTAGCCTCATCCACATAAAAGCATGCTTCTCATTTTTATTGCTGATAAATTTAGTAAATTACTGTGCCAGCAGGGCCCCTAGCTTTATAGTTGCTATATGGTAAACCCAAAATTTTCTGTGCACCATATCTATGCTTCCCCATTTTCTATCCAATCCTCACACTTAAGCTCCTCATAGCATTTTCACTTCAATCACCATATTGTATATATTTTGTAGCCACTTGCTGTTTATGCGAGTATTCTACATTTACAACTTCTAGTAGTTCAAATAGACTCCTTTTTCTTTTGTTAATACAAATTTCTTGGCTTCTATTTAGCACCTTTACCAATTTGTACACCATAAATGAATATGGTCTATGATTACCCTGTACCTTTTGCCTTCTTTCTTTTCCTAAAACGTACAATCTGTACCTTTTCTTAGCTCATTTTTAAATCGCATTCTTCACAATAGATATCTACTCTTTGCAATGAGTGTTTTAAACCATTTATCCTCTAATTGATCCTACCATAAGGTCATCTGTGAAAAGTAGCTCAGGAATTTGTAATGTTAAAAGACTTGAGTCATACTTTATTAGAACTTAAAACTTCACTCATGTATGTTTTAAGTAGGTATTAATAAAATATGACTCAATAAGTCTTTTAATATGAAATAGCTTCACTTTTAACAATGCTTTTATTCATTCCTTTCAATTTGTAATGTTGTTAATGACCGGCATAAATATATTCCTCCTCCCAATCTTCAGTAATATATAATTGCTATAACCATAATTTAAAACCAACATTCCGGCTGGAAGATGCGGAGATGCTGACCACATCTCCTCCCCGTATCGGTTGGATGATCACCCACCTCTGCCGTGCATAAGTGGGCGTGAGGCTGGCAGTCAGTTTGGTAGGCCTTGGCCCTCTTAGGGCTGTTGCGCCAGTGGTTAACTCTTTAGAACCATAATTTAACAAGTTCAATACTTTGCCAAAGTTCTATAGTTTGAGCTAAAATCTCTCTGGAATTGGTGGAGAAAATAAAAGAATAAGGATAACAAAATGAGACTGGTTTCAAGTGACATTGTAGAACTATTCCAGAGGATTCCTATGCACTAGCTAGTAGTTGTACAAAAACGGTGGCTAACAGGCTAACATATATGGATTGCAACAATAAGAAAGCAGTGAACACTAGAAGCTTACTATATTATACAATGACCAAAACTTAATGATTAACAAAACATTTTATAAATAAAAGTCATGCATGTCAATGGGAAAAGTCTTGTTTCCATTTTTAAATGGTTTCGTATGAGCTTCTTAGAAACATAGTTCACTGAAGGCAATACATATAGGTAGTGCACTAACATTTTTGAACTGACAGGACTAATCAGTGACATTTACATCAAAAATAGGAAAAATTAACAATTAACATTTTCAAACAGGACAATAAACTCTAATCTTAAGAAATACTCTTATTTTTGTATTATTTAAACCTTTAAATGGAATACATTTTATGCATTATTGTTCATCATTGCCTGCCTTTTAATAGAAACATCCATTTTGTTACAGGATAAAACAGAATATGATGCAAAATATGAAAGGTCACTGAAGTTTACAAATGTGAGATCAGCATCTGTTCAAACAGAAACAGACTGTAAATCTGTTGCAGTGGATTCTGATATGGACATGGAAGAGCGTGTATGTATAAACAACCTTTCATTTTGAAGCATTTTAGCAAATTATGGTGATTTAAGACAACACTGACTCAGTTATTATGCGGTATGGAATATCAGCATTTTTAAAAAATAACCTATAACCAAAAAAAAGCAAATTTTGGATACCGACAACATCTAAGTTTAACAATGCTTTGAATAAGGTGATGGGTTTACTTTATATACAAGCCCAGTTAATATTTTATTTTATGCCAACACCGGCAGTGAAAGGCTAGGAATTTCTAGATATTGTTAAGAAACTTCAACCAACCAACAAATGCATCACATTGTGTATAAAAAGGTTAAAATGATTTACTTTCTGCTTAGATTCTGCATTGGTAAAGCAGAGATTGATGCACATGGTTAAAATGCATGTAACTTTGTGCGCAGTATTTTGAACCCTTTTTGGTTATGTTGGTGATTTTTGGACAATATCTGGAAAGAACATTCATCAACATATATGAAGCTCTGTCAGACCTAAAAGCCTTACAGTAGTCTAAACATTTCTTCAAGACATGGGTGGTTTCATTTTGAAAACATGATCAATTTGCTGTCCCACACAACATACTATGCATTGTCAGTGTTGTTTTGAAACAGTAGAAACTTTTAAGCTCCTAGATAAATAACGTTAACTAATATAATTTTGGGTCGAATTAGTACTCCATGCTCCATATATTGCTAGTGTTTACCTAGAATGTGTTTTATTAGGATCTTCCTAACATCCTCAGGTAATGTTGACTGTTGAATTTTGATTTGGTGAACTCCTTGGAGGCAATAGGGGCATCTCTGCTGGTATCTTGATGAGCTGGAAGTTTGGGTTCTCTTCAAAGGTGATGTCAAAATTGGACCGTTTTTCTTCATATTCCTTTCCCACATGGTTAATGCAGTTGGACCCTGAACACTTTTTAATAAATAGATTTCTTATTCTGTATCGTAATTCTCATTCCAAAAGTGGTATGCTACTGCTGATTTGTATATTTCTTTATTCTTGATGTTCGTAAAATGCTCTTTTAGCCTAATGTTCAAATTCCTTTTAGTTTTGCCCATTTTAAAGTTGTCACAGCCTTTGCATTTTATCTGGTACAAACCTGAGTTTTTGTCTGTGGTTTCTCTTTTGTATTATGTGATTTCAAAAGGTGTTGTGCACTGAATTTTACTCTATGGGGCCAAAGTAATGTGTTCTTTGAAGACTTTTTGAAAAAGGTATGTAGCTAAAGATTCAGAGGACAGATTGAGTACTTGATTTTAATTTTATTTGTTTGTGGGCTTACTTTTCGTGTTGTTTTCTTTTTCCAAGACCTCGCATTTTCCAGTTTTTATTTGTGCTTTTCTGTTTACATGTAAGTTTATATTGCCTGTTTTATGTCCGGGGGGCTCCCAAAAGCCAGTTCACAAGGGAGGCATAACTCTCAGCCGAACATTAAGCTGGCTGGCGTCATCCCAGTGGTGTCGTGTGTTGACGAGTGATAGGCTAGCAAGAACAGTGGCACCTTGACGTCCCCGTCTCGCTGATGGCTGGTCATGACCTTCCTCAGGTGTTCTTCTAAGGTCTTAATGTACCTTTCAACCATGTAGTCTGACTGGGGATGTAGAGGTGTTGTGCGGGTCTTGTTAACCCCAAGTCTTTCTAGTGCTTCCTTCATTAGGTTGGACTCAAAAGTGGTATCCTGGTTGCTGTGGAGCACCCTAAAACCACCGTCAGGTACTTATTGCCTCGGTCGGACACTGGAAATGGTCCAGCTATGTCAATGGCGATCCGTTCGAATGGCACTCCGACGTTGTACTTCTGCATGCGACCCGGGCTCCTAGTTTGGGGCCCGCGACTCGCCGTGCACACGTGACATTGAAGGCACCATCTCTCAGCGTCTGCTCGGAGCCTCAGCCAGTAGTAGCACTGTCGGACTTTGTCGTTTGTCCAGTTTGCTCCCAGGTGTCCTCCCGAAGTACCAGCGTGCACTTCCTCCAAGACTTCCAGAATCTTACTTCGGGGAAGTACCAACTGCTCCCTCTGTGTCTTCCCATTGGGTGATTCCCATAATCGGAACAGCACACCCTCTCTGATCTTCATTGAGTCCCATTGGGCCCAGTAGGACTTGTATGTGGCGCTCCTTGGTGCGATGTTCTCCCAAGACGGTCTTGTCCCTGTCTCCACTTTTCTCAATAGTGGCCCCAAGTCTGCATCCGCCTGTTGCTCCCTCCTCAGGCCTGTGCTAACCCAATCATCCGCAGGCACTGCCGTAACCACTTGGACAGCTGCGGCACGCGTCTTCTCTTCCACTCTTGTGCATTGGCTGCACTCTTCTGGGCAGGGTCTTCGGGACATGGCATCTGCGTTGCCGTGGCTCTTCAATCTACAATGTTCAGTGGTGAAATCGTACTCCTGCAGCCTCTGGACCTGACAGGCTGTCTTGCCTTCCAGGTTCCTAAAGCTCTGTAGCCAGGTTAGGGTGGAGTGGTCAGTTCTCAGGTGGAATGGTTGACCGTACAGGTACTTGTGGAAGTGCTCCAAGGTCTTTACCACCGCCAGTAACTTGCGCCAGGTGATGCACTAGTTCTTCTCTGCCTTGAATAGCATCTTGCTGTAGTAGGCCATCATCATCATCTATCACCCGCTCGTGGCCGTCCTGGACTTGGGATAGAACGCCTCCAATGTAATGGTCGCTGGCGTCAGTGTCCACAATGAAGGTGCCGCCTGGTTGTGGGAATCCCAAAATATGAGCATTGCACAGTGTCTTCTTCAGGTGCCGGAAAGCGCCTTTGCCGTCCTCCATCCACACATAAGGTTGGTGTTCTTCTGTCAGGCGGATGAGGGGTTTGGCGATGTTGGAGAACCCCTTTATAAAATGGCGGTGATAACTGCACAGCCCCAAGAAACTGCGTAATTCTCTCTTAACCTTTGGCCGAGGCCAATCTCTCATGGCCTGTGTCTTCTCCGGGTCTGTGGCCATTCCGGTTGGTGATACTATGTGGCCCAAATAGTTGACTTCCTTGCGGAAGAGGTGGCCCTTCTTCGCATTCAGCTTCAAGTTGGTTGCCTGTAGTATCTGTAGCACCTTGCTCAGGTTGTCGAGATGGTTTTCGAATGCCTTGCTGACAATGATGATGTCGTCAAGGTATAGCAGGTAGGCGTAAGTCAGTCCTCTCATCACTGATTCCATGAGGCGTTGGAAGGTAGCTTATGCGTTGCAGAGGCCAAAGGGCATAACTGTGAACTGCCAAAGCTCTTGATCTGTCGAGAATGCGGACTTCTCCTTGTCTCTTGGGTCCAGAGCTACCTGCCAGTAACCCGACTTCAGGTCCAGGGTCAAGAACCACTGCGCTCCAGCAAGCATGTCCAGAGTGTCGTCAATCCGGGGTAAGGGGAAACAATCCTTTCTGGTGACAGCGTTAAGCTTCCTGTAGTCCACGCAGAAGCGTAGCTTGCTGTTCTTATTCGTGACCCAGACTACTGGGGAATACCAAGGGCTGTCAGACTCTTCGATCACTCCCCTGGATCTCATGGCCGGGCATGGCATTGAATTTTTCATGTTGACTATCTATCAAAGACCTTAGCCTATATATGGCTAGTGTGGAGAAATGATTAATTTCCATCAATTAACTGAAATAATAAGAGTTAAATGATGAAGCCTGGGACTCAAGTACTTACGATAGTAAGTCGCCACATGCGATGTATCTCGGATTCGAGAGCCCCTAGTGGTCTACTGGGGAAATATATGAGTCAAATGGAGAATTTTATGTTGTGACAGCAAGTTGACCATGGTAGCTCAATGGGTTAGAGCAACTGGACGGAAACCAGGACATCTGTGGTTCAAATCCCAGCCATGGCATTGAATATTTCATGTTGACTCTATCAACAATGCTCAGGTTCGTTGACCACAAACAAAAGAGTTTATTCAACTTTCAGTTCAATTACCACTCTCTTAGTACGACTCTGTTTGTAACTACGACTCTGTTTACAACAACTCTCGTTATGACTCTGTTTACGACTACTCTGCTGGCATGTTGCGATCTCTTATATATACCTCCATTGATAATTCTTGACTGTTCTAGACAGTTCTCTATCAATCAAGATGTCACTAGAATTTTCCATTTATCTAACTTTGTTTGTTTCGGCAGGCCTTTATCTCCACGCTATCTTTATCTGTTTCAGAAAGCTCTTTATCTCAGTGATACACTATCTGTCCCTTATTTCTCCACGCCGAACCTTTTGTGCGCATTGCCACTAGTTGCGACGCTTAAAAGCACAGTTTTCTAGGTTATCCCAAGCAATGCTTCCCAATGATTTGTAAAGTCTCAGGTGTAATTCATAAACCTCCAAATCTAGTTCTGTTAATTTATTGTAATGTTTGGATATATCTGCTTTCAATACTTTCTTTTCAGCTGCCCTTTGTTGTTTTTTATGATTGATTTTTGACAATTTTTTAACAAAATTTAACCATATGGGAAAAGATATTCATAAAGAAATATGAAGGAAAACTGTTCATTTTCGACACCACCTTTGAGGAGAACCTGAACTTCAAGTTCATCAAATTACCAACAGATGCCCCTCACCCCCATGGAGTTCACCAAATCAAAATTCAACAGTCGGCATTAGCTAAGGATGTTAGGAAGGTCCTAACGAAACATATTCTTGATAAACACTAGCAATATGTGGAGAATGGAGTACTAGTTCAACTCAAAATGTTATTAATTTTGTGCTTCTTTGTATAATAGTCTTTACTCATTAAGAACAAGGTTAAAACTAAAAGACTTAATATAATTTTGAGTTGAAGTAGTAATCGATGCTCCAAATACATATTGATAGTGTTTACCTAGAACGCGTGTAGTTAGGACCTTCCTATCATCCTCAGCTAATGACTGTTGAATTTTGATTTTGTTAAAAGACGTCAAGACTTATTGAGTCATACTTTATTAAAACTTCACTTATGTCACTATCAAAAACAGGAACATTTTTGGGACCATCCCAGTCCCATCCTAAACTCAGCTCTGCCTGTTATGTTATCCAAGAGCTGGTTAATGTGAGTTCTATTGACACACTTAAATTAGTATATTATGCATACTTTAACTCTATTATGGAATATGGAATATTATTTAGGGGCAACTCGGTAGAAAGTAAAAAAATATTTCTTATGCAAAAGAGGGTTATAAGAATCATTACTAACACCCACAACAGATGCTCCTGTAAAGATCTTTTTACAAGATTGAAGATATTAACACTTCCTTGCATGTATATATTGTGACTTTGTGGGTTCGTGAAATAAAAAGTCCAATTACACCACTCAACAATGCTCTTTATTTCCACCGACTTACAGTTAAACACTTGCCAATTACACAGAATTACGTGCTGCAACAATTACAATTCACCAGTTCGTCCGTTACAATTTCCTTGTACTCGCGGTTATGTAAGCTCCGGTACACATTCACAGTTACGTACAGTCTTCCGTTGCACAATCTTCTCGTACATTAACACGTCACTGACTAACTCTTCCTTCTTACACCAAGAACTGTCCTCACTCACACACACTAACCAACTGATTGACCAACTCAACTCTGTCTGTAACCCTCTTTAAATAGGAATATCGCCAACTTCTGGTGTTTACAGGATTGTTCTAGTAACAGAAAGATCGAGAACCAGGTGTAAGGAAACATACGGCACAGTCATGTTTTTCCCCCAACCACAGCCTGTCACCACTATAGGACAAACGAGGCGAGGGCGTGGCTAACCGAACCTTCCCTGTCTCCCGCTGCCAGCTGCTTTCACAGGGTGTTCCAGCGCTCCCGTTACAATATTCTCGATCCTAAAATTCTTTGTATGCAATCGTGCCTTATTTGCAACAAATAATGTAATTCACAAAATAAACACTAGACAAAAGTATAATATCCATTATCCCAGTGCTAAACTTTCTTGCTTTCAGAAAGGTGTGCATTATGAAACTATCAAAATATTTGACACACTTCCTAATGTTCTTAAAAAAAAAGTTGATAATTTCGGTGCTTTTAAAAAAGCTGTTAGAGAGTACCTTTGCTCAAAATCTTTTTATTCTGTACAAGATTATCTGAATGACAAATTATCCTAATAATGCTTCTGTAGCTCTGTAAATAGTATCTAACTGTTCCAATGACAAATCATTACCAATAAATGTTTGATGCATGATGAAAGTTTATTTTTAATGTATATGTATTTAAGAAATAACAAGAATGGTGTCCATTGCAAAAAGGTTGAGACATACTGGCATAAGCCAAGTGAAAGCTGAATTAAAAGGTGTTTGATTTTGTATCATATATAATTATCCCTGCTTTGTTTTCCATAATTTTGCTCATATTGCTTGTATACTATAATATGTGTCTTATGTTAACTTTTGTACATATGTATGCTATTAAACTTTATACCTCTGGACATGTTCAATGTTCACAGCCTTTTCTGGCTACAAGTGAACCTACTGAACGCAAATCAATCTAATCTAATCAACTGATTGGTGACTGACCACTATGTTCACAAGAAGTCCACAGTACAATAGATTGTGACACATGCATGCTCACTCACTCACTCATTCACTCACTTTGGGAAAGGAATGAAAGCTGCAAGTATGGTGAAAACTGACAAAGCGTTAGTTTAATATACCTCAACCGATATTTGTAGAAGGTAGATGAAACTGAGTGTTAGAGTTTAAATTTCTTTAAAGAGGGATCACACTAAACTCAATAAAAATATTGACATATACTATAAGTAGGGGTAGTGATATTTAGTATTTTGAAATCAGAAATTAAGCATTTTGAATTTTACATTTAGCATTTTATAGCATTTTGAAAAGGAAAAAAAAAAAGTTAATTTGATTTAATTTTTTTAAATGAAGAATTTTAACATTATTTATGAGATTTAAAACACATTTATGGAGGGTTATTAATGACAGTGAGTTAAAAGTGCATAAAGTGTCAATTTATTTTACATTAATATAGATTAAAGCAATACACAGAAATATAGAGTTGATACAGAGTAAAGCATACTGCATTTCACACAAAAAATAGTATACTGATGTAAAACTAGCACAATAAAAAGAAAATGCACAAAATTAGCCTCACAATGACGTGGCCTATGCATAGAATGAATGAAAGTTGCACGTAAAACCGAACAGAACTATGAAGATTGAAACTTTGGCAACTGAGAACTCCAACTGGAATTAACATGTGTAATAAATACGACTCATCTATAAATTAATATATTTCGCTTCACTGTGGTGTTCCAATACAGTTAAATCTCGATATATGTGTTTATCACTTCCTTAAAATTAGGATTGCTATTGGTTTTCAGAGACAAAAATTTGAAGTTTTTTGTTAACTGGGTTGTGAATATAGATTTATGACAGTCATTAGGCATAGTAAAACAACTGATTGGTAGAGCCGTGCTAGGGGTCCCGGATTTGATTCCTGACGGTGGGGGTTGGGATTTTTCTCTGACCAAGATAATTCCTCATCTTCCCCAGAGTCTGGAAGTATGAATGAGAGTGTGAATGTGTGCATGATCTAATGATTAAACCCCAACAAATATGAGTTAACACCTTTGATATGTTCCAAAGGAGAACGGCTGCCAATATGACCATGGCAATTAAAGACAGGGATAAATTAAATAAATAAAATAAAAAAATAAAAACTGATCTCGCTTCACTACCAAACATACCTAATATGGGCAATGGTGGAACAATAGGCTAATTTAGCGGGAAGGGTTGCTTTCGACATTCCACTTACTTTATAACTTTCTAAACATGCAAATGTTTTACAGACCCTTCAGTTAAAGTTCAGAAGAAAGAGCATTGGGAAAGAATAATTACTTGGGAAAATCTTTGATTTTGCATTTATATTGCATTTTGAGTCAATTTCGCACTTTATTGCACTATATCACATTTGCAAAAAATCACCACCCCTAACTATAAGCCAGAATCAGCCAATGCCATTATGTATGATTTAACAGTTCTGGAAAATTATAAGTAAGGGATGTGTTTGCTGGTTGCATCATATTTTAACATTCTATGTGTAAAAAATACAACATGCATTCTCCTTGTCTCATCTACCTTACACTTTCAAATGGGTTCGTCTGTCTGTGCTAGGACAAGAGAGTTGTGTTCTCTATCATTATCATAGTATTCAATTGGCTGATATAGTTCTTGTACTGCTCATAGGGATAGATGTTGGACTGGGTGAGCATGAGCTACTTTAGTACAAAATTGAATCGAGAATATATTGACACATTGCTTCACTCACACTGTTTATTCACAGGACATGTTTCAAGAGCTCTTGAAACATGTCCTGTGAATAAACAGTGTGAGTGAAGCAATGTGTCAATATATTCTCGATTCAATTTTGGACTAGTTTGTGCTTCACTGTCCCTACGCTTCTTTCAAGTTTATACTTTGGATGAGCTACTTTCTTGTCAGTTATTGATACAATACAGATTCATCAAAAAAGGTTGCAGCAATTTCACAAAATTGTATGTCCCATTTTAATTGAGATAAATTAGTAATTTGACTGCAAACTAATTAGGAACTCACTGAGTTTTTTTATATATGACTTGGAATACCTAAATCAACAATTCAAAATGTGTTACACCAGCTTATATATTTTTGCGCTTACAAAATTGAGCTTAGACCTCACATTAAACCTACAGACCTACCAAGAGACATGTTTGCAAAAGATATGCTTAACAAAGCTGATGATGATGGCAGTATTTTAAAACTGTAATCTTCACAGAAGAAGCAACATTCCAATTCAGTGATTATTTCGACCGGCATAATTGTAGGATTTGGGGATCTGAACCACCCAATGAAATTTTTTAGTATGACAGAGGTTCTCCAAAAGTAAACGTGTGATACACTTTGATGCACAGTCAGGTCATTGGCTCTTTGTTTCTTATTGAGTAGCCTGTCACAGGACATATTTACTTAGACATACTAGAATAGTATGTTTTTCTGCAAGTAGACCAAAGAAGAAAAATAATAATAAAGAAAGTAATATGTGTTTGGAGGAATTTAATAACAAATTTTGACGTCAAAATTAATCTCAGAAACTATTTGTAGTTGGTTTATTAATACTCGTCACTTACTTGTTTATATTTATGAGAGACTAGTTTCAAAGACATTTGCCTCCATTTTCAATCTCTTTCCAACTGGCATCTGTTGTTGTCTGCTCTCTCTTTGTTGGTGGAACTAATGAACTTCTTTGTCAAATTATCTACTGGTGGGATTTCAAAGTTCATTACACGATCCTTATTTTTCCATATGAATATGTTCTCCCTTGTTGTCAATTTATTTTGGTTTATCACTCCTTTTAATAATTTTGGATTTGGATCAATATCATGGTTTTCATTCCAAAGTGAAATGCTACTGCTGACTTATCTTCTTGTTTCAATCTGATGTTTCTAAAGTGCTCTTTGACTCTGGTGTTTAGATTTCTTTTAGTTTGACCTATGTAGCATTTTTCACAATTCTTACAACTTACCTGGTATATTCCGGATCTGTTAACTGATGGGATTTCATCTTTTGTTTTTGAATTTAGCAATTTTAAAATTGAGTGTCTATTAGTAGGTGCCAAGGTGATATTTTGTTCCTTGAAGATCTTTTTAAATTTATTAAAAGTTTTTGGGTGATATGTGAATGAACTGAATATGCTGTTGCTTTCTTTTTCTTTTGTAAATGTGGTTGCTTTCTTGATGGTTTTCTTTAGTTTAGCTTTTCTAATTTTCTTGAACACCAAACTTAGAAAAGTCTCTCATAAATATAAACAAGTAAGTGCCGAGTATTAATAAACCAACTACAAATAGTTTCCGAGATTAAAATAAAGTAACATTATTTCAACAAGATGGCATGCCTCCACACATTTCCCTACCAGTTTGAGATGTTCTCCATGCAAGATTCTCTGATGGTTGGATTGGTAGGGCCTCCTAGAAGCCTTGTCTTGACACCCCTAGAGCTTTTTTATGGAAATATGTAAAAATCATTGTGTACAGTAATCCGATCAGAAATGTGCAGCATTTAAGGCACTGGATCACCGATGCTGTTGCAACAATCACGCCTGAGATGGTTCAGGCACTGTTGGGCCAAAATCTATTATCGGCTGGATGTTTGCAGAGCAACCAATAAAGCACACATAGTAACATCCTATAGTAAGATAAAAACTTATTGAGTTGGCAAATTTAGCAAAAGAAGTACTCATTGTAATATCTCAAATACTTCCTGAGCTCTAATTATTTTTAAATTGCTGCAGCCTTTTTCAATGACCCTGTGTATAATATAAGCCATAGGCACAGTTCTTGTTGTTTTTTCTTTTCACATAGCAAATAAAAAGCAGAATAAAAAGGGAGAAGACTTGAGAAAAGAAAATTAAGCTAAGCCTTTATCAATCCTAATAGGATTTTGTGTACCTATACATTATGTAAAACTTCTATTTTGTTCCTTTAGATAGTTTTCTCGTATTTGTATAAATGTTTATAAAGGTGAAATGGAAAATGTTACAGTGATAATTATACCTGAGTCAGATGTTACATTTTTCGCTTTATTATATTATCTAAAAATATATTGCAGGTCTTGTATTTTGCGTCATTATATCCTGTATTTCAGTAAAAGAATTACAAAATAATTCACTAGTTGTACAAGAGCAAATGTATTTAATTTTTTCAAATTAAAAGCTATTTATAAAACAAGAATTTGAGAAACGTTTTTAATGTGTGGCATAATCTTAACTTGCAGTACTATACATTTTGATTTATTTATACAAAAGTTCTCTATTCAACAGAAACAAGTCTTTAGGTTACAGTCCACATCAATTCTTATTCTTATGTTTGTTGGGTAAAGTGTAAAGAAGTAAATTAACGTTAATTTTTTTAAATGCAGGTTAGGTACTTGTTTGGAAGGTATCTGAGAGCAGAGAGCTACAAGAAAGCACTTATATGGCAGAAAAGGTATCTACTGGTTGTTCTTGGTGGTTATTTGGAACCTGAATCCAAGACAATCAGTCAGCTAGCTCAGTTATCTGATTCTGAAGAAGCAAAATTGCAAGACAAAATCTCAGATTCTCGGAGGCCAATAGCAAGATTTAGGTAAATATTGAAATGTATTTTGTAAAAAACTGAAGCTATTGGCAGTGAAGTAATCCAAATATAAATAAACTACAACATTTGTTAACCAGCTCTGAAGGATTCGACAGTTGTAAAACAGATAAGTGTTGAAAATACTATTTGTAGTTGGTTTTTTGACACTTTGTCACTTATATTTTTATATTATTGAGGGAGTAGTTTTGGAAGCAGTTACCTCCGTTTTCAGCCTTTTCCAACTTCCAACTGTGGACGGTTGGTAAGACTCTTTTTGCACACTTATTTTCAGTCCAAAAGAGGACTATTAGAATTTTAGCTAAGTTGCCACAATCTAAGTCATGTAGACCATACTTTAAGAAATTCAAAATCTTACCCCTCTTTTGTATATATGTAAATTATGTTATTTGGTATATAAAAAAATATTCATATCTTGCCTAAATAAAGATATACACAAACACCACATTCACAGACAAAATGACTTTTTTCTTTAATCGTACAGGGGCTAGTTTGGAAATAAAAATATTATTTATGCTGGGTCAAAATACTTCAACATATTACCAAAAAGACTGGGGTCATCCATAGACAGAAATACTTTTAAAAATGAGCTCTAAATGCATTTGTTAAGCATTGGTTTTATAATGAAGATGAGTTTTTTATCCATAATGGAATTAATTACATTTTAAGCATAGTTGAGTTTTTGACATGGTATGTACAGATTTACATTATCAATATTTAGGTCAGTTTTATAAACTTGTATTCTTTGTCACATGACTGATGTGGTCTTATGAACAGTAAAATTGTCTATGTGTATAGTGTTATTTTATATTATAAATTATTTTGTATTGTAAACTGACATGGTCTATGTAACACTTTTTGTGTATACTATAGGACTGAAAATAAATAATAATAAAAATAATTTTTTCAATTAAGTTTGACGTCACTATTACTAAATTTCTCCAATCACACATAACAGATTAGTGAAGTTGGCTACCAAATGTTGTAGTTTATTCATAATATTAACCTGTATACATCATATTCAGATTAGATTTTTTTTTAAGGTTATCAGTTTGAATGCTGTGCCAATAACTTCTATTGTTCAAATATGAGCTTATAATATTTTAAATCATTAAATACCAGTGATGTGTTTACTCTTAGTGCACAACAGGACCAACTAAACTCATACAAATCCTCTTAGGGCATTGTTCAAGCTTCATTTATACTTAATGCAAGAGGTTTGAAACAGGCAAGGGAAAAGTGAGTTCTAGAAACTTTTACACATTTCCTGATAATATTTTTGGATAGTTGGAAAGCTGTAAGCACAACCCCCCCCCCTCCCCCATCTCTCCAAACAATCTTATGCTACCTGGCACTAAAAAAATCAACCCTCTTCCCAGAATCAAGCAGCTTCATCACATATACCTTCTCAGAGACCATAATTGGCTGTGAATGTGTATAAGATATTGTTCATGTCCCCCAGGAGCCTACTGTGGTAGGTACGGGAATTGGCGATCCCAGGGTCCCGAGCCAGCATGACATCCTTGATGTGGGTCAGACAAAACACCCACCCATGTATAGGCCGTGCATGGAGACCCGTGTCGGTGGAAAGGTTTGTCCTGGTGGTTGAGGGATGTGCATCTGAGCTCGTTCCAGTCTTCTTCTGAATTCGGGGAGGATGCACATTTCCGATACACTACTTTGGTTTCTGCTTCGCCTAAATGGGAGGTTGGGACTAACCCACCCCTAATCAATTGGCCAGGAAAACTCCAGGGTGAGTGCGATGGCGAGCCCGCTATATCCCCTGTGTAGCCCTGTCGTCCCAGTGGGATGACCCCTTGTTGGGCTCCGTTGTGGGTGGGGAGCACTGGGGAATGAAACATTCAATTTTTATGGCAAAACCTAAAATTAAACGTGGAAAAGAAATAGCTGAGTCTTGTGGTCCTCGCTATTTGGTTATTTGTAGAACTGAGGAAGGTCGAAAGTTTACTACCATGAACCCGTTCATTATTCAGAAGGGTTTAGATAATATTGCCGGTCCTGTAAAGTCATGTACTCAATCTCGCAATGGCATACTCCTGGTCGAAGCAGTTTCTCCGACGCAGGCTGCAAAAATCTTGAAAGCCAATATTCTTGCGATCTATCTGGTGCGCGTTAAATTGCATAGGACCCTGAACTCCTTGCGTGGTGTTGTAAATACCAGCGCATTGGACGGTATGTCCAATGAGGAGATTCAGGAAAACTTGGCGAAACAAGGTGTGACAAGTGTATATCGAGTTCACCGCAAAGAACGAGGTGAACTAGTGCCCACTCGTACCCTGTTTCTTACCTTTGATCTGGTAGATCTCTCGAAAAGGATTAAGGCAGGGTATGAAGCTATTGAAGTGAGGCATGGCCAATATTGAAGCATGACAATGCATGCACTTCACCTGCAAAGTGTGTTAACTGCAATGGTAATCACTCAGCAAACTCCAGAGAATGTCCCCGTTTTATGGAGGAGAAGGCGATCTAAGAGATCCGGGTAAGAGAGAGGGTGTCCTTCGTGGAAGCCCGGAAACTCTTGCGAATTCGTCAGCCTTCTATACCTAGGACCGTTACTTATAATGCAGTTCCAGTATTCTGTCCACTGTTCAAAACTCACACTGGAGTCCATTTTAGTTTGTCTATTGAGTATACCTGAAATAGTATGTTTCAACTAATGATCTGTGAAAATGAAGACACTGAAGCTCTTTTTTAACTGTAAGAAATAGTTGAAAGTTATATAGTACTATGATGAATAAGGTGGATGTGGCATCACCATTGTCTAATTCCACAATTGTTTCTTGAATCTTAATGCCATGTAGAGTAGGCATATTTTCGTAGTGAAGGATCTATCCCATTCGAGAAGGGTATGGCCTTTTTCTTGGCATTTTCTTTCTTAATAGCATTGTCAATACTTCGTAATTGTAATTAGTAGTAACAATATGTTCCTTATCAACCACATGATCATACACAATGCCTTGCTTACTGAAAGAGACAAGGTGCATTTCTTGCATGCAGTTGAACTTCAACCTTCTCTAGAATTAACCACAGTTATAGCAACTAGGTCCCGACCGGCAACGGAAGGGACGCTTTTATTAGATCAAAACCAATCGGTCTTCGGGCCGTTTGTATCTTGGACTTCAATGTTTCTGTTAGACATTTTCCTGTTTTGTCCCTGGGTCATAATGATGAAGCCAAGCTTCATCACATGTGATAATTCTGTTCAGAAAATCTGGTTTCTCTAAAAACTTCCTTTCCGTTGGTGATATTTTATACGGTAAGCCTTCTATTCATTATTGATAATATGAGACATCCACTTTGCTGTTATTTTCCTATAGCTTAGAGCATTTAATACACTGTCTTCAGCAGCCATAGGATACACTCATTATCTTTGTAAACTTCGGCTGTGATAAACAATGTCCTTGCAAAACATGACATCAGTTGTGTTGACAGATGTCAGTCTTTGAAGTTGGGGTTCTTCAGAGATGTAGATCATTCTTAAGATCAATTTTACCCTTCCACAATTGCTTATGCCACTTGAAAACCTACATTTTTCTCATAGTTTGCTGTCTGTAGGCTTGTTACAGCATTTCTAGTGTTTGTGATTAAGTTTTATCAAAAGAAAAGCGAAATCTAATTGACATATGTGTTGCAACATAAGATATATATTGGGTACAGTTAACATGTGCTTCTACTTCACCTGCTTCTCTCCAACTGAGGAGAGCCAGGCAAATGAAGTGCATAACATTTTGTCACACAGATCTTTACAGTGCTGTCAACACCAAACACTAGTTAGTATGTATTACAATGCAAAAAAATAACTCCAGTAATTTTTTGACAACCCCTCGTGTAACAAACTGTTTCAATGTGCTTGAAACAATCTTACTTGTAGTAGATAGAGAAAAGTTTTCATGTGAATACTGTGCAAAATTACTTTGAATATAGACATTTGACAAAGTTATGTGACTTACTATGCTTCTCATGATAGTGTGAAACAGCTCTCATTTCAGTTACAACACAAATTAACAGTTTACCTCAGGCAAGGGTTGTGTGAATAAGCGATCTAACACCTATTATGCAGGTGATGCAACATGGCATTGCACACTGAAAAGGAGAAAATGCAGCTGCCGTAATATCATGTCACACTGTTCTTGCATATATCCTAGAAATAGTCTCATTTATAATGTGAACATTCATGTTTAAACTTACTAAAGATTACCACCTGTGCAACACTATATTATCCAATTGTATACATCTGCAACAACAGAGTATCAGTAAAAGCATAAGTTCTGTGTCCCACAAGGGTATTAATCTTTATAATAATATTTGTGAGATAATATTTGTCACAATACAATGGTTCCAGTATTCTGTCCACTGTTCAAAACTCACACTGGAGTCCATTTTGGTTTGTCTATTGAGTATACCTGAAATAGTATGTTTCAACTAATGATCTGTGAAAATGAAGACACTGAAGCTCTTTTTTAACTGTAAGAAATAGTTGGAAGTCATATAGTACTATGATGAATAAGGTGGATGTGGCATCACTATTGTCTAGTTCCACAATTGTTTCTTGAATCTTAATGTCATGTAGAGTAGGCAAAAAAACTTAAAAACTAAGCTGTTTAAACAAAAGGTTAAAACTATTTTTAAAACAAATATTTTACACAATTGATGTGTTCATAGACATGTTCTTTTAATTTTTATTTTTATTGCTTCACATGGAATTATAATCATAATAATGTAATTTAATGTTTTTGTTCTTGTTTCAGTATATAATTTATTAAGATTAGGAAATTGACAAAGCCTTGTATACTTACATAATACTCATATCTATCAATATTTTCCTTCCTACTGAAAATGCTATTACCATATAATTGAATATTTATATGAGGCTCATATTTGTGGTGGGAGATAATCATGTTATTCTTTGGTATTAAGGCGCTTAAGTTATATTTGTGTTAAAGATCTGCAGTACTGGTTATAGTGGCTCTGTCACGTATGCATTACCTGGTGCGGAGATGGAGGCATGGCAGACGCACAGTAAACAACACTGCCCTCAATAGAATATTCACTGAGGCTGCTTTGGACAGTGCACCAACTTCATACCATGGTATGTTTTTGTTCACTGTTTATATTAATTTAAAGGATCCTTCAAAAGTGAATTCTTTTCAGTTTTTTAACATCTGTGCAGTATTTTTCAGTTTTCTTTTTGTCTATTCCATTTTTTTTAAATCTTTTTGTACAGGTTTTTTTCTACCCAAAGTGATCAGATAGCAAAACTAGCTATACAGTGAAGCACAAATTACAATAATAAATTACATGTGAGTCCGATTTAGAATTGAGTAGCCTCACTGAACAATCAATTACCGAGGCATGATTCCTAGATAACATCACTTATGTGCATAAACAGTTCAGTGAAGCAACTGAGGTGTAAATTTGACTCACATTTAATTTATTATTATAATTCTATCAAACAAAGCTTCTTCGTCCAATATGACTTAAAAAAAGTTAAATGACGTAAATTACAACAACAAAAAAACAAAACGAAAAAAGCTAGCTTGTTCCTGGCATTAGTAACAGCTGATATTATTTCATGTCATTTTGTATGATCTATGATGTTCTCGGTTCTTCCTATATCTATTGCTATGTCTGCTTCAGTATAAAAATACATGCTTGAAATGAAGAATTTTTTATCTTTATGGTGTACTTCCATAACTATGCAATTTTCATTTGAAAGTTGACTTATAACTATGGCATCAGTGTTATTGCTGCTAACTGTTATGAGTGCTCTGTTCCTTCCATTCCCTCACACATAAGACCTCATTGACTTTGGAAATTCAGTTATTTTACTTTTTACTGTATATGATTTCTGTATGAAGGGTATATCAACCTTGGATTCATTTATAATTGTAAAAAATTGCGCATAGCTATTTAAGAATGTTGTAAGTTTACATCTTAGAGTTTGTTCACCCATTCTTATAATCATTGTTCGTTTGATATCTCCTAAGTGCTCTTTGATGGCATGGGCTTTATTTTTCCCCCTCTCCCCTTCCTTCCAAGCATTAGAAATCTTACTCTTTACTTTGTTTTCAAGGTGCGAGAAGGCGGGGCTCATCAACTTCTACACAAAGCTGGGTAGGGTCTCAGGGTCATCTGGCATATGGCTCTCATCTAAGATATCCTGCTGAAAAGGAGCATCATTCTGTACCTTCAGAAAAAAAATCATTCCAGGCTTAAATAATTTGTAAGTTGAAAACTGCACCCTCAAATAGTATCTGTAAGTTACAAACACAGTATGGGATAACCTTCTTTTACATTTTCTTTCTTGTGGAGAAGCATCGTAAGAGTTCACATGTAAATAATGCAATAAACTGAATATCTTACTGAAATTGTGAATGGGTTGATGACACTTTAATTTTATTTACGAAGATGTGTGCCTCTTTCCTCAATTTTATATCTAATGATGTCTGAAAGGGATCCACTACTTAAGTGCCAGTTGTACTTACATCTAGCGGTCTAGTGGAAAACTTAACTGTCATCAACATGCAGGATTTCAAAATTCATTATAGCTGATGATGGGGAATCTTTGAAATTTGTTCTGACTGAAAATGTAGTAGGTGAAGCTAAAGCACCGTCAACCCACTCATAATTTCAATTTGTTAAAAATTATCATTATTTATGATCACATTGTTGCATGCACTCAGAACAAAAACCACTTTATCCATTGAATTGAATCAAATCACTAACTGAACTGCAATCATCACTGTCCAATGCATTTAACGGAACTCTCACTGCCAACTGTGTACTGAGAAACTGCTCAGTTGATTGTAATCTCTGGGACTCAACTCGCGAGAGTAGACTAGACTAGACTGACTATTGGGCGCTGGCCAGCCTCATATACATGCCACAGATCGAAAGGGTAATTAGTGGAAACAGGCAGAACAAATTTTCGGTAGCATTAAAGAGTGGCACATAATGACTATTGCTCTTCAAATCAGTTGTTCTATGGAAGAAGAGCCTGTAGCTGCTCCCAGTTCAAGGTAATGTCAATCCTGGAAGGTTGGCAGCCTGTTGCCACAGTGACAATCATATGTGTAATTATATACAATTCCAAAGTACTAGCCGTCCAATTTTACACAATGCAATCATTTGAGCATTTTTATCACCTGTTCCAAAAGTAATTTTCTGTTTATAAAGAGTGTGATTTGTTACAGTAATAATTACAAGTATGTGTACAGTCCAGCAACGCAAAGAACGTCTCTGGAAGGTATGTGCTGCCTTACACAGTGGGACAAGGACAGCGAATGTGTGTGGCAGAAAACGCATGCTACACAAGGAGCAGACCCTTAAAAAAACATGCGCCCTGTTCATTCTGTACACTAAAACCGGGAAGATTCATTCACAAAAGTAAAAGCCATCAGAATGTTTTTGAATGGTCTGTAAGTGTACTGACATGGGGTGTCATAAACCTCTCCAGAGAGGTTGTGGGAATCTTCGCCAACCCCCCTGCATCTCAGGCGTCGGAGACTATCTCTCCTGTGGAGGACAGTATATTTACTATGCTACTGAACTCTTGCGATGCACATGCAAAAGGCAGAGATCTATTTTTGAGAATATAATTAATAGCAACATTGAAAGTGATACAAGATGGTTATGATGACAGTGATGACAGCAGTAGCAGACTTTCAGACTCTTAATGTGAGTTATATGAGCAGTAATAAGTATTTAATGTGACATATGTATTGTTTACAGCATGTTGCAAATTTATATGTGTATTGTGGAATGTAGGATGAGAAGAGTTGGAAAGGAGAGGAGATTAATCTTGCCAATAGCCATGGCTTAATTCAAATCAGCTTGAGTGAGCCATGTAACATTGGGCCAACAGTATCTGACTATTATAGCTATGAATAATTAATAAATGCTTGTGGACATATTTACTTATTTTGGGAGGGTTGTGTGCAACCAAGTTCCTATAGAAAAGTAAAAAAAAAATGGATTAAATGCTCATATTTTAGTGTTAATTATAAACTATCCTTCACAGCCACAAATATAGAAAAATGTCTTACCAGACTTTTGTAACCCTATTGAGTAGTCCTGTTTAAAAAAAATTGATTAAAATTTGCATTTATTAAGCATGTTCTTGTATAAAAGATAATGTTACAGAAGAGAATAGTTCTAATTGTAACTATCTATCTTGTAGGATTCAAGGAAAATGACATGGTACGTCACCAGCAGATATCACAACTGATGTCAGAAAACAGCTGAAATCTTCAACAATATCTACTGAAGATAAACAGGAATGTTTATTATAACTATTACAAAGTCATAGTATAAACTTAGTTTGATGAGCATAGCTTCAGTCATTCTCAAAAGAGCAACAGGTGTGGTTTTAACTTTTGGAAGTTGTAAGTGATTTTATGGTGCATTTATGAAAAATATTAGGATTATTTTGAATCCAAATTAACTGAGAATAGAGGTTTTATTTATTAATTTAGGTGTTTCATTATTCCCGGTACAGAGTATACTTTATTACTTTATTATTAACATCCTTATCTAGTCACATTTTAGTATTCAGTAATAGTAGTGGTTCTGCTGAATTTAAGCATTAAATGTTTTTAGTACAAAATAATTATATTCTTGGTCAAAACAAAAGTTTGTTTCAGTTTGTAAACAAGACTTGGTTTAAAATTAGATAATTCATATTTGCCAATTGTACAGTTTACCTGTGGTCTACAGGATTGAAGGCCTTTTTGTGACTTTACAGCAAAGTAGATATTTTTATGTCTTTGTAGTAAATTTAAAATATTCCAAATTTTCACCACAGTCAAGATAGAGCATTAAATTAATAGAAATTAATAGAAATTAACTAAGAATACAGACTGAATGTATCATCCTAATTAGTATACAGTGTTACAACAGGCCAAGCTTGGTCATCTGTGTGTCTATCCCACATCATGATCATGGTTCCCCTGTACTGGACTGCAACAAAATGTACAGTGTACAGATTTAAAATTTGATTGCACCATAACAACTGGTAGTAAATTGGGCTGAACATTTAGTAATGGATGATGTTGCTCATATAGTCAACTTCACGTAAATTTTTTATCTAATTTGCATTTTATGGCTCCAGGATTTAACATCCCGTGTTTTGTGACCATTCTTTTATGAATCATAAAATGCGAACTAAAACTCTGGGTGTAGTCTGGTGATCTTTGCTTTAATTCATGTTTATTTTGTTAATTAGGGGAGACTGGAGATGTATGATACACTAGGATATAAAATGGAAATAACAACCTTAAATATGCTTCTAAAATATATTTTACTGTACTACCAAGTTACATGGAGTATAGTGACTACATTATAAAAATACGAAACTTAAATCCTTTTTTGAACAAACAAAAAATGTTTGTTTACATGTAAGCAAAATGTATCAGTCCTCCCTAGCTTAGGGATGTATGATGCACACCTGGGGATACATGATACAGTTTTTCAAATTCACAATCTTTAAATGATTTATTTGGTTTGTAATGTAGATATCTAAGCCAAAAAATTATTTAAAAATTATAGAAAACAATATCAATAATATTATTAAATCTTGTAGGCCCATCTATTCCACAGAGTGTGTCTCAAAACCTTCACTAAAGTAAAAACAAATGTTAATTTTTATATATAAATGTAGACTCTGAAAGTAGAGTGTCAATTTAAAAATTATCAGTGACAGAAATATCATCATTTATTGACCACTTAAACTTTCTACCACTTATATCTGCAAATTTCACTGTCCATTCTTCTACAGGTCCTGACTTAAGATGCATCCAACAAATCTGCAAATGGATCTTTTACTTTTAAATGGAACTAAGGTCCAATCACCTACTTCCATTTTTTGCTTAAATGGTTCTTCAGTTTCTTCTACAAAATCATTGTTACTGCAGTCAGACTTGAATGATTCAATGTCATCTTCCGAACTGTACCACTTTCTTCTGTAAACTTGAGCGTCTTTCTGTTTCCTACTTGCATCTAATTAATATGGTGCTTCTTTTCTTCTCTCTTAGAAAATTTTGTTTCCAACTTTTACTGGAGTATCCATGAGAGCTAGGCATTTACTCGCTTTTCTGCCACCTTGTTTTTTAATTCTGGGCTTTGATTGAGGAAGTGGAGCAATTTCTTTAGGAGTGGCAGTTTTCCATTTGCTTTTGCAGAAGGTAATTTACTGTGGAGTGTTTCTTGATCTTTCTGTAATAGAGATATTTTCTCTTGTAGTGTTAAGTTATTGGATGAATTTAATTGATTTGAAGCAGTAGAAGTTGATGGTATGTTCTGATCACAATGTAGGAACTGGTCAGTAACTGAACTGTCTAGGAAATCATCATCTGTAAAGACTTCTCCTTTGAAAGGGCTTATTCCTGCAAGAAAAAAGCCAGCCATTATGTCTTGAGGTGTGAATGAATTTGGAAAGCTTCTCCCTATGATTTCTGGAATATTGTATACAGTCATTGGCACACCAGGATGATTAACCTTCCATTGGTCACGCGAGGCCTGGGAGGCCCCTAGCTTCATTTAAATGAGGTAGTTTATGATTGAATGCATCTATGTAATAACCTGACTTGGGCATCTAACATTACAACTTACTCAAATGTTTGCTACAGCAGTAACTTTATCTGTTTATTATTGTAGCTGTAACAATGACAAATCAGCAGTTAGGTATCAGACAGGTCTACTGGGCCCCTAGCACCTATTCTCGTTATTTGTTGATTACATCGTTTTCTTTGCTAGTAAGTTGTGGAATATTGATTTGTCAGTAGAAGGAGCTATTAGTACTTAGTCATGAATAACAAATGGTATTCATTGGCATTGGGCAAATTGGCTGTTGTTAGAGAAATGTTTACAGTGTTTGTGAATAACTGTCAAGGCATTATGCTCTTGGACAAAATGTCACTATCAACGAACAGTTTCTAGCATTATGTGGTCGATATGGTTTTAGACAATATATGCCATCTAAGCCAAACTAGTATGGCAAAAAATAATGTTTTAGTGATGCAAAACTATTTTACATCATTAATATGGAAATGTATTATGGACAGCAGTCAAATGGATCACATTTGCAAAATAATTCTGCAGAGGCTGTAGTGCTAATACTAACTTAACCAATCTATGGCACCAGTAGAAATGTTACAGTTATATATATATATACCAACCCACCAAAATAATTTTAAAAGTTCTTATCCAAATTATTGAAAAATGGTAATGATTATTTTAATTAGTACTTATTTCAAACTGTAAAGATTGCAGTTCCAGTTGTAGATAAAGTTCTCCAACTCAAAACTTGCCGAAAACCACAATACAACATGAAGTAATTATGAAAATACAGGACATTTAGAACAGCAGTGCCAACCATGAAGCCATAATTTACCTTGTATCATACATATTTTTGTATCAAATATCCCCAGTCTCTCCTAATTCTATCAGGCCTTCAAAGACTCTTATAAAATGGAATTCCCATACAGTGAGTGGAAAAAGTGTCCGTACACATAAGAAATTACATTAACATTCTTGTAGGAACAGGAATGAAATGTTTGGAAAATTTGTAAATAAATTAATGATTTCTTACTAAAAAAAAAAAAAAAAAAAAAAAGTATTATTTCACACAAAAAGTGATCATACACATATGATTTCAGTAACATTTTTATAATGTATACCATCATTCAATATTTGATGGGCTTCCCTTGAGCTTTTATAACCACCTCCAATCTCCATGGTATTGATTCCACTAGCTCTCTTGTTATCTTTGGCTCAATTAGGTCCCATTCTGTACGAAGTGGCTGTTTTAAGCTTTCTTTACTGGAAAATGTGTGACTTCTGATTTTGTGCTACAAAATAGACTACAGTGTTTTATAGGGTTTATATCTGGCGACTGTGGAGGTGTATGAAGTTGGCTTGGTGTATTGTAAGGTAGCCACAAGTGAGTAATTTCAGCTGTATGTTTGGGGTCGTTGTCCTGCTTAAATATAAAATTGTTCTCAAGACCAAGTTTCTGGGCACTACCATGGCGATTTTGTTTTAAAATGTCCATATAGATTTTATGGTCCATAGTTCCATCAACAAAGTGCAGTCGACCCACACCAGAAGCACTCAGAACCCCCAGACCATCACTGAGCCACCTCCGTGTTTTACTGTAGGCACTAAATGTTTTGAATGCAGCTCTGTGTTCTTCTTCTGCCACACCATAAGCTTTCCATTGGACCCATAAATGTTGAACTTATTTTCATTGGAAAAGATCACCGTACTCCAGTCCTTTATTTTGGAGTTCTTTTGCGAAAAGTAACTGCTTTATTTGATTTTTTTGTACTGACCCAGAACTTTTTCCTGGGTATTCAACCATGATTTCCGGCTTCTCGGTGAACATTGCGAACAGTGCTGACTGAAATGTTTATACCACGTCGTCCCAGGTCTGCAGCCAACTTCACAGCACTGATTTTCAGATCCTTTGTTATTTCACGTAGGATAACTCTTTTATCTTGCTCTGTTAACAACTTTGGTCTTCCAGTTCTTGGCCTATTTTGCACCGTTTTTAAAGCACAAAACCTATCTATTACTGTATGCATGGTGGAGCGAGGTCTTCAACAAGTTGAGATATTTCTCGTAGCCATTTGCATTGATTATGTACTTTAATAATCAATTTTCCTATTTCTTTGCTGGTTTCTCTGCGCTTGCTCCCCATTTTGACATTCCTGTTTGTTCACTGTTAACTGATGTCTGACCCTGCTCTGTTTCTTAAAACTGCTATCCACAGGTAACCTTGTATTCACAGGCAAGGTGAATGTTGGCTTGTTGTGCCTTTGAGCTCATGTTCTCGAACCACTACCACAGGTGTACAATCACTTTTTATGTCTTTTTAGATGTCTTTTAATGCATTTTATGTTTTATGATTATACTACATTGCAATGTGGTTCTGTTCGTGTACTTGTGCAAAGAAGTGTTTCAATTTTATGTATGTTACATATTTCTTGAAACCCATGCTTCTTTTTTAACACACATTCTAATGCAAAACGAAAACATTTTACACTCACTGTATATTTTACTTATAATTGTTGTACATTTACTGTACTGAACATTTTACACATTCTAAGTTTAAAATAGTTGTAAAATTATCATGCTTTGCTGGACAAGGGAAAGTTTTATGAATATCAGTTTCAGGAAGTTGGCAAGTATGATAATTAGTTCTGCATATCAAGTGATTTTTATTATTTATATCTTATCTGAAGCGATTGTTAGGCATACCAAAAGACTTAGATGGTCTGGTTCTCTCCAGACTTGTGTACATTATCTTTCAATAAATAACAGAGAAATAACAAACCAAAGCTAAAAAGGAAGCTGTGAATGGAATGCCAGGTTTTGCCCAGTGGAGAATTTCTATGCTAACCTCTGCTGATAACTCAGTTTTCTTACATTTTTTCTACCTATAATTGCTCACTTCCACCAATTTTCATTCATGTATTTCAACCATGAATAGAGAGTAGTATTGCTTGACATGTGCATTTCTTCTTAAATAAATTGAACATTATTGCATTGTCTCTGCAACAGAGATTAATAAAATTAAGTGCAGCATGGTGTAATTATTTATTTGATAATGTTGAAGGCCCATATCGGTGATAAAACATGTACAGTGGAATCTTTTATTTGTATGTTCCTTATTTTGGCATTGTTGCATATAGCAGTTATCTTTTTTAAATGCCTGGTCCCTGTTCCTTTAAAGTTGTATTTCACCAACCTTTTATATGTCTAAAGCATAGCTTTCCAAGCTTAAGTTTTGGTAGCACTTTTGCATGTCATTTGAATCCATCTTATTACTTACGGTCCAGTAGCCAGAAGCAATTGTATTGCATGACAGCTATATCCGATGCATGACAAAAAATAAAAGAGAATGCAAGACATATCATGGAATCTGTGAATGTGACATTCCTTTAAGTTATATACAGCATTAAGCTTCCAACTGCAATTGAATTGTCTCACATAGACAAGTGTGGCAGATCATAATTGGTAAAATGATAAAAATTATTGCAGCTGCTACCTTCATTCATGTAAAATACTATTGTCATTTAAACAAAAATAATAGAAACTATTTGCTTGGAAGAAGAAAGTGCTGTGAAAAGAAAAATTGAGCAAATTTCAAACAGAAAAATTTATTAGCTATTGTATTTAAACAAGTTTCTGTCATTCTCAGAAGTAAACTATATAAACAGGTACAAACAAATAACACAAAATCAGATTTATATAATATTTGCAAGTCTTCATATCCATACGAACACCTTTCTGTTAAAAGGTATTTCAACATACTTTGAAATTTCTTTGTTTCATTTAATATTTAATTGCCATTGTATAAGTTTGTTAAAAATCTGTCCCACCCCAAAGAGATCCTTTCTCTAAAATATAAGTTGATAATGCTAGAAGTCATTCATTGTACTTCTGTTTTATTTATTAATTTATTTATGCATTTATACTAAGTAAATTACATTTGAATTACACAGTGGCTGTCATTATCAATCAGAATTACATCAGGGAATGGATTGACTCCATGGACAACATGATATGGGTAGAGGTGTCCAGTATCAGTACATGTACTGTAACAGTTGTGATTTGTTATGATAGCTGATGTCTAACGTTATTATAGAATTTACCTCAATCACAGTTTCTACGACTTCATTATGTTGCCCGGTATCTTAGCATGTTAATAGGTATTTGAGAGCAATTTAACATTTTTTCTCTGATTAAGACAGTGTCAGAGAAACCAACTTTCACACCATAACTAGAATGTATTTGTTGCTTGTGTGCGAGTCAGAACATGTTGCCAACATTGAAAAGATATTGAAGAACAAAGGAATTTAAAAATCTTTAGGAAGTAATACGGATTCACAGTAAATTTATACTGTGGTTAAATCTATAGTATATGGGCTCTAAAATAAGAATCCCATTCATTTAAATGTTCTCATCAGAATTTCATCAAATTTCTGAGACATATAATATGCACTCATACACACATGCGTGCTTGTGCTCTCTCTCTCTCTCTCTCTCTCTCTCTATCTCTCACACACACACACACACACACACACACACACACACACACATATTTGTATTCCATACATCCTACAATTTTTCTTCAGGATGTGGAACATCTCAATATGTTTACAATATTTACAATATAATTTACAGGTTTAATATTATTCATGAAATAAACCATTAATTACATTAGATGTTGTTAAATTTATTAATAGGATAGAATAAATGCTCAAGAAGATATTCCTTTAGCTTTTTGAATAATTTATCATTCATTACTGGTCCTCAATACATTAGGTACATATTAAATATTTTTATACATTGGTAATGCACCTCCTTTTTGGACACTTGACATTAGTTGATAGTACATGGAGTTCAAATCTGGATCTTATATTGATATTGTGGATGTCAGAATTAGTAATAAAGTAATTTTTAATTTTTATAAAAAGTCATCAATGTGTAAATGTATTCTTCGGCAAGGGTTAATATTTCCAAGTTGTTTAAAATGCTTCTATAGGATGTTCTTGCATAAGAGCAAGTTATAATTCTGAGGGCCTTCTTTTGTAAGTTGAAAATTCTCTTTGAATCTATAAAACCTCCCCAAAAAATTGTACCATGTTTCATTAACAAGAGAAGGTATGCCAAATAGGCTAATTTTAGTATATGAATGTCACTGAAGGAGGACAGAAGTTGTAATGTATAGCATGTGGAACTCAGTTTACAGACAGTTTCATCTATGTTGGTTTTATAATTAGGTGCTTATTGATTTGAACACTTAGGAATTTAGCAGCATTTGAATCTTGAACAGAATTTCCATTTGTCAATTGCAAGGTTATGATGTGCAGCATTGACTGTAGTGAACTTTAAATATTTTATCGACATGTTTCATGCCATTTGCATTGAACCAAGATTGCATTAATGTTGTTATTTGACATGAAGTTTCTTGAAGTCTAAGTTTTTATGTAAGAATAATAGTGTTGTTATCATGAGCAAATAGAAATACTTGAGCAAACCTGTTTAAGCTTGTGCTAGATCATTTATAGAAACTAAGAAGGGTAATGCTTCCTGAAGTAGAACCTTGAGGAACTCCTTGTTTTGTAACTTTACTCTTTAAATGGCAGGGTATAATTGAATTATGTGTCAATATTTTCACTTTTGGCATTGTTTGTTAAATATGAATGAAACCATTTTAATAGAGTTCCCTAAACACCATAATATTGTAGTTTTTCTAACAGGATTTTGTGGTCTACACAAACAAAGGTCTCCAATAAACTGCAGAATATCCTGTTTATATATTTTCTTTCATTTAATGATTCTAATAGCCTGTTACTGAATTTATAGAGAGCATTATCGGTCATATATCCTTTCTAAACCCAAACTGTTCTAGGACTAGAATCCTATCCTAGGACTATCCTAGGTACTGGAATGGCCGGTTTTATGTAATTCATTCAAAAGTCTTTGAAAATGTGGGTAATAGGGATATTGGTCAATAATATTTTGGTCATTTCTCATTTTTTATATACAGGTTTTACAACTGAGAATTTTAGCTGAACAGTAACTATTCCATATTGTAGTGATAGATTACATAAATAACTTAGGGGTTTTAGTTAATTGATGGAAATTAATCATTTCTCCACACTAGCCATATATAGGCTAAGGTTTCTGATAGATAGTCAACATGAAAAATTCAATGCCCTGGCTGGGATTTCAAATCAAATCAAATCAAATTTATTCACCATAAGATTTCCAATTACAGAAATATCGGCTTCGTCAATACAATTTTACATTACAGATTAACAGTAAACACATGATCGGATAAACAATACTTAAGTATGTTTCCTTATAGAACATTTTTTACTTTCTATTTTATTTTAGAAACTTAAACTAATTTGTTCAATATTTAAAGAAACAATATCAACATTTTGCAGTTACTAAAAAGATTAAAGATTGCAATATATATAATACATATGTCTAACAAAATTGATTCACTGTTCATCAAGGTATTCATTTACTGAATAAAAACATCTTTGTATTAGATACTTCTTTAATTTCCTTTTAAATATTGTTAAATTTGGTAATTCTTTGAAATATTGAGGAAGTTTGTTGTACAATTTAATACAGTTATAGTGTATACTTTTTTTCATATAGGGTTCTCTTATGCCCTGTAACATGAAGATGTGATTTACCTCTAGTGTTGTGACTATGTATTTCAGCGTTTGTGACAAAAACATTTAACTGTTTATGAGCGATCACCAGCACCTCATAGAGATATATAGATGGAACTGACAGAATATTCAATGATCTGAAATAAGGTCTACAACTTGTGGTACTGGAAAGATTCATCATTAAACGTATGGCCCTCTTTTGTATTATAAACATTCTTTTCGTATAGCTCGTCTTTCCCCAGAATATTATGCCATAGGATAACTGCGAGTGAAAGTAGGCAAAATAGGCTATTTTAAGCACATCAAGATTGACTGATGATCTTAAAGTATATAGTGCAAAACAAGTTTGACATAGTTTTTTGGATAAAGCATCAATATGAGTTCCCCAATCTAGATTACTATCTACCCAAACTCCAAGAAATTTAATTTTATCTGTAGTAGTTACTGATTCATTCTCTAAGCATATATTAGGGAAACTTACATTTTTGTTGACTTTATGATAGAAACCTACAGCGATGCTTTTGCTCTTATTAATAATAAGTTTATTGTCTTTAAACCAATTTGAAACATAGTCTGTTACCCCATCAACGTTTGCTTTGAGTTCTTGTTTGTTTTTCCCAGAAATGAGAACACTGGTATCATCAGCAAACAGAGTAAATTTAGTATTAATGCATTGGTTGTTTTTGGCCAGGTCATTAATATACAATAGGAACAATAAGGGACCCAATACCGAGCCCTGCGGAACTCCATATTTAATGTTTTTTACACTAGAGTGAGCAGCTTTAATCTCCTTCGAACCATTTACTACATATTCAATTTCGGTTAACTGCTTTCTATTTATTAGGTACGATTTAAACCATTCAAATGGAACTCCTCTGATACCATAATTATACAACTTGTGTAATAATATATCACGGTCGACTAGATCAAAGGCCTTTGACTGATCAAGAAATAGTCCCATGCATTGATTCCCGCTGTCTAGATTTTTTAGTATATCTTCAATAACGTTCCGTAGTGCTGAGCTTGTTGATTTCCCTTGCTGGAACCCGTACTGCACTTTCGATATAATATCATATTTATTTAGAAATGCTAAGACTCTATTGTACACCACCTTTTCAATTACTTTAGAAAAAACTGATAAAATAGATATTGGCCTATAATTTTCACAATCAGATTTTGAACCCTTTTTAAACAGTGGTTTAATTTTTGAGACCTTTAGATTCTCAGGGAAGTGACCTTCACAGAGTGATATATTTATAATATGACATAATGGTTTAACCAGATGCACAGCGCAATTTTTTAGAAGCATATTAGAAAACTCATCCAGGCCAACAGATTTTTTGGGTTTCATACTTTTAATAATGGAGAGTAGCTCTGCTTCTGTTGTTGGTAAAAAATATAAAGATTCCCGAATTTGATTATTTTGGGTAATTAAGCACGAATTGATAGCTACGTTTTTCCTCTTTCTAATGAGTTCTGCAATGGTCGAAAAATATTGGTTAAATTCATGAGCTACCATTAATGGATTAGATACTTGCCTACCATTTATATTCACACTAAAATCAATATTTTTCCTTTTTTTCCCCTCAATCTCATGTTTTATAACATTCCATATAGTTTTTGATTTGTTTAAAGAGCTATTTACCAGAGTACCATTGTAGAGTTTTTTAGCCATCCTGACTACTCTGTTGTATATTTTTTTATACTTTATGTAATATTGTTTAAAATCATCGGAAGCAAGATTATGTTTAGTTAGTCTACTTAGGAAACGAAGTTTTTTGCTTGATATCCGAATACCCTTAGTAACCCACTTAGTTTTATGTGTTTTTTCTTTCCAAGTTGTGATAGGCATGGCTATGTTCAAGTTGAGATTAAGAATTTTTTCAAATTCGATGTAACATTTATCCAGGTCATTTTCGCAGCAATACACATCCATCCAGTTTTCTTTGGAGAGTAAGTAGTTAAAGTATTTAATATTGTCTTCACTGTATATCCTACACTTTTTTAATGACTGACCAGGGTTGCTTAAAGTATTATGCAATTTTATTTTAAGTTTTTGACTGTAGTGATCTGAGATGCCTGTCTCAAGGTTGTCAACTTCGAACTCAAATTTATTGGAATTCAAGATAAACTGATCTATAGCACTTATTGATTCTACAGCTACTCTAGTAGGTGAATTTATAACTGCTTCTAAGCCATACATGCTCAGTAGATCTGTGATCTGTCTTTTACCTCGACCTTCTTCCAAAAAGTTTATATTTAGGTCACCCACAATGATTACATTTCTTTTCCCTCTATAAAAATGATTTAAAATAATATCTAATTTTCTGATGAATTCATTTAAGTCACTGGTGGGGTTTCTGTACAAACAAATTACTATAACTTTGGAATCAGACAGTTCCACCATACATCCTTCGAAGTGCTCATCGCACATTAAATTGTTGAAGGTAGATATCTGTTTAGCCAAAATATTTTCTTTTACAAAAATACATGATCCCCCATTGTTTTTAGTTTGTCTACAGTAAAAGCTTTCCCTTATATAACCTTCAAAGTTTAACATGCCTATTCCATTTTCTTTTAACCAGTGTTCAGTAAGTGCTATGATATCAATGCCCTGTAATTTATCATTTAACAACACTTCAAAGTTAGTATGCTTATTTCTAATGCTTTGTACATTTTGATGAAAGATAGACAATGAGTAATTCTGTATAAACTGTTTTGCTGGTTGAACATCCACCACGTTACTTTTCAGTTTCCCTTAAGTACAGATGTAATTACATTAACTAATAACTGTCCAAATTTGGCTGACCCTCTGCGATTAAGATGTATGCCATCTCGACCAAAGTCATTGTCATACAGCCAAGAATTCCCATCTACCAGTAGGCAATCTTTGGAAGAACAGAGCCATTCAAGATCTCTGTTTATTCTCATTATTCTGTTGCTGTTTATATCACGCCTACGAAGTACGCCACTTATTATAATGCTAGCCCCTTTAGCTTGAGATTGAATTGAGTTCACTAGGTTTATTGCTTCATTAAGAATTTCTTCATCACTCACCCCCCGTCTGATGTTATTTGTCCCAGCATGAATTAACACCACTTCCGGATTATCTTCTTTTAGGTTCATGTTTTCCACTTTGTTTTGCATTTCGTTTAGTTTTATTCCAGGAAGGCACGGATCTGCTGGTTTCCATCCAGTCGCTCTTAACCTTTGAGCTACCATGGCCAATGTGCCATCCTGACGAGAATTTAATGTCAGGATGGCACGTTGGCTATGGTAGCTCAAAGGTTAAGAGTGACTGGACGGAAACCAGGAGATCCGTGGTACAAATCCCGGCCATGGCATTGAATTTTTCATGTTGACTCTATCTATCAAAAACTTAGGAGTAGCTTATCACTCTAGCAGTGCTTTTAATTATTTGGCTCAATATTTCATCATAACCTGCACTTTCTTGTAGTTTCATTGATTTTATAGTAGCCAGTATCTTGCCAAATGTGGTGGGAATGGGAACGAAACCAGTGTGTGCTTCCAGCAAAAGCATTATTAAACATATTAATTGCATTTTCTTTGTTCCCATTGCTTAAAGTTAGATTTGTAGCTGTGTTTATGTATAAATTATTAAAGGTGTCTGCAATTGCAGTAGTCATTGATTTTGTTACTGTTTACTATAAAGGCTGTGGTGTTGTCATTACTTTTTGCCTTATTTGTTTCATGTTTCCATATAGTTTTTATTTTATTTTGTGATCCCTTTATCTTTAATGTGCCTTGACACTTTTAATAACACTACTAAGAATTTTGCAATAGTTTTTATAGTGCATTGTTAGCTTGTTATTGTACTATTTCTGCTTAATAAGTAAAAATTTCTTTTCTTTTCACAAGAGATGTTGATATGTGTCATTCATGGTTATGTATGTGTGTATGAGCTAACATATTTTATAAGAAAGCATGCATTAAAATGATTTATATAGATGCCTAGAAACAAATGAAATGCAGCATTAATATCACTTTTGTGGCATACAGTGGTTCACTTCTGTAATTCAAACAGTGAATTGAATTCACTTAGTTTTCATCATTCACTTCCCATACTCTTTTTCAATGTGATATATGGATATTATCTATTGCTGTTTTAAATTCATTATAAACTCTTGTTGGAAAATTCACTATTTGATATAAATTATAAGTTATTAATAGCAACATTAAATCTGTTTTATTTACAGATTCTGTTAAAACAAAATCTATATTTATATTTCCTCAGATATGAGTTCCAGATTTGGTTTATATATAGTTTAGAGTAGACTCTAGTTTCTTAATAATCTTTAAAATTGCTAGATGGTGCTCTATATGTACAAACAATGTAAATATTTTCTAATTGCCTTTCAAGTTTTATGGAACAAGCTTCAAAGGTCCTTAATAAATATGGACTGTGATACAATTAGGCACAAAATTATACTAGTCTTCAAAGGTTTGCTCAACATAGAAATTACTAATATCTATCATGCTATATGCTACTTGTTTTTTTACATAGTAGTAGTAGTAGTTTTATTGATCCAGGAAATCATAGATACATTTGCATGTATAAGATGTTGGACACGTCAAATTAAAATAACTTAATAGCTAAATTGTTTGTACACATATATACAGGTTAAGATAAGCACTTACTCTAAGGGATCTATGGTTAAATACATTTACATTGTCACCATTTTTGTATACTATGGCTGTACTGATTGATGTAAAACTCATCAGTTGAATAATAGCAGTGCTCAATCAGATAGGACAGTAGTTTTGATCTAAAAGATGCTGCTTTTTTTATTCTTTTTAATTTGTCTGGTAATCTGTTGTATAGTTTAGAGCCAGAATATGATATTCCGTCCTGGTACAATTTAGTGTTTGCATTTGTCACGTGTAAGTTACTGCGTTGTCTGGTATTGTGATTATGAATGTCTGCATTTACGGTGAATATGGTACAATCACTGTCTAGAAGCCTCTTTGTAAAAAGTATGGATTCATAAATGTAAATGCCTGAGAGCGACAAGATGTTAAGTTTCTTGAATAATGGACGACATGTGTGTTTTTGATTCACCCCTAATATTATTCGTATAATTCTCTTTTGCATTACCAACAATTTTTTGCAATGTGGTGAGCTTCCCCAGAAGACTATTCCATATCTCAGGATTGAGTGTACAAATGCAAAATACATACTTTGCATCGTTTCTATGCTAACGGTTTTAGCCAATTTCCTAAAAATAAAACACGCTGTGCTCAATCTTTTCATTAAATGATCAATGTGTACATCCCATTTTAAATCACTTTGGATCCAGACTCCAAGAAATTTGGTGCTTTTTACATTGTCAATAACCTTATTGTTTATTAATACATTTGGCTGTGCAAAATGTTTATTTTGACTGGTGTGGAAATGAATTGTTACTGTTTTCCTTGTGTTTATTTTTAACTTGTGGTTTTCAAAATACTTATATGTTGCTGTTGCTGCTTTATCTACTAGCTCCTGATGGATCTCTGAATTAGTACTAGTTACTGTCATAGATGTGTCATCGGCGAACTGAGTTATAGTGTTTGCTGGTATTTGTCCCTCAAGATCATTTATAAATAAAAGGAATAGAATGGGACCTAGTACGGATCCTTGAGGTACACCTAGTTTAAGCTCTTTCATGCATGATAAATAATGTGTGTTTCTCCCATTTTCATTTTGGGTTATTTCAACCATTTGTTTCCTCTCTTTTAAATATGATTGGAGCCACTCTAATGATTTCCCCCGCACTCCTAGATTCCCAAGTTTTAGGAACATAATGTCATGATTTAGGACGTCAAACGCTTTGGATAGATCGAGAAATATACCTGTGATATTCCCTTTGTTGTCCAAAGCTTTGAGTATACAATTTACAAATTGGAATATTGCAGTTTCTGTTGATCTATTTCTGCGGAAACCATGCTGGGATTTTGACATAATTTTGAATTTTTCAATAAAACTTAATAGTCTTACATAAAACACTTTCTCAATAATTTTTGAAAATGCTGAAAGCAATGCTACAGGCCTGTAATTTGAAACATTCATCCTATCACCCTTTTTATGAAGAGGTTTTACTTTTGCTATTTTTAAAATGCTTGGAAAGACTGCATTCTCGAAGGAACTGTTGCATATGTCTGCCAAAGGGTGTGCAATTAAATGAGCGCATTTCTTTATTAATGAGTCTGGCACATTATCGAGTCCGTGAGAATTTTTGGATTTTGATTGAGACAATATGTGTTCTACTTCCTTATGATCAGTTGGCCTAAGGAACATGGAGTGTTGTACAAGTGGATTATAAAACCTATGTAAGTATAGATTATTATCCTTTATTCCTAAACTTGTCCCAGTATTTACAAAAAAATCATTAAACGCTTCTGCTACCAAGCTAGGGTTTCTAATAACTCCTTCTGTTCCGTTAATTATTATGTTCTTATGTGCCGTGTTTGTTATTTCACTTTTAATTACTTTCCATGCTGCTCTCATTTTATTGGATGATGCATGAATGAATCTATCATTGCTCAATCGTTTAGCTTGTAATATGACTTTGTTTAGAATAGATTTATAATTTTTAAAATAGGTCTTAAATTCTTCAGAAGTGGTCTCTGATTTATAGATTGAATGCATTAATCTCTTTTTTCCACAGGAGATTAATATTCCTTTCGTTAACCATCTTTTATTTTTTTGTGTTTGTGTTATATTAATCGTCTTTAGAGGGAAGGCAATGTCAAAATAATGTTTAAATGTGGATATAAAGAGACGAAATTTGTCATTTGTGTCCAAACAACTGTAAACCTCCTGCCAAGATTCATTGGAAAGCATATTATTGAAAAGTTCTATGTTGTTTTTACTAAATACCCTTATAGTTTTTTTCACCGAGGTGTTTGCAGCTAGATTTATCAGTGGAAGAGAAAGTATTTGAGCATCATGGTCACTGTACCCCATTTTTATATTATCTATTTCATAGTCACGGTTGGCATCAACAAATATTTGGTCAATTACTGAGGAACTATTTGCACCCATTCTAGTTGCACATGTTACTGTAGCTTTAAGGTTATAAGTTGATACCAGTTCAGTTAGGTCTGTTAAATATTTTGAGGTCTTGGAAAAATCAACATTAAAATCCCCACATAATATGACTGTTTGAGTTTGCCATTTTATTTCATTCAGAGCGAGTTCTAGCTGTTTTAAAAATGCATTATAATTTCCATCCGGGGGCCTATATAGACATATAATTACAATGTTACAATCAATTAGCTTTATGGCGCAAAATTCAATATCTTTTTCCAGTGAATACTGCTGCACTGACAAGCAATTATAATTCACTCCCTCTTTCACAAATATGCAACTTCCTCCACGACCATAAATTTCCCTGCAAAAACATGCTGCAAGTTCATAGTTAGGCAGCTGCACATGTTTTATGCAGTCATGTTTCAGCCAGTGTTCGGTAAAACATAACACTGTCACATCTATAAATTTTTGTAATATGAGAGCCTCTATATCAATAATTTTGTTTGACAGTGATTGTACATTATGATGCAGAATTTTTACCCCTGTCCCATCTGATTGAACATGCTGCCTACCTTTACTGATTCCTGAGTTACTTTGACCTGGTACCCCTCGCCTGTTATCACATGTGACATTAATTTTTTGGCTACAGTGATGTAATATGTTTGTTGTGATACAAGGAATTATATTACTTTCCTGTTCTGTTATCTCCTTGACTATTTTGATATTTCCCCCATCATCTAAACCATTATCAAGTTTCCCTGATGCTTACATAGTTCTATGACATTACTTATTGCTCTACCTAACAACCATGCACCTTTCCTATTTAAATGTAACCCATCCCTTCCAAGACATGTATCGTCAATGTATTTATTAACGTCAAAAAACACTGCTTTTAGCTGTTCACAAACCCATCGTAGATTGGAGTTAATTTGGTCTATTGCTTTTTTATGCACATCACGCCTTTTTAGAATACTGTTTAGCACTATTTTTGCATTTGGATATTTCAATTTGGCTGCCCTCACTACCGAATATACTTCTCCCATCACTTCATCTACACTGTTTGATGATTTGATGTCGTTTGTTCCTACGTGAATCACTACAACCTTTCCGGTCTTTGAGCACGTTTCTTCGGATATTTTGTTACTGAGTTGGCTGGAATTTATCCCTCTAAACACCTTTACAGAGTCCGCATTTTCCACTTTTATGTGCTTTATGATTGAATCGCCATACACTACAACACTGTCTTCTTTCTTGATTCTTCTTGTGCTTGGATTCACCCATGTCAAGTGGTTACTGCCGCCTTGTCTCGTGGGTGCTGCGGATTTGCCTACGGTTAAGGTTATGGAGGAGTTTTGAAGATCTTTTTTCCTGTCCGTAGTTGGACCCCGATGTATATTTGTGTTGGAGTTCTCGCATGCTAAAACACTAAACCTGTTGCTTGTTTTGATCCCCTCACAATTTTCCGTTTCCGTAGTTTTCGTTACATTGGCGTATCTCTGCTTTCCTATCAGAAATTGCCTTTGCATTTTCAGTTCTTCGTTCTCCGCTTTTTGTATCCTAATTTCATCCTGTGCCTTTTTCAGATCTTGATTTAGGATGTCAATAATAGCTTGGAGTGATACTATGGTTTCTGCTTCACGTGTAGCGCTGCTTCGGGTTAGCAACTGCTTCTCCTTAGTCCTGAGCATGTATTCCTGAACTTCTTCGCTACCTACATGCGTATCTTCATTTCCCCTGTTTAATCCATTTGTGTTAAGTGCACTGCTCCACTTATTCCCTATTTTATCTTCCCGAGTGCTGCTAAATTCACATATTTTTTGGGACTTACTCCGCGTCATGATGCTACCGGTCGCCATCTTGGTCGCCATATACATGTATCTTCTTTATGAAGTGTTTCCCTGCAAAAATATGCCCCTGACTCATATCCTTCAACCCTGAGTTGATCAGTTTCTTGTTTATTTAAGTGATGTTTACTAAGACAGAGTATGTTTAGTTTCTCAAAAAAGCTATCAAAGTATGTAGCTAACCAGTTCAAGTGCTTTATATCTTAGCTGGCATACATTTTGATGCAAAATTACTATATTTTTACATTCACTATTTCTTCTACTTTTAATATACTTTGTATTGTTTTGTTATTTACAGCATTGTGTATATTTTTATAACCCTTAATGCAGTGATATAAATTACTGCAAATGGAGCTATCATTTAATTTCCCAGATTTTATAACACAATTTTTGGTTTCTGAGACACTATTTCATTGAGATACTTACTGATATCAGAAGCTAGAAGATCTTTACATTTACTATTGAGATGTAAGCCATGCCTAATGAACATATCTCTCAACTAACCTCACATTTTTAAATCTGGCCCAGTTTATCCAGTGCTAGATTTGACTCTTTTCTTTGGTTATTCATACAGGAGGTTGTATGTAAGTTTTGCCTAATTGGGAAAGTCATAACTAACTACATTTGTTGATGTTAATTTTTCAGAGTTTGCCTTACGTTTTTTATGGCGTTTTCACTTTAATTTTTAAATATATCATTTGCAGTATAAGTTATCATACACCATCATGATTGTCCATTTGTTCTGAAGTACTGTCAGTATTTCTCAACACTTCAGCTGAATGGAGCCCCCAGTTTAACTATTCCAATACTGAATAGACCACCATATGATCTTCACCAAACCAGTTTTCCAGTTTTTATTTTGCCCTGTTTCTTATTTTCATTAGCTTTCCACACTATCCATTATAAGATTTAAAAGACATAGGACACGTACTGTGAAGATTAAAATAAAAGTATTCAGCTGAAAGGTGGCCAATGTAAAATAACAACAATTGTAACGTACAGAGTCAAGTAAGAGTACAAAAATTAAAGGAAGGTTGAATAAAGTATTTACATATATTTATCAACATGGTTTCTGAATTAAATGAATACTTCAGTATTTGTGAGCTATGATGAATAAACATATTTACAGTATGTATTAACGTGTTTCTTGCAGAAATTAATGCTTCAGTATTAGAGGGCTAAATGCACTTCTGTGCTTTAAAAACAGTGATCAAGCAAATATTCTTTTAATTTAAGTTTGAATACTGTTGGACTTTTAATTAATTTAATGGATTTTGGTAATTTGTTATAAAGTGTTACACCTCTATATACCACACTTTTTGGAAAAGTTTTTGTATTAGTTCTATTTATGTGGAGGTTACTTGAATAGTTGGGAGTGAAGATATATTTTTTTTCTGTTAGATTTTGTTTTGTAAATATCAGCAGTTCATTTATATATTTGCAACATAGCGGAAAAATTTGAAGCTCTTTAAAAGCACGTCTACAAGAAGACCTTGTCTTGTTTTTGTGGTGGTTCTTAATATTCGTTTTTGTATAAAAAATAGTTTTTTACAAGATGGTGTATTACTCCAGATCAAAATACCATACCGTAGGATTGAATGTACACATGCGAAATAAACACTCCTGAGACATTCAATTGATACTGATTGCATTAGGTACCTAAAATTATAACAGAACAGGCCCAGTTTTCCTGTCAACATTTCCACATGTTTGGTTCTTTTGCAATCACATACCTAAAACTTTTATTTCATTTTCATTTTGTAAAGTTTTGTTAGAAAATATGTTAAAATTTTGGGTGCCAGATATTTTTGAAGGATAAGGATAAAAGAGCATTATTACAGTTTTTTCTATATTGACCATTAGTTTGTTTCCAAACCAGTTGCACATATTATGAGGTTTTCCTTTGGCTACCGTTTTCATGTTTTCTAAAGAATTACTCTCCAGTAGTATATTTGTGCCATCGGCATACTGAGTTAATGCTGTGCAATGATGTGGTTTCCTTCAGGTCATTGACAAAAAGTAGAAACAAAATTGGTGCTAGGATAGACTCTTGAGGTACACCACTTTATTTTGCTCCTTTGAGTAATGCTGGTGTATATAGCTTCCCCTTTCATTTGAAATTTTGACTATCTGCTTCTTATCCTTAAGGTATGACTGAATGCATTTAAGAACATGCCCTCTTATTCCCATTTTCTCAAGTTTAGAGAACAATGTGTGGTGATTTAAAACGTCAAAATTTTGAATCAAGTACCTGCTATTTAGGTCTTGACCATTTTTCCATTTAAAACTACTGTAGTCTTTACAGCAGTGTATTTTCCCTGAATTTAACTTGTGTTTTTCTGCCTTTACTTTGATTTCGAAAGTCATTGATATTACTTCTAAAACTAAATGCTCCAAAATTACTCACATATACATAATATATGTATATTCTTTTTATGTCTCCCTTCCTCACCAATGCTGTTGTTAGGAATTGCATGGGTCCCCTGAGAGCGAGGGAGCCAAAGCATATTGACAGATGTACATAATATTAATTAGCCAAAATATGCACTCTGTTATACTTTGTCCATTATTGCTCACACACTCACACACACTCTCCACACTCACCTATAACCATTTTTAAAGGTTATTGTACAAGATGATATTTCTGGAAGTAGTGAATGACACCAAGTACAGAAGACAAAGAATTTAGCTTTAAAGAATTTCTGAAATGTGGTAGCAGTGTTGCAGTTTGTCAGTCTGAGATAATAGATCATTTAGACAGTTTTGTGGAGCAAGAAACAGCAATGAAAGTAGCAGTGCAGGAAGAAAGTTACATTCATGGAGTCTAGACAGGTTGAAGTAGAATGTGTGCAGTTTCAAACGATGTGAAGATACAAATTTAGAAACAAAGGTGAAGGCTAAGTTTGATGAACTGAACCATGAAAAAAAAAAAAAAAAAAAAAGAAGAAGAAGAAGAAGAAGAAAAGAAAAGAAACAATTATAGCATGCTCTTAAAATATGTTCTTTTTTTTAATGTTTAATAATGATAGATGTTACAAATAAAACCAGATAAGTAATTATCTGGAATAAATGTATTCTTATTTTAAATGTATTTAAATAATTTTAGTAAACATTTTATATTTCCTTTTATGTTTTTACTTTAATAACATTAAAAAATCCCTTTGCCCCTAGACAAATGTGATAATGAGATTCCACTGTAGTTGTTTAACTTTTCAACACCATTTCTGTGTTATAAAACTACATTTGCAAGAAATGGATGCATAGGTTTCCACGGCCTGTGTCTTGATGAGTTTCTTTAGCTTCCAGTGAAGGCCGCATCATTTTGGTCATACTTGCTGACGTTTCGCTCATCCTGTTGTGAGCTTCTTCTGGGCACTTGTCCGATCTTTGCATTGTTGTTCAGGCTTACATCCCCATGGTTTTCCGGTGGCTGTGCCTCTTAGTTCTTGGTTGGCTGCCTGTCCACCTATTTGAGTGGTTGTTGGTGTTACTATTTCCTGGTGGCTTTCTAACTCATTTAGAGAGACACAAGACAGGAAGAGATAGTGCTCCAGTCTTTAGACTCGGGAACTCGCAAGCTTTATTAACCCTGAGGATGCTGGACGCAGTTTCTGGCGAAACGTTGGAAGTTAAACTTGACCATGGCCTACAAGCCCGGAAGATGTATATAATGTAGTACATACCAAATTGTTTGCAGCTGTCACATTTTGTGATAAGCAGCTTCTTATCTCAGCCAAAAGCTGATAGGCAGCATTTTTGTTCTTTATTCATTAAATTCTATCATCAGAATGCAGTTATAATTGCAATTGTTCAGGCTCATATTCTACATTATCCTGATATAACAAAAATCATCTGTGTTTTTCATATTAAAGCACTTTTGCCTAAACTCAAAATTTTGTTTTCTCACTTCTTTTTAGTAGCAAAGCTACTCCAGAAAATTGGAAAATGATACAAATTGTGGAATATTAATATCATGGAAGTGTAAGTATAAAATAATTCATCAAATATAGGAGCCATATAAGTATGATCTAAATGCCAGAAAGGCCTTAGTTCTGGGAATATAAAACTGATTCTGTATGTCATAACAGTTTGATACTTACGCTTGGTATTTCCTGCTAGGACTGACCACCCTGACCAGGTTTTGTTCATAACTGGCAAATGCAGGAGAGGTACTCTAAATTTAAGCCTGGAATATCTCCTTCCCAAGTTCCCTTTCCCAGTTTCAAATGTATCGTCATTGTTCGCTGCCTGTGATGCCATATAATAATATAAAGCAAATAATATACATAAAAACAACTTGCTGTGTGATCAAATTGAAGATGAATTGAGTATATCGAGATTCAACTGTATTGGAACACCACAGTGAAGCGAAAAATTATTAAATTTTAGATGAGTCGCATTTTTTTTTTTTTTTTTCGAAAAAACAAATCACTACAGAAAAATAACTAATATAGACCTCTCTTTGTATAACCTACATCTAAAAATTGTAAAATTACTAGGAAACACAGCATGGGACCACTTAGAAGCCAAAATACGAAAGTGAAGCAGATGTGTTAAAAAATGCGACTCATCTAAAATTTAATGAATTGAGTAGTTCAATTCATCTTTGTTACTGGGCAAAGCTTGGTGCTACTCTTAAGTTTTGTGATCATCTGAAGTCCTGTATGAATTTAACCTTCCTGAAAGGACATGATAGTAACAGTGTGATGGAAATAGCCTATCTTAGTCTATGCAATTAATACGTACCTTGATGTAGTTTGGAACAGAGGTAAGATGTCACAAATCATTTCTGACCATTTATATATATAGCAAAGTTGGATGATGCACAAAGCTTGAAATTAGTTGTATTCTCAAAAGTTTAAAAGAGAGATATATATATAATGTATTTTTATGTTTGAATTTTATGTAATTCAGTGTTATAACAGTGATAAAGAATTTATTACAGGCTATATAATATATATATATTTTTAATATAGATAAATAAAAGTGACTGATAAATGCAAATCACTTCCTTAGGACACAATGCAAAATACTAAGGTTTTGCTTCTTTTCTGAAGCAGAATTAAAGATTGCTTACATCATATATACCACTTTTTATACAACGAATTATTTTAACATGAAAATCCAACTCTGTATTTTTATTTACCTGCATTCATTGGTGTTGTAGCAAGCCAGAAATAATTCCATCAGAGCCAGCATAAATCATGATAAGCACTAAAGCAATCATTTACTTTCGTTTCTATATTTTAAGTCTAGTACCCAAATCTAGACTACTGTCTGAGTAAATTGACTGAAATCTGCTAGGTACACTTGTTATATATTGATGTCAATCAAAATATTTTGGGCCTTTTTGTAACAAGATCTATCTTACAGCTATTTTCACTAGTTTTTCACCAATTTCTGTAATTGTTTAAAAACTTCTCTTTAAAGCGGGAAAAACAGCATTTTCTGCTTGACCATGTCATAGGTATGCTAACATAGATATACCTTTTGTTAGCCACTTTGATTAATCACTTTCATGGTAAGGACATGCAAAGAAAGTTGGCTTTAATAGTAGTGATCAAGGGGACACATCAGAGTTAATGCTGTGTACATCATTTATAACGGAACATTTACAAAAGCTATAAAAAACATTCAAGCTGGATGTTCAACGCTGCAAATAGTATTGCATATGTGAAAGCATCACAAATACCTGCATCTCCACAGGTAATGTTTCTGTATGGCTTAATCTATACTTAACCTTCTTGCTGCTGCACATTGATTAGATTGACTGTGCACGCTCAGTGATTAAATGCCAACCTCAAATATGTCATCAGCGGTGAAAAGTATCAGCCTGCTACTATGGTAATGTTAACCTTTAGAAAAAAATTCATAACAGATGTAACTTTAAAGCAAAATTAAAAATGTGAAAAGTGAATTTTGCCAATTCATTTGTGTTGAATGCTCGATTAACTAACAGAATCATCAGATAGCAAATATATATCCAGCGCATGTTTAATTAAAACAATAAAGAGTATTAATTTTTTAATTGTAATTTGAAATGAACTTCTACATATTTCTTTTGACGTAACACAAATGATATTTAGCACTTCAAAAATGTACTCCATTATAGATAAAATAATTATAAACACATCTTAATAACTGTTATATTAAATAAAAATATGCAAGAGTTAACTCACCAGTATCAATTTTAGGTTGGTTTGCATCAAGAGTATTATATACTCTTTTGCCGGATTTCACCAACAAATGTTAAGACTTAACACGAGTTTAGCAATAGTTAAAACAAAAATTGCATTTCACCAACAAGTGTTAGCGTAACACAAGTGTTAAATCTCATGTTAAACTAACACGCCGAATTTCTAATGTTAAGTCCTTAACAATTGTAAATAGTCAAGATGGCGAGCATGAACTCGGCTGTTGATGTCGATTTGCTATATTTAAGACCGTCTAAATGGCATTCATAATAGAGTACGACCTATGAGGAGAATTGATTTTGAGGAACTATCCGAAGAAAACTGTTTTACGGAGGTATAGACTGTCGAAACATGTTGCTGTGAAGGTTGCTGCGGAAGTACCAGAGAGGTTAGAACATGCATCGAAAGCAATATGGCTATCTCGCCTTTGCTTCAAGTATTAATAATTTTGCAATTTTATAATTCAGTGAATTATGTGGATAATACATTGTCCACCTCCCGTCTTGAAACGTTCAAGTCACTTGCCCTTCGCTCCTCGTTTTAAATTTACGTAATACTGAGTTAGAACATGCATCGAAAGGAATATGACTATCTTGCCTTAGCTTCAAGTATTAGTAACCTTGCGATTTTATAACTCACTGAATTATGTGGATAATACACTGTCCAACTGCCGTCTTGAAACGTTTAAGGCACTTGTTCTTCACACCTTGTTTTAAATTTACGTAATACTGACAAGTTGTTTGGTGCTTGTAGTAGTGACACATGCATTTGAATTAAATTCGTTTCCAGTATTTTCCCCACATCTTTCTCTTTTACATTCACCACATCCGTCCTCTTATTTTCCATGATATCCTGACACTTCGTCACCATTTCAATTAACAATTCTTTCTCCGTCGATGAGAAATTTGTCGCACGGCTTTATTTATGATTTTGTTCATCCGCCACTTGTGCAGACGAAAATGAAAACAAAAACGCGTCGTAGTACATTCAGAAAATCATCCATAGCCTTCTATAGCTGTGATATATACAAGTTTCTTGGCGTTAACACAGGTTTGTTAACATTTTAAGAAAATATGTTGGTGAAATGCAAGAAATTTAACATTAGTTTTAGCGCCGTGACAATTGTTACGTTACATTTGTTAACGTCGATTTTAACATCTGTTGGTGAAATCGGGCATTTGTCTATCATCGCTGTTTTCCAAAACTAGTTATAAAATTATACAGCAAATCTAAGAATGCTCTGTTTACATATATAGGCAGAAAAATAATTATGATAATCACGTATGGGTTCAGAAAATAAGTATAAAACATTAATTAATAAGATAAATTTTACTTCACAAAGTTAAGCATTTCTAGCCACTTTCCTCACTGTCAGAGTATTATTATCGATATCACACTCATCCTAATATAAAATAACTTTGTCATCATCTCTCCTTGGCAGAATAACATTGCAAGAATAACTTGTCATGTCCATGTTCATTTTTACAGGTTATAAACAGAACTGAATAGGATATGCTTAAACTATATCGGTGATGGTTGGAAATACTGTCCTTCAAATAACTAAAGATCCCTTTGATCAAGAAACACACTGTTAGGAAGAAGGTTTGCTCTTTTCATTGTCTTTTCATTTTCATAAAAGGCATCCCTACATAGTGTTTCAAAACTAGGTTTACAGCCTTGCAAACATTATGTCAATTAGATCAACGCTGGCAGTCTTTGCTCAGTATAGCACAGTCGATTATATCGACAATTGGCATTTTAGGGCAGAAACTCCCTTAAGAGGTGCAGCTGCAAGAGGGTTAAAGGAGAATGAAATGCAAAAATGAACATTTCATAAATCACAGTTTTCGTCGTGGATAATAATACATGCAAGCTCATCATTCCAAGAACAATGGTTATTGCATTACAGACTTCCTTAATATACACATGACATTGTCAGATTAGTGCTATACCCACTAAAAACAAAGTAAATTTGTATAGATGTAGCATTATGAGGTAGTGAGAAGCAAGGTCCCCATATGATATAAACCAGAAGCCATAATTTATCTCCGTAAATGAAGAGCTTAGCTAAAAACCAGTCAGTCACTTCTCATAGTATTAATCATGTACTTCGTTTATAAACTCATTGAATGTAGTATGTGACATTAACATAAGCTAAAAAATTTATTCCAAAGAATTACACCAATAAGAGGGTTTTGAGATACAGTATGAAAATTGATAAATGTGCTGGTTCCATCCATTAGTGAAATTTCAGTGAATGTATACCATGAATATTGAGGAAAGAATGTTGTTCAGACTATAAAAACTAAATTGATGAAGGGTGACTTTATTTCTTAAAACAAAGCCCCTTAACTTTAACAAATTAATCTTGCTAATAAGACTTGGTGATAGTCCTCGACAAAAGTTCAACATTGGACCAGCTGAAATGAGTGCTGATAAAACTTGCCAGTTACCATAAATAGCAATGCAGGTAACCATAGTAGGTGCTGCAGCATAGGTGGTAGACGTGTCTCACATTCAAGAGGTTCAAAGTTGGAATCTTGGTCAGAGTAAGTTATCTGATGAGCTTTTTTCTGGTGTCCTCCTGAAAGATGAACATTGGGTAACTCAAGCTCTATGAACCCTGATCTTATTTGAGCATCAGTTCACTCACTGTCTAATATTTTACATTGGAGGACATAAATAAATTAATTAAAATAAAAATAAAAGCCTCAATAGCACACATGTGCCATTGTTAAAATTGAGCTACCATTACTGTTTATTGTGAAAATGCATATCATGTTCCGTCCATGCCATTCAGTAATTAAACTTTGTAAGTAAGTTGTTTTTCACTGCTTTGGCTAGATTTGCTAATGTTGATTTTGCACCATTTAGTCAGGATGAGGATCAATCCATGCAGTCTGTATATGATGAAAGTTTACTAAGAATATGTATGTTATGTTGGGGGTGTGATACTGTATTTCACCCCATTAGGAAACAGATCAGTGATGCAAGATATTTTCATGTAGGTGGGCATGAACAGTTCTTGGAGTCCATGGCAAAGGGTACTTGGTTTGAAAACTCAAAGTTACCACTTGCCCAAGTACTCCTAGTTACTCAGCTATGCCCATGCATATTCATATCAACAAACTGTTTTCCTTTGTTCTTTTCAGACACATACGTAAGTTGTAGAACAATATCTGTATGGTTCAGCTATTGTCAGGAGATGTGCTTATTGTTAATTGACATTAAGTACATATGCGGGCAAGGTGGAGCTGACCATTTGTTTGATCAACAAATGCAAAATAGGAAGAGGAAATACCATTGCAGCCGCATGGAAGAAAACTGGATTCTTGGGCTGATCAGCAGTGTAATGACAGTATGCCCCAATAATCAAAGATAAATGCTTTAATTGAGGAGCATGTGGAGTTCACTAACACAATCCACACTGACTGCTGGGGTGGATCCACTAGCTTAATGGCTGGGGGTTTCAAAGCCCACGTAACTATAAATTAGTCTGCATTTCGTGAACCCAATAACAAATATCCATACTAAAAACACTGAGTCGTGCTGGCAATCTCTCCTTCATTGCCTATTAAGTGGCAGTGTTCATCACAAATAGATGTACATTTTGCAAAGCCTCTGTGATGCCAAGCCTGAAAAAACAATTTCCATTTTGAGAGCCTTTGAGGACAATCCAGTATATTTGTCCTGTGGCTTAGCTAAAACATTAGATTAGTTTAGATACTAGTATATTGATTCTCTTAACATTGGTACCAAAGAAAAGAGTGGCTGCGGGAACAATGTTGGCAGCTATGGAACTTGTTTGCTGCCAACATCAGTACATGTACAGTAAGTACATTGAACTTAGATTTTATTTGTTTTACTTCAAATAAATTTATCTAGGTTTGAAAGTTTAGAGAGTATTCAAAGTATCTTTTTTTAGGTTTCAATGATATTTGTGAGTTCATATAGACACAATATTGCCAGTAAGTTCAGAACTTAGAAAAAAATTTTGTGGGACATAAGGGAAAGAAGGGCCAGCTGATTGCACATTTCAATAGTTGTCACCTGTGTCACCACTTACTTTCCGCCGTGGTAGCATAGATGGTAGCATGTCTGGCTCACATTCAAGAGGTCCTGAGTTCAAATCTCAGTCAGTGTAACATACCTGGATAAGACTTTTTCCAGGGTTTTCCGTTATTCTGAAAGATAAATGTCGGGGTAACTCTAAGCTCCATGGACTCCGGGGAGCATCATTTCAAGCATTTCATTCATTTGTCCAATATGACTTAAAGTTGGAGGACGTAAATTAAAAAAAAAAAAAAGCTTTCTTACCACTGCTATAAGCATGTATGAGGAGGTGGCATTTCAAGTTACTTGAAAAATAGCAGTACTTCATTGAGCAAGTCTTTACTCTTTTTGTAAGAAAATGTGGCTTTGGTGGAAATAACTGGATCTGAAGATATGTGAAATTCTCTGTTGTATTTTTCTGAGAAAATTTCTTCAAATTTCCTAGTCTCTGCATAATTTTTTTTCCCCCTTAATTCTTGGGTCTCATCTGATAAATAATAGGTGAATAGGTACTACAGTTGAACCTGTTTTATGCATAACCTAGTTATAAGTAATTTGTATTTATACATAAACATTTGCAGGTCCTGAAAATAATGTAATTTAGAAATATGTTAATAAAATCTTATTTATACATAATGCATTTAAAATCTTATTTATACATAATGCATTTATACATAATCTGCTGTTATACATATTAAATTTCAGTGAAATACAACTGAGTTTAAGTAATTAATTGAGCATATGGCATATGCCATCTTAAAAGAAACTCAAGACATTTTCCTTATTGCTGATGACAAAGGTGCAAGCTTAGAGGGTTATTTCAGCCACGGAAACAAAAGACAAAGTTACTCATATACTTCTTTCAGCACAACTATGTTGTAGCAACAAATGAGAAGTAAAGATAATTTTTGATATCTGTTGTTTGCTGTTGAACAGCAGTTTTGTTTTTTATTATTCAATTGCTTTTAATCAGCCTGGAGAGACGAAAAGAAAATGCTCTATGCTAGATCAGGAAGTAAAATTTATATGAGAGGCTGCACTTAATAGACATGAAACCAAACCCAATATTTTTTCAGGCAGAATTGCTAATACCATGCTATGTATAGTCGTCAATAACAGAAATGCTATTTTGGATGATTTTTAAAATTGAGTGCAAAATCAACTAAATGCAGCCATCAGCAGACAGGGAGATAAGCTGATTTGGAATGGCATTTTTCACATGGTTCCAACAGAAACGGGATGCAATTTTTCATAGCATTTGAAAGCCAGTTAGGTAGTAATTTTACATTTTCACAAATAAATGCTATTTGCACTAGAGTAGGTATATGGAAGGAGTTCTTGTGTCTGGATGACAGAGCAGTGAATGGTTGCATCCATAATTTTGAAGGGCTTAAAGATGCAGTGCTATGCATTTTAATACTGCTCCAGCATTAAAGTTAAGCAGCAGTTTTGTCAGCATTGGTTGGGAGTTCAAGTAGAATTCAGCAAGAGTTTAAAATATGAAATAATGTAATAATGAAATGTGGTTACTTTTCAGAAGAAATGAAATACTGAAAATATTGTATATCCATTTGGAAACTGCTTTTCACTACCAACTACACACAACTACATTGTGCCTACACTCTAATTCTAGCTAAAACACCAGTGAACAGGGGATAATCATTTGACTTTGACATTCATTAATGCAGATGTAGGATGAATGCATAAAATAACTATTTTGAATCCTATGACAATAGCCATATATGTTTAATGAAAGTAGTATGTATTTTTCATTGTGTTTATTATATGTGTTTCTTATAATGTAAGCTTCAGAATTTCTGATTCTAAATGTTACCATAAACAGCCATTAGACTTTTAGGAAATATAATAAAGTTACTGACAATAAAGAAAATGCTCTTTTTATTTTATTTTCCCCTACATCATCATATATAATGTCTTTCCTTATTGATAATTGATGACAATCTGTTATAAACTGATGCTTCACTCTATGAAATGAAATATGTAGTGTTTAACGCCCGCTTTTACTACATACGGCACCGCAGGCGGTGACACTGATGATACATGAGATGAAGATGGAGCACCGGTGGAATGAGATGGCGGGGGAAACCGGAGATCCCGGAGAAAACCTGCCCCAGCGCTGTGTTGTCCACCACAAATCTCACTTTGCAGTCGCCTGGGATCGAACCCGGGCCACCTTTGTGAGAGCCAAGCGGTCTAACCACTGAGCCACGGCGTGGCCTCACTCTATGAATGTAAGCATCCAGTAGACCTCAAGAGTTTAATGAATTGATTGAATAAGAACTTCCTAGTATATATTGTGTAGACTTTTCTTATGAGATATAAGTTTCAATTGTCAACTGATACTATTGCTCATCTTTCATATTGAACAAAAAATAATGGGTATGGATCTTATTGTCAATTAACACACCATTAAATATTTATCAGTAAGTCACATCTTGGAGAATTCTTCACATATTTGCTGATGCATTCCATCGTATCTGATTAAATGGATGCAGTTGGTTTGGATTGTGTAACTAGTAGAATGTATATGTGTTTGGAGGAATTTAGTAACAGTGACATCAAAATTAATCTCAGAAACTATTTGTAGTTGGTTTATTAATACCCGTCACTTACTTGTTTATATTTATGAGAGACTAGTTTCAAAGGCATTCTCTTTCCAACTGGTATCATGCCAGTTGGAAAGAGATTGAAAATGGAGGCGAATGCCTTTAAAACTAGTCTCTCATATAAACAAGTAAGTGACGAGTATTAATAAACCAACTACAAATAGTTTCTGAGATCAGTGGAATGTACCCTAACAATTCAGTGGATGCATCCTAATGTAATTTAATGTAATGCCCTGCCCTGGTTTTGGAAAAGGATAATTTTACTGAATCACATATTTGCTGTTATTCTTATAAAAGCACTTGAACAGGTTATAGTTTAATATTTTAACAATGTACACAAAAATCAGGTCCATCATATAGCAAGTCAGTTCTGTCAAGGATAAAGTAACCTATTATGCATAGCCTGTACTGCTCCTAGGATCACCAGCAGAGAAAAAAAATTATAATTGAAAAATCAAAAGCTATTCTGATATCCAAAAAGTAAAGTGGAGAACCTCGGCTCCACGCCGAAGACCCTTGTGATCTGATCGGCCTCACGCCGAAGACTGTTCTGAATGACCACAGCTGCGCGTGTGTATCACTTTCGCCCTGAAAAATCCTTTTCAACCCAAGTCCCTTTGTGGCTGCTTTGTCGCCATTGTAAATTATCCAAAGAATACTCTATTCATATAAGTCAAGTGAGCCCCTTTAGAAAACTGCTAAGGGCGCTGTTTCTTACATTGCTTTTGTTATAACAACTTTCCCCACAACTGAACTGGCCTTGCCCTTGCCGTAACAAAGAACCAACATTCCTTTGACATCCATCATGATTCTTTACTTCTGGCAAACCTTAATTTCGGTATCAAATGCCCCCATAGATATTATTTTATTATCCCATAATGAAATAATATATATGTCTTGCCCGAATATAACGCAAAATATTAGACCTTTGTCAGCAACTTCCAATTCATTTCACAATTTCTTTTCACATGGTTACATAACAATAGTTCATTTAAAATTTACCAACACTCTGATCTGAATTCTCAACTTTTAGATATTACTCAGAAAATATTTCAATATACATCTTTTTTTTTTTCCATCTGATCTACTTAAAACAAATTCATATTATTGTTACCTTTAAGACAATTCATAAATCTACACTCTCATGTTTAAACCATTGTACATTATTAATAATATTTTTTTTTCAACATTTCTGAATTCTTCTTCCGGATTCTATATAAATATTCTTTTCAAAGGTCTTTCATTGTTCTGATTTTCATTAATAATTTTTTTTGTCACTTGTTTTAAATTTCACTGCACTGTCACTACACTGTTTATAATTAAACTATAAATTTTACACTACCCTGTTCATACTTAACCTATACATTTTACCAATTTTGTGTTTCTTCTCATTTTACATTCTGTTATGGTAATTTTAAATACTTTAGCCTAAGTTCCCACCATTTACAAGAAAATTCATCATCCTACAACGTGCTTCGAAAATACAAAGGAATTTTGCGGATTTCTCCATGTACAAAGGACTTATTTATTCTACATCCCCATGATTTTTCCATATCTAGCTTAGGTATTGTACATCGATATCTTGTCCTATCTTTTCTACACATATTCTGATGGATCTGTGCCCCTTGCTCGAAATATTTTAATATTTCTCTTTCGTTTATCCCTGGATTTTGAATGCTTTTCAATATTTCCTTTGTCACCGTGATCTCTATTACTACCTCATTTGTTTGATTTTTGGTTTCCTCCAAATACCTCGTCGAATTTCTACTTTCCCATTCTGATTCTTCTAGTCTACTCATAGTTTCTTCTAACACTTTTCTAGCTATTTCTCTATCTTTGCCTAATTTGTGTACTATTTCCTCCCCAAGTTTTCTATTTTCACTATCTGACCTTTCATTAACTACATTCAAAACTTCATTTTCAGCGTTTGTTTCTCCTCACTAACATCTTTTCCTACATTGTTACCTGACCAGCTTCTTCCTTTACATTCTCTATTTCCTGACTAACTTTCCCGAAATTTTCTAACGCTTGTTCATTCTCTATCTTCTTTCCTAGTTCTACTTCTCCTACCTCTAACTTCTCAACACTATCATCTATCTTTTCTCCTATCTGTTGAAACGTTTGATTGCTACTGTCTATTTCCCCACTTAAACTTTGATGATTATTACCTATCTTCTCACTTAAATTTTGATTCCTATGATCTATCACTTTACCTAAACCTTGATGCACATCATCTAACTTTTTACTTAAACTTTCGCGGTAATTTCTCATCTCTTTTCTGAAACTTTCGCTGTCGTTTCTTAAACCTATGATCATTTCTCTGAGTACCTCACACATATTCCTATCCATTGCTACATTATTCGGTACAGTTATACTACACTCTGCTACTTCGACTACTTCCTGCCTACTGTTATTACTATAAACCTCCTGAACTTCCATTTTCTTTTTTTTTACTTAACACATTTCTTTTTATTCTTTTTCACTCAAATACACTCACAATAGTCAGTAGATAATATAACACTCTGTACCTTTGAGTTTTTTACTGACTCCTGATGTCACTGAAGATGCCGGTCTCTCTTCTTTCCAGTAGAACCGTTGTAGATCCACTTGTCGTCGAACGTCCTCGTGTCGAACCTCCTTCTGTTGAACCTCGTCGGGTTGAACTCCTTCTAGGTTGAACCTCCTTCTCGAGTTGAACCTCCTCCTTGGGTTGAATCTGCTGCTCGTGTCAAACCTCCTTCTTGTATCGAGCCCCACGTTGGGCGCCAATTTGATACAAAATTGTTTATGGGTGCACACAATTCCACGTTGTGGACGCCAATTTGAAGCAATAGTTTAATGGCGAGCAAATAAGTCGGCGAGTAATGAGGTTTCTCTCAGGGTATGCGTGGATGTGTGAGAAGGAGATTTTAATAACACTAGAATGCCCGTTTCCACTTTATTTATTTACTGCTTCTTCTTTTAAAACATCGAAATGAAAGTTGCCGACCAAGGGTTACCAATCTCTGTTTAGAGTTACTGACTGCAGAATGTTTATTACTCGATAAATTTATTCGTTCCTCATATATACGAACTGACAAATATTCAAGACCAAACCAGAGGACTGCCCCTAATCGCCCTCACGCCTCAGACTGCTCTCATCGACCTCACGCCGAAGACTGCTTTTAATGATTTTTAAGCCACGGAGAGCTCTCCTTGGCTCCACGCCGAAGACCCTTGTCATCTGATCGGCCTCATGCCGAAGACTGTTCTGAATGACCACAGCTGCGCGTGTGTATCACTTTCACTCTGAAAAATCCTTTTCAACCAAAGTCCCTTTGTGGCTGCTTTGTTACCATTGTAAATTATCCAAAGAATACTCTATTCATATAAGTCAAGTGAGCCCCTTTAGAAAACTGCTAAGGACGCTGTTTCTTACATTGCTTTTGTTATAACAACTTTCCCCACAACTGAACTGGCCTTGCCCTTGTCGTAACAAAGAACCAACATTCCTTTGACATCCATCATGATTCTTTACTTCTGGCAAACCTTAATTTCGGTATCAATGTTGTATAATTGTTTTGCACAATTAAAAGAAACTACCACTTTCCTATGACAATCAGTATCAAAGGGGACAAATGCCAACAAATTTTGTTAACACTTCTATTTATCCCTTCTGTATGATGTGAAAACAAAGAAACAAAAACAACATGATTGGTTACGCAGAAAATTAAGCTAGTTACAGTGGAGTAATAAATATTACACAAATAAAAGTATTTGTTAATGTTCACTTATCTAAAGAAATTTATGTTAATATTTCTTTCGTCTTGGTAAAATCGATTTCATGAAAATTTGCCCACATCGTCAGTCAACACACTTCATCGTCAAGGATACCATGCTTTTTTCGTATTACCAAAATCTGAAGACGAAACAAACCTAAAAACAGAATCAATTGCCAGTATGTCAAAATTCATTACGCGATTTTTATTTTTAAAAATGAATATTTTTTCTCACACTATTAAATCTATGGGAACATTTAATTGTTTTAATAATTTAACTTTTGGATTTATTTCTAGTTAAATGATCTGCTATGGCCGATTTATCAATTTGCTTATGTTTAAAAATTATTAAAAATTAAATAAATTATTAAATATAAACAAGTTAAATTATTAAAACAATTAAATGTTCCCATAGATTTAATAGTGTGGGAAAAAATGTATTTTAAAAAATAAAAATCGTGTAATGAATTTTGACATACCGGCAATTGATTCTGTTTTAGGTTTGTTTTGTCTTCAGATTTTGGTAATACGAAAAAAACATGGTATCCTTGCCGACGAAGTGTGTTGACTGACAATGTGGGCAAATGTTCATGAAATCGATTTTACCAAGAAGAAAGAAGTATTAACATCAACTTCTTAAGATAAGTGGACATTAACTAACAAATATTTTTATTTGTGTAACATGATTGGTGTTATCTTTCTAAATCTCTGCAACGCATTTAATAAGTTAAGCATAAAAAGAATCTTACTTCAGAGCTGGCAAGATGGCGGCGGTGAGTGGTATGGTTTCTTATAGTAAGGTGTGGAACATCAGTCCAAAAAGTGGTCAAATGCTTGATAAATCATGTGAAGATGAAAATTACATGATAAATAGGTTTGTGGAAGAGGTGGAAATGAAGGCAGGCCATGTAAAAATACTGAAGAGGAGAAATACGAGCAGACAGGAAATGTTATAAGTGATTGTCACGGAACGCGTAGTGAAGCCAAAGTGGTGGCATCACTTCAGTTAGTAATAGATATTCTCAATAAGGACCTTCAAGCAGCTCATCAGGAAGTTAGAGATGTAAGAATACAGAATGAGAATTTAAATTGCCAAATTGGAGAATTAAAAAAAGAGAGAAATGAGCTCGAATTAGAAAAACAGCAACTTGAAGTTAAGTTTGAGAACGATGGTTATGTAGTCCACAAACAAAGGAGGCGATATTCAGAGACTGTAAGAGGAGTTTGTCAGAATAAGTTGCTATAGAAACAAAGTGGGGAAATTGATGCTTTTATACATACCAACAGATTTGAAGTGTTGAGTGAAGATCAGGGAGTTAGTGAAAAGCAAAGCTGCAGAGACTGTAAATCACAACTGAAGAAACAACAATTCAAGTGATAAAGTAGTGGTGGGTGGAGACACTGCTTAAATTTTCTGGTGAAGCATGCAAGAAAAAGGGATACAAGGTTAACTGCTTCCTGGGAATAAAAACGAATGAACTGAAATATCAAGTGGAAAATATGGAATTGGTAAATGAAAACTTGGAAGTTGTGTTGCTACATGTGGGTGGCTAGTGATATTAAAAGAGAGGATTCTATGCAGAAGAGATTATGGGAGAAACCATGGACATGATTGCTAGTGTGAAATTGGCGGCGCCAAGGGCAAAAGTTATTGTGAGTGGTGTGTTAAGACGACAGGATGTAACTGATAGAAGAATTCAACGTATAAACAGTAAACTAAACTGGCTATGTGAAAGGAGAAAATGCACCTTCGATGATGCAAACTTTTGGCTGCAGAAACAAGATCTGTGCAAAGATGGGGTCCACTTGAATCACTGAGGGTCCTACATTTTTGGTAACCTGCTATGTGATACAATACAGTCAATAGTTTCACAAATCAGGGGAGACTAACGACGACTGTGGTGGATGGTACCTGCATAACCAAGGAAAGTGTAAAAACACAAAACAAGAGATTTGAGGATGGCTGTTCTTCAATCCTAGAAGACCTGCACCCCAGTGTGGACATTGTTGCAGAAGAAATTCCAAGTCCCAGGGTCCTACATATTATAGAGAACACTGCATCTAAAGAAGATGGTTTAAATGTAATAAACCAAGTTGCTTAATCAAGATAAAATAAAAACTCAGTAAGCATGTTAGGAAAAGTAAATAAGGGTGATAACAAATATTTCAGTATCTTTCATCAAAAGGTTCAGTATATTGCAAATAAAAGAACCGTTAATTGAGCAGGAAATTTTTGAACTACAACAAAATATAATAGTATTCTCAGAACATGGGTTAAAAAATATTGAAATAAGTGCAAATCTTTATGTAGATTATACCATAGCTTCTAGTTATTGTAGAGAAAAACATAGAAGTGGTGGGGTTGTAATATGTGCAAGGGAGGGTTTGAAAGTTAATAAAATTGATTGTAAACTATGCTGTGAACTATCAGCAATTGAAATTAACTGTAAAAAATGAAAACTAAATATACTAGGTATCTATAGTCCACCAAATGCTGATAAAGACAACTTTCCAAATAAATTAGAAACATGCCTAAATAATGTAAAAAATAACAAAATTATTGTTGTAGTAGACTTACATATAGACCTGCTAAAAGAAACTAAGCAAAAACAGGCGTTAGTGGAATTGCTTGAAACAAGTAACCTGAAATTAGAAACAGGGCTAACTAGAGTAACACAGCATACTTCTACAGTTATTTGACCATGCTTATATTAACTTAAAGGATGAAGATGTAAATATAGTTAGTGACCACTGTGGACAATTAATAGAGATTAAGCCCTTAGATATACAAGCTGGAAAATTAAAAAATCTGAAGGAAATTAAAAGAATTGTAAATAAAAGTACTCTAGAAGCATTAAGAGCTCATCTTAAACAAGCAAAATTTAGTAATATATTTGAAATAACTAAAATAGATGAAACATTTGAACAATTTATGAACACTTTAAAGTCATGCTTGGAGCAGTCAGTACCATTACATAATAGTCTACCAAAGGGATGCAAAAATCCAAATGGAGAATGAAATTGTTAAATAGTCTAAAAGCTTTTAAATTAGATGTATGGTCCTACACACACCGAAAACTATAAAGGTACTCTAAGTGCAAGGATCAACAAAGCTAAGAAACACCATAACAAAATACAAAAAATAAAATTAAAGAGATATGGAGTATTATTAAAACAGTACATAAAGAAAATTTGTGAAAATGGACAGAAAACTTGAAAATTATAAAAGACAGCTGCATAATAATGGACCCAATGATTATAGTAATAAATTTAACAATTATTATATAGATATTATAGCTAATATGGGAATTAAGACAAGAGACTACAAAACAAATTAAAGTTCCATATGTAACTCAATGGTAATAAGAGAAATTACATAAGTTGTTATTAGACAGGTGAATACACTAAAATGTAAAAGATCTAGTGGATTAGATGAATTTTCAAACCAAATGATAAAATACTGCAAATATGAAATAATGGATATATTCACACATATAATAAACGAAAGTTATTTTTCTGGAACCTTTCCAAATAACCTAAAACAAATGATAGACCTATTTATAAACAGAAAGGCTCCAAACAAATGATTGAAAATTATCCCCCCATATCTCTTTGCTCTGGATTTTTCAAAGATTATGGAAAGACTTTTCCTAGAACAGCTCCAGAGCTACTGTAGTAAATTTAATATTATATCACAGAATCAGTTTGGTTTTCAAAAGTATAAATCAACAATAAATGCAGTTAGTAAGGGAAATGCTATAATTGTTTGAGCATTAGATAGGAAGGAATTAGTTATAGCAATTTTTCTTGATCTATCAAAAGCATTTGACTGTGTTAATAATTAACACCTATTGGCAAAATTAGAAAACTATGGGATAAGAGGCATACCATTAAAATGGTTAAGCTCATACTTGCAAAATAGAGTGCAGTGTGTCGAAATAATATGCAATACTGGAGGACATTTGAAAAAAATTAAATCCGCATTCAAACATATAACACATGGAGTGCCTCAGGGGTCAAAATTGGGACCATATCTATTTATCCTATATATAAATTATTTATTTAAAATAATACAGGATGCAGGACGATTAATCATTGGATATGCAGATGATACAACAGTAGTGGTAACAGACAGTGGCAGAAGTTCAGGAAAAACCAAACTTTTTATTAGAATCAATTAGCACTTATTTGGAAGCACTGGGAATGGTACTAAACACAAACCAAATGGATGCAAATTCATCTCAGTAATAGAACAAAATAAGCAAATTAGCCAAGTAACACAGACAAACCTTTTAGGATTAGTTATAAATGTAAACTAAAATAGCACAAACATATAGAAAAGATCAACAAGAAAATAAACAAGGACATATATCTATTGTGACTCCCTGGGTTCAAAAAATTAAAAATTCAGTTTGCAGAAATTCAAAATGCTCTTTATTTCCTTAGAAAGACAGTTTGTACAGCCCTTTGCAGCAGGATTATGTAACACACACCAACACAGTCTCGTGGCTTCACCACACATAAACAAACAAAAGAATTCACTTTCAAATCACTACACGATTATCATTTCTCAACTTGCAACTCATTTCAAATGTCCACACAGCTCGCACACTACTAGCAGCTCAGCTCCTACTGACTGAACTGTGTTTTATTTTATTTTTACAAGGAAGGAAGGAGTACAGAAGAAGAATTAAGGAATAACAAAATGGAGTACTAGAGATGATGGGGTCCCGCAGTAAGCACCTCCGTTAGTTGCAGTGGCTTCATATCTGCGTGAAAGTAAAGGCGCAGGATTCGTTGGCTTTGCTGGCTATGGCCATGGCACAAGGCCCGGGCCATAGCATAGCGGCTCAAGGCGAGTGCTAGGAAGGAATGAAAGGAGTGGATAATAGGAAGTTAAGGTACTATTTATTGAACATAATTATCTGTGCACCAGTGGTGCTTGTGGGCCTAGCGGCGGCATGTATGTGGGAGATTGGTTGGGCTTAGTATGCTCTGTTGTCCAAGTAGTGTGATGACGTTATGCTGTTGTTCTATTGATGCCTGCAGTAGCTCGATGAGGTGCATAACGAGTGACGTATTCATGTTGTGCTTCCCTGTACTTTCTGGTGTTGTATTCAAGCTGGGTCAGTGTAAGAAGGGAGCCTAGGTAGTTCTGCCTAGATTTCCCAAGCGTCTTGGTCAGGTCTTATAGTGTGGTCGTGTTGGATGTTGTAATTCTGGAGATGATGGTCTGCAATGTGGTGAGTTTAGATGTGGTGTCTGTGATGAAGTATTCCATTTGCTGTGTACGCTGGGCTATGACGTCTATTGTATTGGTGTGGTCGGCGCTAAGTAAGTTGACAGTGTTGATTTTGTTGGCGACTGCCTCTTCTAATCTCTGTTTCATATAACCTTGCCCGGCTGAAATGTATCACTCCGCGTTCAACAACCCTCCCCCTCGCCCTAATTGGCTAATGCTTTCGCGTCATACGCCATAGGCGGTGCCTTCCCGTCACATTTCGTAATAATTGCCGGGAAGATAAATAAAATCATACAAAAATCATACAAATAAGGATATGAAGGCATGCAAAAATACAAGTTTATAATGAACTGAGCAAATTGAAACAGAATGGCTGAGCAATGAAACTGAAAGAGTTTAAAATGAAAGGCCTTCGGCATTTTCCACTGGAATTTTTAAACCAGCACACATACCTTTCAAAAATGCTTGTCTTTCAGTCTTAAAAGTCGTGTCACACCATACTTTACTTTTCGTGCGTTCTTCGTGTATATTTAGCGATTTGTATCTCGGTGCAGTGTGGTTGTCAAATAGCGTCTTCGCCACACAACAATATCACCTCTGTCTTTTAGCACATTTTTCTTGCCTCTTTTTTCATTCACAAATCCCAGCTGTATAAGCAATCTGCTGAAATTTGGTAAATCTGCATCCTCATTTACAGCAGACGAAATGTTACTTATGTTAGGGAGTTCGTTTCTAAAGAAAAACTACACACATGAAGACGCACAACACTTTTCACGTATTTTCTCCGAGCACGCACTTTTGTTTATTCCTGCTTTTGCCTGGAGTGGTAAGTTTTCCTGTTTCCTCAATTTCATGTCGCGATGTTCCTACGGATCTAACACTCACAGCTGTAACTTCAGAGCCCAACTGTTCGACTTCTCTCACTGACAAAGACGGATTCTTCTCTGTGAGTGCATTAAACACATGCAACACAATTCTTTTTTCGCCTGTTTGTAAATAATTATCCTTGCGATACTTAAGCGAAAAACTGGTGGTAGACTCTGCCATTATACATATAATACATGCGCAATAAACGATCAATAAAATAATTTAGCTCCCGCACTTTCGAATGGCGATGCATGACTAATCCAGTTCAAAACAAGGTCAGTGATAAAAGTCTTATAAACAAATGTCACCACTACCGCAAAATCACATGCTATCGTGCCATGTGCTTGAGAGCAAAGGAACCTCCTCTTTACTTTAAGAATTAACATGCATTTCAGATAAATCAACTCTGTTGCGTAATATATTTAATTAAAACAGTTACGAAAATATAAATTTGACAATTCTCTTCCAACATATAATGATATATCACCATGTTAACGAACTAATTTTTACCGCACGACAGTCATTACCACAACAGCAACCAATGAGAGGTGGTTAGGTCACGTGACCGTTAAGAGATACTGGGCAAGCTTACGTGAAACAAGGTATAGGTTGGTCAGACGAGGGCCAAGGTTGAGAACCTCCGAGTGAAGGTTCTCTATTGCCTCACCAGAGGGCCCAGAGGCTGCAGTGGTGCTGGTGCTGGCTGAGAGCTGCACCTCAATGGCGGCCAGTCTTGTGGTGATGCTGCTGATTTCAAGGTGGAGGTCCTGTAGGGCCTCAGCCATAAGTGATCTTGTAGCTGCGTCCTAGGTTGGTGCGAGGGCTGTGGCAGCAAGTGGTTGCAGCATTTGTTTCTCCCGGGTCGTTCGTGGGTACTATGGGCACTGTGCCTGACCCGTGTAATGGCCGAAGTTATTGAAGATGGCGAGTACCGGCGGTGGTTCCAGAAATGATGCTGCCTATATACATAGGTGAAGTTCATTGAGCCGCAGTAGTGCAATCGTGGCGGTGCGGTGCATGTGCTGGCTTCGTGTCCATATTGGCAGCAGTGGCGGCACGGGTGCTGGCAGACCGTGCAGCTGGTCTCAGCGCTCAGTCGCTGCCCCAATAAGGGCAGGCCGTTTGCTAAAGCAGCCGTGATGTCATCCGGGTCGGCAACTTCTAGCCGGACGTACTGCGTTTGCCATCCCTGTGAAGTGATGGCTCTTAATATAGAGGGCCAACACTGTTGTGCAGCGACGAGTATGTAGTGGGTCGGCAGGTCCCTCGGAGCGCCGCAGAGTACAATACTCCGTCTCCCAGGGAAAACAGGTGTTGGCTGCGGTTGTGTTGGTGGCCTGGGAGAGGTTCGTCGAATAAATTCAGCGTACAATGGTTGTGGTTCTTCTGGGTGGATGCCTGAGATAGCCCCAGGTGAAGGCTGCAGTGGCTCAGACTGTGTCGGTGGGGCAGCTGTGATGGTGCTGTCCGTTTGTGGTGCGGATGTAGATGGCGAAGCAGTAGACGAAACCCGAGAACCCTCAACCGAGGTTCGTGGCAACGCGGAAGAAGAGGCCCGATGCGACGCTTTCATAGGCGAACCATCGTTTCTCGAAACTAACAGGAACTTTCGTGACGGCAGGCGAAGGGGAGGGAACTGTCCAGACATCTCTCCGGCTCTTTCTCTCTTGGCAAGTAACAAGCGCTCTTCCGCTCCGTAGGCGGGTCTTGGGCGCTAACTTTCTCTTTCATTCCCACTTTCCCCAGGGACCTACTGCGGTAGGTACGGGAATTGAGGATCTCGGGGTCCTGAGCCAACCTGACACCCTCGATGTGGGTTCGTCTTAGTGGTGAGGGGTCAGACAAAACACCCACCCAAGTGTAGGCCGTGCGTAGAGACCCATGTCGGTGGAAAGGTTTGTCCTGGTGGTTGAGGGATACGCATCTGAGCTCGTTCCAATGTTCTTCTGAATTAGGGGAGGGTGCGCATTTCCAATACACTACTTTGGTTTTTGCTTCGCCTAAGCGGGAGGTTAGGGACTAACCCGCCCTTAATCAATCGGCCAGGACTAGGTACTGTATCGAACTCCAGGGTGAGTGGGACGGCGAGCCCGCTATATCCCCTGTGTAGTCCTGTCATCCCAGTGGAATGACCCCTTATTGGGTTCCGTGGTGAGTGGGGAGCACTGAGGGATGAAACACATAAACTTTCTTATGGCAAACCCTAAAATTAAACGTGGAAAAGAAATAGCTGAGCCTTGTGGTCCTCGCTATTTAGTTATTTGTAGAACTGAGGAAGGTCGAAAGTTTACTACCGTGAACCCGTTCCTTATTCAGAAGGTTTTAGATAATATTGCCGGCCCTGTAAGGTCATGTACTCGATCTCGCAATGACACGCTCCTGGTCGAAGCAGTTTCTCCAACGCAGGCTGCAAAAATCTTGTAAGCCAATATGCTTGCGAGCTATCCGGTGCGCGTTGAATTGCATAGGACCCTGAACTCCTCGCGTGGTGTTGTAAATACCAGCACATTGGACGGTATGTCCAATGAGGAGATTCAGGAAAACTTGGCGGAACAAGGTGAACGAGGTGAACTAGTGCCCTCTCGTACCCTGTTTCTTACGGTTGGGTGAGAGGGAAGCCGTGCCGCGTGCTGGTGGACACCGGGGCAGCCGTGACCGTCATCAGACCTGACATAGCCAAGGGTTTACCATCCAGGAAGCCGAGCCGACCATACCAGCTGATGACGGTATCGGGCGACACCTTACCTGTGGAGAAGGAGGTCCTGCTGAAGCTGACCTTGGGACAGAGTGCCGTGCGCCTGTGAGTGTTCGTCGCGAAGTTTGTTGAGGAGGTGATTCTGGGACTGGATGCCCTCAGAAGCCACGAGGCGACGGTCGACGTCGGCAGGAAGGTCCTGCGGCTCAACGGAGAATAGGTTATACTCCGTCAACCCGAAGAACGCCTTGATATCTGCAGGGTCGTCTTGAACGAAGACGTGGTTGTCCCCGGGAGGAGCGAGGTGGTGGTGGAAGGCGCGACTGGAAGGCCAGAGAAACAGGAACATGATGCTGGACCAGAAGACGCCTGTACACGGACTATGTGTAGCCAGGGCATTGTTGCCATGCCGAGAGGAGTTGCCAGTGAGACTGCTAAATCCAGCGGATACCGATCACGACGTCCAGGCCGGGACAGAGTTGGGAACGTGCGAGCCCGTGGTAAGCGTAAACAGCAATCGACAAGACACAGGAGACGGTGCCGACGCAACACCTGGGGCCCCGGCTAGAAGGCCTACTGGAGAGGGCGGCCGACCACCTGACCGCAGAGCAGCTGGCGAAAGTTCGACAACTGCTGAGGCGATACCAGCGCGTCTTCAGCCAAGGTAACATTGAGTGCAGAGGATCTACTCCCATTAGTCCTGGACCCGTAGGACCAAGGACCCGGGCCTCCTTCAACCGGGGAGTTATCCGAGCTGTCCCAAAGGGCGCTCGGCGTCCTCCGCGGGGCTTTCCATAGGGCAAGACCTTGTTTCCTAACAAGCCCCCCCATCTGGTCCTATGGACTCAAGACGGGATGGAAGTGGATACGCCACTTACGCGCGCCAACACCAAAGGTGAAGACTACCGAAAACCTCGGTGGGGCCGCCTGGTGATCTAGCACACCTTCTACTAGCTTTGCAGGCTAGTACCCGGGAGAATTAATGGCTTCCCTCAACCCCGTCCGAAGACGTTCCCGATTCCCACTGGTATCGGGATCACACTGCCCCCTCGAAGCCATCCCAATCCGAACAACTCCCGAAGGAGGGGCTCAGATGTTCGGCCCGAGGTTCCTCTAGTAACGTCAGAGGTACCACGAGTGCTAAGGGTCCGCAGCGCCCGCACTTGGCAGCTGAAGGGGACGGATCCCCTCCCCTACGGGAAAAGCCAAGGTAACAGTGACTACGACCACACGGACAAAGTACTTCACCGCATCGACACCGGAGCCACCCGGTCTATTCGGCAACCACCTAGACTAGTTCCGCTGGCAAAACAAGCCGCGGTGAGGGATATGCTAGATGACATGAAATCGAGGGGAGTGATTGAAGAGTCTGACAGCCCTTGGTGTTCCCCTGTAGTCTTGGTGACGAAGAAGAACGGCGAGCTACGCTTCTGCGTAGACTACAGGAAGCTGAACGCTGTCACCTGGAAGGACTGTTTCCCCTTAGCCCGGATTGACGACACCCTGGACACGCCAGCTGGTGCACAGTGGTTCTCGACCCTGGACCTGAAGTCGGGCTACTGGCAGGTAGCTCTAGACCCGAGAGACAAGGAGAAGACCGCATTCTCGACAGGCCAAGGGCTCTGGCAGTTCACAGTTATGCCCTTTGGCCTCTGGAACGCACCAGCTACCTTCCAACGCCTCATGGAGTCAGTGATGAGAGGACTGACTTACGACGCCTGCCTGCTATACCTGGACGACATCATCATCTTCGGTAAGACTTTTGAAGACCATCTAGAGAATCTGAGTAAGGTGCTACAGAGACTGCAGGCGACCAACTTGAAGCTGAACGCGAAGAAGTGTCAGCTCTTCCGCAAGGAAGTGAACTACTTGGGCCACATAGTCTCAGCAACCGGAGTGGCCACAGACCCGGAGAAGACACTGGCTGTGAGAGATTGGCCTCGCCCAAAGGATAAGAAAGAGTTGCGCAGTTTCCTGGGGCTGTGCAGTTATTACCGACACTTCATAAATGGGTTCTCCAACATCGCCAAGCCCCTCACCCGCCTGACCGAAGAACACCGACCTTACCTGTGGACGGAGGGCGCCGAAGACGCTTTCCAGCGCCTGAAGAAGACACTGTACAGTGCTCCAATTTTGGGATTTCCACAACCAGGTGGCGCCTTCATTGTAGACACCGACACCAGCGACCACTGTATTGGAGGCGTCCTATCGCAAGTCCAGGACGGCCACAAGCGGGTGATAGCCTACTACAGCAAGACGCTATCCAAGGCAGAGAAGAACTACTGTGCCACTCGACGAGAATTATTGGCGGTAGTAAAGACCTTGGAGCACTTTCACAAGTACCTGTACGGTCAGCTATTCCACCTGAGGACTGACCATTCCGCCCTAACCTGGCTATTGAGCTTTAAGAACCTGGAAGGCCAGACAGCACGTTGGGTCCAGAGGCTGCAGGAGTACGACTTCACCTCGGAACATCGCAGAGGGAAAAGACACGGTAACGCGGACGCTATGTCCCGAAGATCCTGTCCAGAAGAGTGCGGCCAGTGCACAAGAGTGGAAGAGAAGGAGCGTGCCGCAACAGTCCTAGTAGTCACGGCAGTGCCTGCGGACGGCTGGGATAGCGCAGGCCTGAGGAGGAAGCAGGAGGCGGACGCAGAATTGGGGCCACTCTTGAGGGATATGGAGGCAGGGACAAGATTGACCTGGGAGGACATCGCACCAAGGAGCGCTACATACAAGTCGTACTGGGCCCAATGGGACTCGTTGAAGATCAGAGAGGGCGTGCTGTTCCGGGTATGGGAATCACCCGATGGGAAGACGCAGAGAGGAACACCTGAGGAAGGTCGTGGCCAGCCATCAGCGAGACTGAGACGTCAAGGTACCACTGTTCCTGCTGGCCTACCGCTCGTCAACACACGACACCATGGGGATGTCGCCAGCCTGCTTAATGTTCGGCCGAGAGTTACGCCTCCCTTGTGACCTGGCTTTTGGGAGCCCTCCGGAAGCGAAGCAGCCAGCGACCGAGTATGTGGAGAACCTGGTGAACCATCTCCACCACATGCACGAGATGGCTCGCCAGATCATCCAGAAGGCGAGCGACCGCATGAAGACCCGATACGACAGGCAAGCCAACAGTCAAGCGTTCCAGCAAGGTGACCTGGTCTGGTTGTACCGCCCTACCCGGACCAAGGGACGCTGCCCGAAGCTTCAGCAGCCATGGTAAGAACCGTACCGGGTGGGGAAGAGGATTAACGACGTGGTCTACCGCATCCAGAAGGTTTTCCGAGGGAAGATGTTGGTGGTGCACCTGGATCGCCTGGCACGCTACGATGGTGCTGTTCGGGACGACCAGCTTTGAGGAGGGAGCAGTGTCACCCGAACATCGGAATTTCCGATAGAACCAGCTGGCAGATAGGGCATTTAGGCCACGCCTACCCATGTCACTAACTGAGGGGATGTTTAGGAAAGTGTCGCCGGTCGCTTGCCGCCTCTTTCCCCTCCTCCTGACGTCTGGAACAGTCGGGATATTTCATCTAACCCGGAACCTTCTAGATAGGCCAGTTGGTCTTATATAAGCGACGCGCCGGGCTGGGAGAAAGTCCAGTTCAGTTCTTGGCTAGCAGCCGTGAGGAGCGCTGTGCTTGCGAATGGACTGGAAGACTGTGTACGTGTATCAGAGGAGTTGTACTTAATTGTGAGTATGGAATGGACCTGTGACAGACGAACTGGTGAATTTTAATTGTGTGCGCTACGTAATTCTATGTAATCGGCAAGTGTTTCAACTGCAATTGGGTGGAAATAAAGAACATTTTGAGTTTGTGCAATTGGACTTTTAATTTCACGAACCCCAAAAGTCGCAATATCTTTTCTAAATAGACTAATAAAATATTATTTCGAATGTGTATTATTGTATTCAAAGAAACAATTATTTTCATGATTTACATCGTTGTCGTCTATATCTTCATGATTTTTATCACTGCTACTCATGTCCGAGGATTGATCGTCGTCAGCGCCGCTTTCTTTGTCAGTAAAAAATGTAGATTTTAGTTCTATTGGTACAGAAATTAAAGTTGGTAGTGGTGTGTTTAAGATTCTGTTGAAAACTGTAGATGAGATGGGTCTATGCTCAATTCAGGTACTAATGGCATGGCTGGAGAAAAGTTGCCTGTAGGTATGGAGGTTGATGTTTCGTTTTATCTTCTTCTTTTCTTCAGATTTTAAAATAAAACATTTGTTCGGAAGTCCAGTTGATACTTTATATAGCAGTCCCGGTAATAGCCACTACCTGTAAATATCAGGCAAAATAGTGTATTTATATTTGAAGTTTTCTTTCAGCTTTCAAAACAGTTTGACTTTTTAATGTCTGTTCAGAAAACAATATTATTTTGTCATCAGTTTCTTTACAAACAACACAAATGAATACGTCTCATATCATAAACTGCATAAATGAACAATAAAACGTATACTGCTCGTATAATACTTCACTTCACAATACAGAATAAACGACAGATGATAAGTGACTGGGTTAATAAATGATGTGCTGTGAAAGATCGCAATAAACCGAACGCACTTTCTCAGTCTCACCCGCTTGCATGCATATACCTCGTGTTCGCACCTTGTCTGACAAGCTGTAAGAACCATGGAAACTGATTACCGAGAAAGCATCTTTTGATAGTTTCTCAAGTAACATATGAAATTCAGCTTTTATACTATAACTTAAGTATAATTATAATTAGGTGTAATTTAAGGGTGTCTGACCATGGACGACGTGTCTTCTGATATTATTCCAAACAAAATATATAAAAGTAAAATATACGAGGGCCGTTTTTTTTCAACCTCCGATAGGCTATAAATAAAACACAAGTTCATATAAAACAATAATTTTATTACCAAAAGAATAGTACACTTATGGTTACTTTTCGACATAATCACCGAAGAGATTGAGACATTTGTCATATCTGTGGACAAGCTTTTCAATTCCCTCTTCAAAGAAAGTTGCCGCCAGTGAATTCAAGTAGTCCTTGACGTTCATTTGAAGGTCCTCATTGGTTTGAAATCGCTTCCCACCAAGCCACGTCTTCAGTTGAGGAAAAAGGTGAAAGTCACTGGGTGCTAAGTCAGCTGTTGAACAACTCGTTGAACAAGGTCATCTGAAACGACAGATTTGCGTCCTTGACCCCTTTCATCATGCACATCATTACGACCATCTTTAAACTTTCGACACCATTCACGAACAACACCATCACTCATGAAGTTTTCGCCATACACACGACTCATCCTCCGATGGATTTCTGCAGCACCATGGCCTTCAGCCTGTAGAAAACGAATTACACTTCGCAATTCGCACTTGGCGGGAGCATCAATAATGGCGACCATGTTTACGTGGCTGTAGCACAACGCCGACTCTCGACTTAATGTCAACAATGGCGGAGTGTGTAGTGCGAGAGCTGCGCAGTCGCCGACAGCGCATACCCGCTTTCTGCTGCCCGCGTAGCGTCGGCATGGAGCGATCGGAGGTTGAAAAAAAACAGCCCTCGTATAAACTGAGCTTTGTACTTCAATGAATTTCAGGTGCAATTTTTCACATCTTTGCTACCTGTTACCTTTCAAAGCCACTGTGTTCCAAACTTCATAATCGGGGATCGTTTTTACAGTATACCACAGGAGAGAAAGTCTCCGGGGCCTGAGACGCAGGGGGATTGCAGAAGGTTCCCACAACCGCCCTGAACAGGTTTATGATACCCCATGTCAGTACAGTTACAGACCATTCAAAAACATTATGACGCCTTATACGTTTTTGAATGAAACTTATCGGTTTTATTTATTTATTTATTTATTTATTTATTTATTTTCTTCATTTGTGCTACAACAGAGCAAAGCTCCAATTACAGTAGCTACATGCAATTTAGTTACACAAGTTTGACTAAATGCTTAACAGAAATACAAAAAGGAATACAGACAAACTAAAAATACACTATATATTAAGCTATTATTGAAGACAAGACATTGCAAATTGTATACTAATCAAGCAAATAAGTGATACAACAGAGTAAACAATAATTGATCAAAGTTGAATATAAAAGAAAGAGAATGCAATTAATGGAATAAAATATTAAAAAAAACTAAGACTAAAAATGAAACATAGTACACTACTATATAAGACTAGAATTGCGAATGTTAAACTCATTATGCAATACAACTGAAAATCACATGCAAATAATTCCCATATTTAATGGTTTTTTAAACTGCTCGTAAGTTAAACTAAAATCCAGCTCTATTTTAGTAGAGAGTTTATTGTATTTCGCACACAACCTAACAACGGGAGAATTTTTATGGGATACTGTTTTGGGAGTCTTAAATTGAAAGAGCTGACGATTTCTAAAATTAGCAGAACTGACATTAAAACATATTCTGTCAAGCAGTTCTTCAGTGGATACCAACTTAAATGTATGCTGTGCAAAGAATATCCCTATTGCCATTTTTGACACCTCCAAATTTTTCTAAATTCTCGTAGTCGCATTCCTGGAAGATGTTTAACTTATATACATGGTTTGTTTTCATTTTTGAGTTCAGTTACTCAACCTTTCCACAAATTCAAAGACGCGCACACAGAAGCCTACCCAAGCAACCTTGGCTAAAAGCATACTGAATTTGATTTTTTAATTTAAGGATACTTAATCTTAAATTGATCATTTTAATATTTTCTGGCTTCGAAGGGGTGCCACTTTGGAATCCCGGTTAGGTTGGGTTTCTTTGTTAGCTTTTAGTAGGTCCTTAGTTTATTGTTAAGGGTAAATGTTGTATGTCTGTAAGCTCTGTGGACTCTAGGAACATTTGTATACAATTTCAGCGATAAAACATATTCTTCAATATCACGTGGTGTTGCAGGAATTATCTTCAAAAATAAACTATCATGTCTGACTGGCGAACCATGCGATTTTAAAGGAATGTGGCGTCCGCGGGAAGAGTGCCTCCGCAATACCGAAGCAGTTCCGGTTTGCGAGGACTTCGCTTCTTGAAACTCGGTCGATATAGTTGGTTTACTCATAATTATTCATAAAGATCCTGAATCTGCTCTGTTATCAGTGCAACTAGTGGGAAGACCGTCACAGCAGTTGTTTTTCACACAGAGCACACGCACGCTTTCATGCATACACACGTGCGCGCTTGTGAGTGGTCACACATACATATATACACAATAAACATTACGCATTTCCTGAAAGGTGCAAGCAGTACTTTGGTGCACAGCGATCTTTGATGTTCATCAATATATTAGGAAAACAATCAAGATTTGTAGCTCGAAAATTTTTGCACAAGATCTCGAAGATGCCTTATGTTTTTAAAATAGTTTGCATGAATTTGGCCAAGCGGCATGTCATAATAAATAATCAAAATCTTGTTAAAATGGTTCTTGTAAAAGAAGGTAATTTAATGAAACTTACCTTACCCTATTACAAATTTTGGAGCCTTCCGTTTTTTTTTTAAATTCGAACTTAACAGTAGTCACCGTTGCTATCTCTCAGGCAAATTCATAGAAATAGCATAAGGCTTAAAACACTGTAAGATTTCACCATCATAATCGAAATGGGCTTCGCAACCATTTCTGTAAACTTAGACATAATATTTGGATGTGGTAGACGGATATGCCGTTGTGGAAGAGTAGCCCGAAAATGTCGTGTGATAATAGTATTAAGTTATTATTTAAGTGATATCTTTTATTATTGCAGGGAAATATATTTTAGTAGTATCGATTTTACTCCAGGATCGCTTAGTGGCTTAGAGGCCACATGCGTTCCAAAAGTTCTTATTGCTCTCCACAGATAGCGCTACCTGTCATACCTTATGCAGGGGGTAAGAAATGACAATAATATGCTCAGCTTTGTATGTCATATAGGGAAGTCCCTTAGATTCAGCCTAGAATAATAATTAGCTTTAGAAACAGAAATGTAAAATCATCTGGAATGTACAGAAGCACAATAACAAATGAACAATTATATTATGGTCAGAAATGAAGTACGCGGAATTGAGTATATACCAACAGATTTCGACATCTTGCAACATGTGCTCCTTGTGAATTAGTCATTCAAAAATGTGAAAGAAATTTTTGTTGGAACTTTAATAAGCATTTATAAATTGTGTACCTTACCAGGCTATACATGCTTTCTGGTAAGAGTTTATTTTTATCAATTTAAACATATTCAGATCTTCCGAAGGGATTTCCTGCTAAAAACACAAGGTACTGTTTCATTATCACCTCTTCGAGACTCTGAGGTACACATCAATGACTTTCAGAAAAAATTAGTATTATTATTATTATATAAATAATAGTAATGAGTCCTGAATAAGTATTAAAACGTAACAGATTGGGAGAACATAATACACATGAAATTGTATATCCCATTTTGGCAACACTAATTAATTATAGAGCCACCATTTCATAAATATTACAAGGAATTTGTTTTAGTTTTACAGTACTTGTACACAAAGTTTGTTTTGTCGGACCGCTATCCAAACGAAAATTAAAGGCCGTGACGTAGGACCGGCACAATAAAGTTTACAGATCATTCAGAACCTCCTGTTCTTCGAATTTCAACTTGCACATTTCAGAAATAATACCTCAAAACACACACACACACACACACACACACACACACACACACACACACACACACACACACACACACACACACACACACACACACAAACACAGAGGGAGAGAGTGATATGTATACCCCTCCGGCAATATGGCTCGTTTTGGGGAGAAAAAATCCTGGCAACTTTTCATTTATGAGCTCCACACTGCTGCCTTACTTATTTTATAAATAATAATCAAACCACTAATTACATTAACTGAGTTTCGATGAGCTACTTCCTCTAAAACTTAAGCTAACTTGAAATTAACTTACAAACTCTTCCGTCAAACGCCACATTACATAAATATTTGGCTCTTCTCTCAGACCTGCAATTTTGATTTTATTTTTTCTCTTGCTTTTATAATCTCCATCCTTAAGTCATATGCGACAAACGTTTTAAGCCAGGAAGTGATATTCATATGAGCTGAAGGCTCTCAGTGCTTTGTCACACAATATTTATTTTATCTTTCACAAAAATGGAAACCGCGCCATAAAGACGTATCCTACAACTCTACCTGACGGAGATTATGAGCAGGGTCATCTTAAACGTGAGGCAGGCACAGCTGTAGCTACGCAAACTAGGTGGGGAGAGAAATACTTATAAACATCGGATTCAAGTGCCGGAGAGATGACTATCTCTGATCATATGTTTAAATTAACACTGAACCCATATTTCGGGGCAGAGAAAAGCGTTGGCTTATATTCACTTTTGGGCACTTTATATTCTCAGAAACACTTGTTCGTCTTATATTACGTTTACTTACCTGAAAGTTTTCTATAAAGGGGAACTGTAACTGATGGTCCTATTTCAATAGAGCTTGCTATTTGCTGTAACCAAGTAATAGAGAAAGTAAAGTCAGCTATGGATGACTAAGAATACCCACAGGTCAAAAGCATATTGCTCAATAAACTGCCAATATAAAAAGTGAGTTTCCTCTCTCGGAAATAAAAATTCCGTAGTATCCATGGAAAACACTCCAATATCCTAACGGGTGTTTATAACGCACTTGTCTACTATCACGTGGTACACATGAGAACGCAAACATCGAATACAGCTCTAGTCGCCAGGAGTAGAACAGATTTCACTCGCGCGGCTGCCGTGCTCAAGAACCACTTTAAAAACGTTTTGCTTATTTATTATGAGTTGCAATTTGTAGGACGTTTTACGAAGTATTTTGAAAATATGAAGTACCTCAGAGATTGTAAATGTATTTTGACTTATCGCACAAACACCAAATAGTACTAAAAATTGTATACCCCATCCAACCGTTTATTTCGTTTTTACCTTAGATTCAATGTACCCCTCCATAATTAAAACGGACGATTGTTGTTGTATATCACGTACAACTGGTGCAGATTTTATTTATTTACAATTAAATTCAAGTTCCGACAACACAAAAAATTCAAATAATGATCATGAACCTATGTTCCAAGGTTCAGGTTCAGGTTTTTATTTTATGTTTCATGGCCTGGTGCCGGTACAAAGGGGCTCGGCTTACAGCCTAAAATTTTCATTGAGGTTATATTTTACCAGTTATATTATATAATATAATTATAATTATATCCAGATAAATTTTTCCTAGTATTTTTATAAACAACGGTCCATTGCCATGATGTAACATGATATTTAATCTTCATTCCTTTGCATCTGCTTATCCAGACGTGTGCCATGAACCGAACTTTGTATAAAGTCGACCGTAATCGTGTCGACTGATTTTAATGGTAACAAATTGAGCCCCTTGGTAGAGAAAGAATCTGAGCAACTATTTTATATTACCCTCTCTAACTATGAGTGAATTAATTACATCGCCTGAGTTACCCTAAGCGAGTTCCTCTGAAACATAAGGCTTATTTCGGAATGCTTTACATCTCATCGCACAAACGCCAAATAGTTCTAAAATTACTTGGATGCCCATTAAAACCTTTTATTTCGTTTTTACCTTAGAATCAATGTTCTCCATCATAAGGAAATCAGACGAATGTTAATGAAAATCACGTACACCTTGTGCACATTTTACATAATAATATTTATAATCGAATTCAAGTTTAAACAAAACTCAAAACTATGTAATTGTACATCATAGTCAATTTTTGTGCATTTTGTTTAATAATGCTTAAAATCGAATTCAACTTCTAACAAGAACAAAAAAAAAAAAAAGACCGTAATGGACATGAAGCAATGTTCCAAGGGAGGTCCAGAGGTAGTCCTAGTCGGGCGGGGCTATCCCCGTCCGGGTGTCTTATGCCGCAGTACCTAGCCGCTTTGCGGCTTAACCTGCGAAATGAGCTAGTAGATCCATGTTCTGCTGGGGTGTTTGAAATTATTGAATGTTTGAAATTTTTGAAATGGGTTGCCCCTCTTGTCGTGGTTTTCAGTCTTTGTGCATTTATTCCACATGATGATTCTGCTTCTGCCTCCTTCGTGTCAATTAATGCAATCAATTCTGAAGCAGAATCATAGATCTGTACATAGAAGTCTTGTACAGATCTATGATTCCGCTTCAGAATTGATTGCATTAATCATAGATCTGTACATAGAAGTCTTGTACAGATCTATGATTCCGCTTCAGAATTGATTGCATTAATTGACACGATGGAGGCAGAAGCAGAATCATCATGTGCAATGAGCGAAGTCCGTTTGTATTATACTCACTTCGGGATACTTCCTTTATGCCGGGAAACTAAATGTTCTTTTTTAACTGTGTTTCTGGACATTCCAGATGCTTCTACTGTTCTGGTAATAAACCCCATTTCAATATAACTTAATTCTAAAGGACTAACCTATATGCCATACAAAGATTGGTATATTATTGCCATTTTTCATCCACGGTATAAGGTATGACAAGTATAGCCATCTATGGACTGCAGCGGGCACTTCTTTTAGCTCATATTGCCTATAAGACAATAAGCGTGTGTGGAGTAAAATCGGTATGAGTTAAATATATTCCACTGCAACAATAAAATGTATCATTTAAATAATAATATAGACTATAATTATCACACGACATTCTCGAGCCACTTCTCCACAACGGCATATCATTCCATCATTTCCAAATGTCATGTATGCGTTTACAGAATTGGATGCGGCGCCCATTTCGATTGTGTTGGTCAAATCGTGCCGTGTGACTAAGCTCATGCTATTTCTGTGAAATCGCCTGAAAGACAGGAACGGCGACTAGAGGTTTGGGGATATATTGATACTGCTAATTTGAATCTAAATTTAAAGAAATGCTCCAAAATAATTGATGGAGCTTTAACAGATTACCCTCATTTAACAAGAACTAACTTAACGCCTCTTATTTATTATGATTTTCAACTTTGAGGAGGTCTAACAAAATATTTTTAAAATATAAAGTACTCTCGATATTTTTGCCTAAATATTCAAGCTACCATTTTGTTTTGCAAATCTATTGGTGGACACCAAAATTCACCTGTATCCCAAGGAACTGCTTGCAGCATTTAGGAAATGCGTACATTATATTATGCAAATATGCATTGTGTGTGTGTGTGTGTGTGTGTGTGTGTGTGTGTGTGTGTGTGTGTGTGTGTGTGTGTGTGTGTGTGTGTGTGTGTGTGTGTGTGTGTGTGTGAGCGCCTGTGCGTGCATACCTGCGTGCCTGTGCTTTGTATCTCGATTTAAACAAATAGAAGAAATCGTATTTAAGGGTATTGTGTAGCAAGGTGATTAGAAAGTCATTTAAGTCAGGAGTATTTAAAGGTTCGCCTGCTTTATCTGATGACCACAGCTGTCATCACATACCTTGCCCTTAATTTTTTAAACAAAATTACATGACAAGAAGCTATGTCAGAAACTGTTAGATACTTAATAGTGCTGAACAGTAGTACATCCAGGTAGTGTTTTGTTAGCTTTGGCAATGTATAACAATCCGTTGTAATGATTTATAATATGGTATTATATAGTTGATTCGCCTGTCACTTTTGGTTATTTATTTCCTTTCGTTTTCTAATTAACGTCCTACATTGAGATATCTGTGATTAACACTAAGATATAGATTTTACATCGGAACCACATAAATATTGTCAATATTTTTCTTAAATCATTACAGTTAAGCTTTCAAATGTAATCCTTCGGAAGCAGAATTTTATGGAAGATTTATTACTTGATATGCTGTGGTTTGCATATGCTACAATTGTTGTAGATCGTACAATTAATTATTTAGGGACCGTTAGTTTTATAATCGCCTCTCTATAAAGAGATGTCTTGGCACGCTCGCTATTAAGAAAGTGACGTCGTCGCATTTTCTCTATGTTGTGTGCGCATGCAACCATAGACATTCATTTCTTAAAATATTTTCCAGGTGAACAATAAGGTAAATGGCCCCACCGTGTTCGAGTGTTTAGACCGCTCGACTCCCAACATGGTGGCCCGGGTTCGATCCTAGGTGACCGCAAATTGAGATTATTAGTAAAAAAACGCGGAGGTGGGGCGGGCTTCCTGCGGGCCCTAAGGTTTCCCTCACCATGAGACCACCAATTCTCCGTCATCCATGACCGCTATCATTCATTTCACGACACAAGTGTCTCAGCCAATCTTGGCTGTATATCCCACACTTTCACCACCTACTTATGATTTTTCCTTATCAGATGCGCTACCTCCTGCGCTTCAAGTAACCCGTTCGACTCTTTCCAAGGCTGCCCAAGTTCTATTCCAGGCGACCACATGCGTAGCTTCACGGTGAACTCTGGTGTAGTTAGAGCAGGGATATAGTCACACATGTTGAAAACGTTGATCAACTGAGGCCGTGTTTAAAGCTGTATTCTCTTCCTGTGGAAACTCCAGAGAAACAGGAAAGAATGCTAGCATTTTTAGACATAACTACCAATATTAGTACATTCAATCTAAAGGCAAAGAGTCCATGGAAAATAGATGGTATAAAATTTGATAGATCTGATTTTATCTGATTTATCTGACGATCTGATATAACAAGAGTTGGCCTATTTATTATGACTAGCAAGTAAGTGACGATCTTACGAAATGTATTCAAAATATTAGGCACTTTTGACATATTTGCCAGAAAATCTCAGATACACATTTTTGTGATGCAAATATACTAAACATAAGGGATCTGTTATAATCGTCATAAAAAACAAAAAATATCTATTTAAATAATAAGATTTATCTCTTTGGCTCTGTGACGTTGATCATAGAGTTTTGAGTTCAATTAATTGCAATTAGCTTGGGAAGCACCGTTTTGCACCCAAAACTCGTCTCCCTGTCTTATTTAACCAGAGATACACGGTTTCAAAGGCTTTCAATCATTTAAACTATATATATGTATAGTGCATTGGTTTCTTGTGTGAAATCTAAACAGCGTAACTTAAACCAAAGTTCAATATCTTTCGATGATGGACATGCAGGTTCTAAAAAATCTTTAATTTTTATAAATGTCGCTGGCAATTTTGATTGAAGTGCCAGAAGTACTGTTTTCCTAATAAGTGAAATAAATTTTTTTTAATTGCTGGCAGCTGATATCTAAAGGTCTAGAATAACTGGTAAACTGTTAAAGATGAGGATTTTAATGAAGTAAAAAGGTAGATTCCGATTAGAACTCAAAATTTGACTGAAATTCCTGTATTGTGGCAGCAATTACCTCAGATAAATTATAAGGTATTCCTTTTAATGCTACAGTCGTATACGTTTTTTCTAATATGAACATTTTAAGGTTTCGGTTATGCCAACAAAATATAATTTGAGGGCCATCACTCGGCGAATAGCACTGCAAAAATCATTCAAACCAACAATATATAAGTATTGTATGTATGTAGGTATAACCACAAAATATCATATGTTCCTCACAAGAATATGATTCTTTGGAAATGCCCTTGACTGTTTCTACAACGTCTAACGACAACGACTTACAACGTATGAATTAAAACTGATTCTCTGGTCCACTACACCTCGTCACATACTTTCATAACAAGTGCATAAATTTTGCCATTAAGTGGGCTAAATGGATCATACGTGAGCTTTCAAATATAATGCCAGCTGCACAATTTTCATTAAACAAGTAATAAAATTTGATATATTTGGTTTGTCAAGTATATATACCGATTTAAGGTGTTGCACTCACATTACATTCTAAATCCAACATTCTGAACGGCTTGCGAGGGCTTTATGATAAGTCTTGTAAATAACCAAGAGCAGTTAGTTTTTCGTGAACACCTCACCTTATTTCTCCACATATTACTGCACCGATGACTACACATTTGGTACAGCGGTGTTCCAGTTTATCATCCCGTCGGAAAAATAGGTTCGGCTAAGGTCTGCAAAATACACGTTGACGAAGAATATCACTTCTTCATTTGGTTAAAATTTCTTATCCCCAAGCCAACTTTTCAGGTTTGGGTACAGGCAGAAGTCAGTTTGAGCTAAGTATGGTGATTAACTTGGATGAGGAACTAAATCAAAGCCCAATTCATGCAATTTCGCCATTGTAGTTGCTGATGTGTGTGATGGCGCATTGTCTTAGTGAAAGAGTACCCTCTTGTGTCACAATCTCAGTCTCTTTTGAGACAACTCATGTAGCAAACGATCCATCAATGAGGCATAATAGTTTCCAGTAATGGTTATGCCCTTTTCCAAATAGTATATGAGGATTATTAATTATTTACTCTTCCTCATTAAATAGAGATTCCGAAAAAAATGGTCATCAATCTAACAACTGAGAAAATGCACCTTGCATTCTTTGGTGCACTTTCACTAGCGTTTCAAAATTATTTATCCTGCAGTGTTGACTCTGCCGTGAATTGATGGACCCAAGATGCATCCGCGGTAACAAATCTAAGAAAAATGTCTTGGGGAATGCGATTAAACATCGCCAGACAATCGATAGAAGTGTTCTTGCGGATGCACTTTTGGTGGACTGTGAGTAATCGCGGCACCCATCTTGCACATAGCTTTTTCATTGCCAAATTTTCATACATGCGAAATTCTGCGCATTCATTTCAAGTGGAAAGCTAGAAAAAGTCTTACAAACGTATTCAGAATGTAAAGCACATCGTAGCCTTCCCAAAATATTCATGCTAGGTACACATTTTGTTAGTAAATATATTGAACATATTGCATCTTGATTTAAACATTGGAGATAGCTTACAAAAATACAAAGATCCGAAGGCTTTCATTTTGGAGGTAATCAGTTGCTTCTTATTACTTTCTACCTGTCCTGACGTATTTCTGAGCAATATTTTGCCAATTAGACTTAAATTTTACTTGCAGATAGTATAGGAGATTCTCTATTCCATACCAAGAATTATCTCGGAGATTTCAAAACAAATACAGGAATTAAGGGTCTCTGATTTAGATAATACAACCTTTTAGCAAAAGTTTCTTTGACAGTGTCTGTGTGAGCTTGTAAGGTGTCTGACCAGGATAACGCAAAAAGAAGAGAAACATGGTATTTAAGGTAAATATCTTCCTTGGAAGTCACGCCAGAATTTGTCAATAATGTCAATAGGAAATATTTTTGAATAACAGAACTTTAAGGATTTTTCATAGTAATTGTAACGTTCTTCTTGAATTATTCCAGAATGTTATGTATGTGTTTTGAACAAAAACGAAAAACTGGTACACCGTAAGACAAAAAACATATCCTAAGATGCAAAATATTGTATATCCTGTTAAAGTACAGCATTTAGCTTTTTGCGGAGAAGACACTCTTGAAGCGAATAGTACCTAAAATATTTGAATGTCACTAAAATCCTTCTGTACTTCAAATTTTAATTACACCTCTTACGAAACACGCAAAATATATATCTACAAATATCCATCGCTATTCACACTAGGCAGATACAAGTACAAGTTTTAAGAGTTTTGTGCACAAGATTGAAAAAAAGAAGCCCATGTAAATAAACACTTTTTAAAAGTTTTCAATACTTGATATTATAACCAAGGCATGATGATGAATAAACAGGTGTTACTCAAAACTGTAGTTTAGTAAAGCCTAAAGAAACTAGTAAAATATACCTTACTTTTTTTTAAAAAAATTATTGCCATTATTCTTCCGCCGTGTAATATATTACCAGTAGCACCATCTATGGAGAGCAGTAAGGATTAGTTTCGAGCCTAAACTCCTTCCAACTTTTGGAGTTCTGTGTGTACTCTATTTCTTAAAATGCAGACGGTAGATGGCACTAACAACCGCATGTGAACGACATGCAATATTTTCAATACAACTGCTTTGGGCGCTGTGTCCATTCTAAATAATTGTAAAAAGGTAACATTTATTTATTTCCAAAAATGATTATGTCATGATATTTTACTGCATATAGAAAACTTTCATAATATTAGTGGCCCAATTGTACCTTACTTTAGCTCATTGTACGATGTGAGTATGACACTGCAGTTGTCTAACTATAGGTACTAATTTCGGATCACTGACTGATTAGGTAATAGTGAAAAACGGTCAAAGCTGCCTCCAAGAATCTAATCTTTACCTTTCGGAAACACAACCTTTCCTATCAGGTTACTTGGCTAGTAGTTATTAGAAGGTCCATTAGGTTTAACATAGTATATCCTGGTACCTTTGTTCCAACTTTCTCTTACATGCAGCGGACCGTTGCCATGTTGAAGCTTGATTTGGAATTTCGAGGCCTGTGCACGTGCTTATTTAGAAATATGCCATGTAGAGAAATATTATAGTAATCACCTTATATTAGACCCTCAAATTTTATAAGTAATTAACAGTGAATTAATTACATCAAATAAATAACCGCAAACGAGTCGCTCTGAAATATAAGCCAGTTTGCAAATGCATTTGAGCTTATCGTACACACGCCAAATAGTACCAAAAATTCGATAACGCATCCAACCTGTTATTCCGTCTTTATTTTATAATCGACCTTCTCTATCATAAGTAAAGGCGACGATTGTTGTACAATATAGACAATTTTTGTGCATTTCATCTAACAAAGCCTACAACCAAAGTCTACTTCCAACAAACCGAAAAATAGAAGTTCGAATGTACATGAACCAATGTTCCAGGAGGTCCAGAGGTAGTCCTGGTCGGGCGGGGCAATTTTTCTTTTTCCCCGGCCGGGCGTCTTCTGCCGCAGTACCTAGCCGCTTTGCGGCTTAACCTGCGAAGTGTGTCAGAAATGTTTCTTATTGTTCTGCTGGGGGTTGGTTGTAGTTTTGTTTATAGTTTTTGTTTGGATGCCCTTGAGTAATCTCAGAACGCAGCAGCTTAGCGGTTTTATTGCGTTCTACCGTTCAAGGGGCATAGGTTTAGAGTTTTTGCCCCGTTTTGTTTAAGGGTGGCCTAACGCTTGAGCCATCAGGCTTGATATGATTTTGGAGTTTATGGGCTTTACCTTGGGTGAACCATGGGGCCCCAAGACGTCTCTGGGGAGTTTGTATTTGGCAAGCATCTTTGCTCCCTCTGGTCATTTCTGCCCAGGCAGTTCACCAAAGGGTTGCCACCAGTTCTTCGAATTTCTACTTGTACATTTTAGAAAAATTCGACATAACTAACGTGTATATATATATATATATATATATATATATATATATATATATATATTCACCCAGTTAACACTAGGCAACTAGATAAAAATTGTGGGTGCCTTTCAGCCAATTTTTTGAAAACTGTTCTATGGCAACCTTTGTGTAACAACCGTATTATCCAATAGTATAGGAGCAATATAGCTCTTCTTTGAACAAAAAATCTTTGCAACTCTTCATCTATTAGCTCTACACTCATAAGAGTGCTGCTTAATATATTTTATAAATAATAATCAATACATCAATTACATTATCTGGTTTCCATAAACTAGTTTCTCTCAAACATTAGCTATCTCGAACTTAAATTACAGACTCTTCTGGCCAACAGCATATAACATGAATCGTTGGCTCATTCCTCAGACCTGCATTTTGATTTTATTTTTTCCATTGCTTCTAAAATCGCCATCCGTAAATTACATGGGACAAATGGATCAAATCATGAAATGATATTCAAATAAGCCTAAAGTCCTCAGTGTTTAGTCGCACGATATTTGTTTTATCTTTCACAGTAATGGAAATAGGGCATAAATTCCCTATTTAACAATGCCACCTGACGGATATTCTAACTAGGGTCATCTAGAACGTGAATCATACACGCTTCCAGCTACGAAAAGGAGGAGGGCAGAGATATTGATAATAAGCATTATCTGATTCCGATGCTAGGTAGATATTTCTGATCATTTGTTGAAATTAACACTCAACCCATATATACTCGCTTTGGACACTTTCATTCTAAACCACACTAACTTGTTCCTCTTATATTACATTTACTTAGCTGAACTTTTTCTATAAAGGGGAATTATAACATTAGCAGCTACTAAAATAATTCCTTCTAGTCCCTGTAAACACGCAATATAGTAAGTGAAGTCAGCTATGGATACCTAAGGGTACAGACAAGTTTAATAAATATTGCACAACCAACTTGCAACCTGAAAGGTGCGTATATTTTCTCTGTAATAAAGATTCTGTAACATACATGGAAACCTTTCCAAGACCCTATCGGTTGGATATACCGCAGTTGTCTATTAGCACGGAGTACACATGAGAATGCAAACATCGAGAACAACTCTAGTCTCTCGGAGTAGAATAAATATCGCTTTCATGATTGCCGTGCAATTTTTCCCGTTAAAGTCTGTAACTGTTTTAATGCACTAAGGGACATTTTGATACGGTAAATGAAAACGTGCTTAAGAATACTGTGTACAACAATGAGTACAGAAAGGCAGAAAGTCATGAGTTACTAAATTATCGAATACTTGAATTAATGTTCAAAAATTACTGCAGGAAACATTTTTACCTTGACCACCTGAAAACAAATTTGGCTATCAGTTTACTCGGTAGGCATTAATAGAATGACCATAATGCTTAACACATTTATATCCTGATAATGTTTTCTTAGTATCTTTATATTCAACGGTCCATTGTCATGATTTAACATGATATTTAATGTCAAGTCCTTTGCACGTCCTTATTCAGACGTGTGCCATGAATCGACGTTTGTGTAAAGTCGGCCGTAATCATGTCGACTGAATTTATAGTAGCAAACTGAACCCCTTTGTGGAGAAAAAAATCTGAGCAAAGATTTTGTATTACCCTCAGTAATTCTATAAGTAATTATGAGTGTATCAATTTTATCACCTGAATTATCGTAAACGAGTTCCTCTGAAACATATGGTTTGCTTGGAAATGCTTTACATCCCATCGTAAAAACGCCAAATAGTACTAAGGTAAGTTGAGTACCCAATAAAACAGTTTATTCTGTTTCCACCTTAGAATCAATGTCCTCCACCACAGGTAAAGGAGACGATTGTTATAGCATATCAGGTACACCTTGTGCACATTTTATTTAATAATATTTACAATAGAATGCAAGTTCCAAAAAAACTCAATAAATACCCTGAAATGTACAAGAATCAATACTGCAAGAGGGCAAAGTCCGTTGCTATACACTCTATTTAGGGTACTTCCTATCTGATCCAGAACTAATTGTTTTTATTTCATTGTGTTTTGGTACATTCCAGATGATCCTACTTTTCTGGCAATAAATCCCACTTTAATCTAAGCTAAACCTACAGAACTTACCAAGCTGTGCATATTGTTGTCACTGCTTATCCTCGGTATAACATATAACCGGTAGAGCCATCTGTAGGAGGCAGCAAGAAGCTATGGAGCTGATTTTGGGACTAAGCCAATATCCCTTTCTGGAGTAAAATTGGTGTAACTAAAATATATTCCCCGTAATAATAAACTACATCACATAGATAGCAAATTAAAGTACTATTATCATGCTACATAATCCGATCCAGTGCTCCAAAACGTCATATACTTCAATCATTTTCAAATATTATGTATAAGTTTACAGAAGTGGATGCGTAGCGCATTTCGATTATGTTGGTTAAAATATGCCGTATTTCAAACCTTATGCTATTTGTATGTAATCGCCTGAAAGACAGGAACGGTCACTAGCGTTTTTAAGATATATCGATACTAAAAATTGGAATTTAAGGACAAAGGGGTACTCCAAAATCTTTGATATGGTGGGGTAAGGTTTAATAAATTATCTTCTCTTAACAAGAACCAGTTTAACAAGATTTTGATTACTTATTGTATTCTGCCCTTATAGTTTATTTTAGAAGTTATTTCCTGCAACGTTAAGTTATATTGAAGAATGTGTTGTATCTGTGAAATTGTATACAGATGGGCCCAGAGTCCACAGAGCTTAAAAATTAACTAAGGACCGACTAAAAGCTAACAAAGTATACCAACCTGACCGGGATTCCAAATCGGGATATTTTGAAGGCGGGACAAAACTAAAAAACATCAAATAAATACTAAGTTTCCTTAAATTAACAAATCAAACTCAGTATCATTTTAGCCAAAGTTGCCTGCGTAATAGACGAAGGATTTCAAAGATATTTTCTTCAAAAAACGAGCCATATATCTCCTAAACCATTGGATAATACGGTTGTTACACAAAGGTTGCCACAGAACAGTTTTCAATAAATTGCCTGCAAGGCACCTACAATTTTTATCTAGTTGCCTAGTGTTAACCGAGGTGAATATATATACACCTATACGTTAGTTATGTCGTATTTTTTCTAAAATGTACAAATAGAAATTCGAAGAGCAGTAGGTTCTGAATGGTCACCAAAACTTTATTGTGCTGGTCGCTACGTCATGGCCTTTAACTTTCGTTTGGATGACAGCCCGACAAAATAAACTTTGTAAAAAAGTACTGTACAATTAAAACAAATATCTTGTAATATTTATTAAATGGTGTCTACATATATAATTAGCCTTGCCTTAACTGTGGTCCTTAGTCAGATATGCAACTTCATGTGTATTATGTTGTCCTATTCTGTTACGTTTTAATAGTTATTCAAAACCCATTACTAATGATATTCTGAAACAAATCTACACAAACATTGTATTATAGCGGAAACAACCTAAATTTATTCTGTGCAAAGAAAATCCCGATTTACATTTTTGGCAATTCCGGAACTTTCTAAATTCTCGGAGTCGCATGCTTGGAAGGCGTTTAACTTACATACCTGGTTCGTTTTCATTTTTGAGTTCATTTACACATCCTTCCCACAAATTCAAGGACGCGCACACAGCAGCCTACCCAAGCAACTTTGGCTAAAAGGATACTGAATTTGATTTTTTAATTTAAGATTAGTTAATCTTAAATTGATATTTGTAATTTTGTTTGGCCTGTAAGGGGTGGCGATTTGGAATCCCGGTCAGTTTGGGTTACTTTGTTAGCTTTTAGTAGGTCCCTAGTTTATTGTTAAGGGTAAATATTCTTTGTCTGTAAGCTCTGTGGACCCTAGGAACTTTCGTATACAATTTCGGTGATAAAACACATTCTTCAATATAAGGTGGTGTTGCAGGAATTTTCTTCAAAAATAAACTACCAGGTCTGACTGGCGAACCATGCGATTTTAAAGGAATGTGGCGTCCGTGGGAAGAGTTCGTGCGCATTAGCAAAGCAGTTCCAGTTTGCGAGGACTTCCTTTTTCTTTTAATGGATATATATTTTCCTTTTCGTTATTTAACCGTTGTTTTATTGTTTCCGTTTAATTACCTATCTGTTTTCTGCAGTTTTACACACATACACTATACCAAACTCGGTCGATATAGTTTGCTTACTCATAATTATTAATAAAGATTCTGAATCTGCTCTGTTTTCAGTGCAACTAGTGGAAAGATCGTCACAGGAGTTGTCTTTCACACAGAGCACACGCAATCATGCACGCATACACACGCGTGCGAGTGGTCACACGTACATATATATACATTATAAATATTACACATTTCCTACAACATGCAAGCAGAATTTTTTGGTATATAGCGATCTTTGATGTTCAGCAATATATTTGTAAAACAATCAGGATTTGGAGCTCCAATATTTTTGCACAAGATGTCGAAAATGCCTTATGTTTTTAAAATATTTTGCATGAATTCGGCCAAGTGGCATGATATAATAAATAATCAAAATCTTGTTAAGGTGGTTCTTGTAAAAGAAGGTAACTTAATGAAACTTACCTTACCTTATCATAGATTTTGGAGCCTACAGTAGTCACCGTTGCTATCTCTCAGGCAATTTCATAGAAATAGCCGAAGGCTTAAAACACGGTAATATTTCGCCAACATAATCGAAATGGGCTACGCAACCACTTCTGTAAAGTTATACATAATATTTGGAAGTGATAGAAGGATATGCCGTTGTGGAGGTGTAGTCGTGTGATAATGGTATTAAGTTATTATTTAAGTGATATATATTTTACTGCAGCGGAACATATTTTAGTAGTACCGATTTTTGTCCTGAATCGCATATTGTCTTAGAGGCCACCACAGTTCCAAAAGTACTTGTTGCTCTCCACAGATGGCGCTACCTGTTATATCTTATGCAGGGGGTAAGAAATAACAATAACATGCTCAGCTTTGTATGTCATATAAGTAAGTCCTTTAGATTCAGCTTAGAATAATACTTAGCTTTACAAACAGGAATGTAAGATCATCTGGAATGTATTTATTTATTTATTTTCTTCATCTGTGCTACAACAGAGCAAAGCTCCAATTACAGTAGCTACATGCAATTTAGTTACACAAGTGTACAGTGTGAATAGGGTGCGTGTTTTTTAACGGTTCTGCTCCTTGTGTAGCTTGCGTTCCCTATCACACACATTCCCTGTCCTTGCCCCACTGTGTATTGGAGCACATTCCTTTCAGGGACCTTCTTTGCGTTGCTGGATAGTATCTGTATTAGGGGTGTACCAGTGGCGGTTGGTCGATGGAATGTACGGAATGACTCATTCCCTTCGATTTCGATAAGCCTTTTTTCTTTTGTAACGTGTTGGTTACTCAAAAGGAAATCCCTATCCCAGGAATAAGCAGAAATTCCATAAATAGAAGAAATTAATTTTAAATAATCTTGTAATTCTCTTCAAAAAAGTAATGCTATTACAAAATACATATGTTTAATTTTGCAACGTTCACTGATTTAGAACCTCCACATTTGACCAAAACAATACAATTATACTTCCTTCTGCATCTTCTCCCGCTGAGTGTTTGTTTAGCAAGGTGGACTACAATAATAATTTTGCTTAATACGCACCCAAAAAATATATGAAAAGGAGAATTTTGAATATGCCGAAAATGATCACGGGACTATATTCCTGCGGCCTCTGTCGCCGCTAAAAGATGCCTTGTATGTCTGCTGAAGTTCCACACTCCTACTGATCTGCTGTAACCACACAGTCTCGGGATCAACTGATTTCGCCGCTAGAAGCGCTAAAGTCGTGCCAAATTTGATAGGTGATTCCTCTTGTTAGGGCTGACGTCATAAGCTGAGGCATTTCCTATGAAATGGCTACAACCCCAACGGGGTCCTTTTGAGGGGGAGTGGACGAAATGGCACACTTTTAATTTTCGGAATAATAAATTTTGTTTAAAATTCAATTTCATCAGTTTTAGGGATGTGATAACGTATTTTCTATGTTGCATATATTGTAATATGATGTTATGCGACAAATATATCAGACGGCATGGCATGGAGATAGTTCACATATGCATGCAGTGATCTGTTCCAAACCTGAAGTCGGAATCTTTTGAGGAGCCTCGTGTTACAAGGGAATGAAATGTGTCTGTTCATTCCACTAGCATACTTGCAGGTGTAGTTCCTAGTGTGAAAAATATGTTTGTAATTGTTTTCATTATTTTTTTCGTCGTCATTTGGAACATCATTATCATACCTCATTAACGTAAGAAAATATAATTAATTTTATATAGTCGTTTCTCCCTTATAAGCATAATTATCAAAGTATAAAGTGATCACTGTTCTCCATAAATTGCGAAGGGAATGCATGCCGAGCTGAGGGACAGTAGCGCTGTGTGGGTCAGTCAGCGGGCGACAAGCATGGAAACTGACCGGTGCGAGAGGCGGGAGGGAGGAACACGTGACTGCGTCTTAGAAACGATTTTAAAGCAAGGACTGAGTTCGAGGAAATTTGAAGAAAAGGTGGCCTTAATTTCGGGGGGGGGGGGGGGGGGGAGTAGACCGATGCCTGAGTTATCTGATGTGAAAACCAAGACAGGACGATGTGTATGCCATTTCAAATCTGAGCACTAAAAAATATTAAATGGTTATATGGTTGCAAGAAAACATTAAAACTGTATTGTTAGCCTTGCATTTTATTCTCAAACGAGAAGGTTGTCTGAAACACTTCAGATCTCAGTGATATGAATAATCTGCTGAAAGCAACTCAGCGTTAGCAACAATCACAGGCACATGTCAGGGCTGAAATTCTACTCACCACTTTCGGTACTTGTAGGATAGATTTTAAATTAGACGAGCAGCGGAAACTTGACGTAGTAAGAGATAATGAAATTGTCAAGAATAATAGAAAAGTTATGCAACGTCTCATTAAAGTTGTATACTTTGCAAGACAAGAACTTCCCTTCAGAGGGCATGCCGAAGACAAAGATTCTGTGAACCGTGGAAATTATATTGAAATGCTAACTGTTTCAAGCAAGTATGATGACACCTTGGCATGTCATTTACAGAAATCTACTGTGTTCTCGGGTCTGTCAAACCATATTCAAAATGACCTTGCTAATGCAGTAACCACGGTGTTATTGAATGAAATAGAAAAGAAATATTTCAGTCTGCATTTGTAGCAGTTATTATTTATGAAACTACTGACATATTGCTAACTCTCAACTCAACTGTTACAAAACTTGCATCTGACAATAGAGAGATACAAGAAAGGTTTCTGGGTTTTACAGATAAGCAGAGATCGCAGTGCTAAGACACTAGCATAATACCGTGACTTTCGGGGTTAGTAGAATTAAGAGTCCGAGTTGTAGAAATCCAAATCGTTCTTTATTTCCGTAGAAATACACTCACAGTAGCAGTAGTACGTCACATACCCAATTACAATCATCCAAGGTCGTTGACCACAACAAAGAATTCACTCCCAAAACAGCAGTTTCAATTACAGCTCTCGTTACGTCTCTGTTTACAACAACACTCTGTTTACGGCTACTTTACAGCTGTCTTTACTCGCGTGTCGCCTCTTATGTATACCACTACTGATAACACTAGATATTTCCGGAATATTCTGTAACAAACAAGAAATCGAATGTTCTGTAAAACAATGAAGATTTCACTAGAATATTCCATTTACCTCACTTTATCTGCCTTTTATCTCCGCGCTATGTTTATATGCTTATGCAGGCTCTTTATCTCCGTGATACACTATCCGTCTGTTATCGCTCCCGCGAACCTTTTTAGCGCGTACGCCGCCAGTCGTAATAATGGATTCTCGACATTGTTCTAGGGTCTTCAAACCATAATCAAAATGACCTTACTAATGCAGTAACCTCGGTGTTATTGAATGAAATATAAAAGAAATATTTCAGTCTGCATTTGTAGCAGTTATTATTGATGAAACTACTGACATACTGTCCTCCTGAGGAGAGATAGTCTCCGACGGCTGAGACGCAGGGGGGTTGGCGAAGGTTTCCACACCCTCCCTGGACAGGTTTATGCCACCCCATGTCAGTTCAGTTATAGACCATTCAAAAACATTCTGACGGCTTCTACTTTTGTGAATGAATTTTCTCGATTTTAGAATACAGAGTGAATAGGGCGCATGTTTTTTTAAGGGTCTGCTCCTTGTGTAACAGAGGTTCCTTTCCACACACATTCGCTGTCCTTGTCCCACAGCACATTCCTTACAGGGACAATCTTTGCGTTGCTATACTTATATCTGATCACTCTCAACTCAGCTGTTACAAGACTCGTATCTGAGAGTAGAGAGATACATGAAAGGTTTCTGGGTTTTACAGATAAGCAGAGATCGCAGTGCTAAGACACTAGAAGAATACGTGTTCCATATGACGGACGAGTTTAAGTGTGGCTCTAAATTGGTCGTTCAATGTTATGAATTATGATAAGGCAGCAGTGATATCGGGGGAAGTTAGTGCTTTACAGAAAAGAGTAAAAGAAAAATATCCTGATGCTTTTATTTATACATTGTTTTGCTCATAGATCGAATCTTGTCCTTTCACAGACAACACCCAACATAAAATAATGATTTTTTTTCTTTTCATAACCGTAAGTAGTTTGTCTTCTTTCTTCTCCAAATGTACAAAAGAATTTGCTGAATTTGATGTGAAGGTGAAAAAAGGTTTCCCAAAGTATGCCCAACACGATGGAATTATAATGGAAGGCTTGTTGAAACTGTTCGGAAACACAAAGAAGAATTAGTTCAGTTATTCGAGAACATTCTCGATAGTCCAAACCAGTGGGATAGTGAAACTTATCATGAAGCTGGAGGTTTTAACAGTGCTCTTGCTGATTTCGAATTCAACTTTCTTCTCTTAATTTTCAGTGAAATATTTTGCTTAATTGACGTACTTTTCTAAATTCTGTGGACAAAAATATTGGATATAAATTATTGCATTGCCAAAGTAAGGGAGACAAAAGCCACTCTACAAGAAAAGAGAAACGGATTTGGTACAGTTAAGTTAAGTGCAGAGGTTCTACTCCCATTAGTCCTGGACCCGTAGGATCAAGGACCCGGGTAGAAGGAACGATGCCGATAACCTCGGTGGGGCCCAATGGTGATCTAGCACACCTTCTGCTAGCTCTGCAGGCCAGTACCCGGGACTATTCAGGCAACCCTCTACCCCCTCCGGGCGGCCGTAGCCTGGCCGGAACACACTGCCCCCCGAGTCCAACCCAATCCGAACAACTCCCCTTCGGGAGGGGCTCAGCATGTTCGGCCCGAAGTTCCTAGTAACGTCAGAGGTATCACGAGTGCTAAGGGTCCGCAGCGCCCGCACTTCGGCAGCTGAAGGGGACGGATCCCCTCCCCTACGGGAACGGATTTGGTACAGTATGGGATAAATGTAATGAGAATTACGAACTCCCAAAGAAAAGACAACTTCAAAACAACGTCTTTGATCAAAAGGATAGCTACCGCCGACTCTATTATGAAATATTTGATAATATACAAAATCAAATTCAAATTAGGTTTGAAGGTTTAAAAAAAGTTAAATGTGCACAATTAATTGCGAGTCCAACATCCAACGCGAGTGCCGAACGTTCTTTTTCGTTCGAATTCGTACACCAAAGGGCAGCAAAGACTTTCAAATTTGTCTGTGCTGGCTATAGAGAAGAAACTGCTAAAACTGAAATCATCGGAAAATTCTAAGATTAGTGATAGATGAATTTATCAAAAAGAAGAGACGGAGTTTTCTTGTTGTAATTTACGTCCTCCAACGTTGGGTGAAACGTTGGGTCTATGGAGCTTAGAGTTACCCGACATTCGTCTTGAAGGATAAGGGAAAACTCCGGGAAAAACTTATCCAGGTAATTCACCCTGACCGAGATTCGAACTCGGGACGTGAACATGCTACCATCTACGCTACTGAGCCGGGCGGAGAGACGAATTGAATTGGTTTTCAAGTGAGAGAAGAAACTCTAAGTAGGCTGGTTTATTATGAGATTATTACATATTTACTGCCATAATTATCATCATCCATTTATACCCCGCCTTTAACTGCTATGGTCATATCGGCAGCCGTTCTCCTTTGGAACATACTGAAGGTGTTAACTCGTTATCTTTGGGTTTATTTATCATTAGATCACGCACACATTCTCACTCTCTCATACTTCCAGACTCTGGGGAAGTTGGGGAATTATCTTGGTCGGAGTAAAATCCCCACCCCCTAGCACGGCAGGCAGGTGCTCTACTGACTGAGCTGCGGGGTCAGCCTATTATTATTAATTATTATTATTATTATTATTATTATTATTATTATTATTATTATTATTATTATTATTATTATTATTATTATTATTATTATTATTATTATTATTATTATTATTATTATTATTATTATTATTATTATTATTATTATTATTATTATTATTATTATTATTATTATTATTATTATTATTATTATTATTATTATTATTATTATTATTATTATTATTATTATTATTATTATTATTATTATTATTATTATTATTATTATTATTATTATTATTATTATTATTATTATTATTATTATTATTATTATTATTATTATTATTATTATTATTATTATTATTATTATTATTATTATTATTATTATTATTATTATTATTATTATTATTATTATTATTATTATTATTATTATTATTATTATTATTATTATTATTATTATTATTATTATTATTATTATTATTATTATTATTATTATTATTATTATTATTATTATTATTATTATTATCATCATCATCATTATCATTATTATCATCATTATCATCATTATCATCATTATCATTATCATTATCATTATATTAGCAGTGGTAGTAACAGTAAGAGTAGTGGATGTAATTGTAGTATTTATTGTAGAAAAATCAGTTGCAGTGGTAATAGTGGTAGTTTTCTCATAAGTGCTTCCCTTGTTATAAAATTCACCGACCGCCACTGGGGCGTACATAGAGAAAGTTTCAGGTTTTATCGTTGCGTACTCTTGGTCTAAAAGGGATTTTCAGAAATAAGCTTTGAACGCCTAACTAAGAGGTACTCCTTAAAAGATAAATTAAAGGAGGAGTTAATAAATATATATATATATATATATATATATATATATATATATATATATATAGTTATGAGGATAAAGGTTACCACCCAAAGAGCTCTGTTAAGTACCTGCTTGATAATCAATAGATTAAAAGAAGCTCTGGCAGAAACGATGAAACTATTTTCCCTGATTTTGAGGAGGCCGCGCCGTGGCTCAGTGGTTAGACCGCTTGGCTCTCACCAAGGCGGCCCGGGTTCGATCCCAGGCGACCGCAAAGTGAGATTTGTGTTGGACAACACGGCGCTGTGGCGGGTTTTTCCGGGACCTCCGGTTTCCCCCGCCATCTCATTCCACCGGTGCTCCATCTTCATCTCATGTATCATCAGTGTCACCGCCTGCGGTGCCGTATGTAGTAAAAGCGGGCGTTAAACACTACACGTTTCATTTCCCTGATTTTGAGCATTCCAGGAAAGACGTCCTGTGAAAGCAGTATGAGTACTTTGAAGGGAAGACAATTTTATTACCAATACAAGGCTGTCTAGTTGAGAAAATTACCGTTAAATCTTCAACAAGGAGCCATGAATGTGTCGAAAGGGGCATTAAAATATTTGCATAAAGGATTGAAAGATTACCTCGTTTACAAACAGTTTAAGATACCTAATGTTTATTATTTTAAATATTGTAATAAAAGTTTCGGTTTTTCAGTAGCTTAAGGAAAAATCAAATGCCGCCCGTTTAGGGATAATGCATTAGCCAAAATACTTGTAATAGTTGGATTACATTAAAAACAAATTGTACTAATAACTAGATTGCGCACTAGGATAGATTAGGTTTCGTGGAAATGAGACTACCATATATCAGTTTACATGGATAGATAAGCACATCGCCACAGCCATGATAAAATACATAAACAACACATACACACGCAGCTAAGAAGAAAACTCATCAACACGGCCCAAAAGATGATCACTTTACCACCAGACTCAACAGGAGAAAACCCACCATTGATAACGCTAATCCACATTTATGACAAACAACACGAACAGGAAAAAGTAGCCACCCAACAAAATCTAGATCACCTGACTAGAATGTGCCTATATAAAAGAAAATAAACAACTAAAAGAAAAAGACCGATGAAAGACATAACTGAAAGCAACAATCAAAGTCAAAAGAATAAATTGGTCTTTTTGGGGAAAGCAGAAGCCATGGATATTGTGTGACCGGGGAGCGAAGTCATGTTAGCTATACATTTAATATATTCGATTTATAAAATAATAATAAAAATAAATAAAAAACAAACTATATACATATATCCCAAAAAGTTCATATTAGTAAATTCCTAGCTAAACTTACACTGAAGCGTACCAAAGATTACAAGGACTCTGCCTCCTAACAGAAAAAACAAAAGCTCGGCTGAAGAGGGAAATCCCTGAACTGCCTTAGCATGCTTGACATAGAGACACACACGCACACAGGCACGCACACGCACGCGCGCGCACACTCACACTCACACACATACACACACACACACACACACATATACACACACACACACACACACACGGTAACGTCAGAGCTTCATTTACGTATCCCTATACATACTCTTCTGCGTCACGTGTTAAATGTTTGATCAATTAGCATATAATTTTCAGCAAAACAATATTAGTCATGTACCTTCTAAACGCGCATAACTTGTCAAAAGTGTATAATAAAACGCAATGTTTACTTCTGTGTGCCATTTGTGAGAAGACTTATGCTTTTCCAAAGGATATGTTGTGTGCAAAAGGAGCATGTTTGCTACGAGTTATTTACTGATAAGTTTTGAGATATAATCTGCACTTACAGAAGTTTCACTCCCGGTTCAAAGACGTTCGGTTTTTTTTTTTTTTTTTTTTTTTTTTTTTTTTTTTTTTTTTTTTGTTGTTGTAGACGCGATGGCAGCAGGAGAACGCAGTAGTCAAATCTTTTAACACCTTGTCGCTATGCTTTGTATTTGACATTAAATTGTCTTTGCCTATCTAAGACACATAAAAAAGAATAACCATTTCACGTTAGAAAAAATATTATGTATTGGAAAGTTAAAGCCATTCAAAAGTAACATCTCGTTTGTTCACTCCGGAAACAAAATAAATGTGTTTGACAAAAACTGTATTATAATAAGATCTAAATTGTTGTATAGTAAGAGTTTGTCCATTTTTCATCGCATATATTATAGTCCAATACTACTAGGATGCTGCAGTAAGCAAGTACAATTTGGTATTTACAACCTTTTATTTTAGAGATATGCTGTTCACATACACAAACACACTCGTAGCTAATTTTGTAATTTCTTTTTTGCCATTAGAGGACCTGTTTCCATTGGAATGCCACTGTCAAAAATTATGTTGGAATGCAATACCATTGAACATTGGCTAATATTTATTAAAATTGCAAGAACCCTTTCATAAAATCAAAATGTTGCAAATTATTTCATTTAGTGTGGAGAGATTATGCTAATAACCTCCGTGTCAAATCGTTAGAAAATGCTGAACTTAAAATAAGAGAATAATGAAGCCAAATACTAAAGCTACTCTTTACTTCTCTTACTATTCTACACGATGTTCATTTTTATTCGTTATTTCCCGCCCTCCGATTGAGTAAGAATGAGTCATAGTCTTAAAATCATAGTGCCCTCTACGGAGAAGAAGCGGTAATTTTTACGGAACAGCGCTCTGAGTGTGGATTCGCTGGTAACTAATACAACCAGCCTCCCCTGAATAAGATCACAGAGCACCACGTCTTCGTGGTTGAATGCTACTTTCGTACCGGCATTAAAATTGGTGCGACATATAAATATAATTTAAACGGCTGCATAGACAAGTTTATGCAACGATATCCGCATTTAGACAAGTCCCTCGGAGGGTACTGTTCTCGAAAGCGTCCAGGTCCCGTCAAATTTACATACTTTTGTTTGCAACATAAACTTCTTACGCTTTATCAGTATACAATATAATTTTTTTGTCATTCTCACGCTTAATTAAAATGTCTCTTAATGCTGGTATCCTTATGTCTTTTAAAACCAATAAGTGCATCAAACATTTCCAAGATACAGGATCAGTTACTCGCAAAAGGAGAGAGACTGGACGCTATTAGCCACTGGTCCTAAACTATAACCACTAAATAATGTTGTGACAGAAAGGTCTCAAGCATGCCTTCTCGCAATACAGATAGTGTTTAAGGGGAAGAGAGAAAGGAAATATAAGAAAATAGACACATAAGACTATGTATTAGATATATTTTCTTGCTTAGACTTCATAAAAGCTTTGTACATATTGTGACACTAATTTATTTTTCATTCCTAGAACACATTCTGCTGATTTTCTGGTTTGTAATGAAGTTACATTGTGAGGAAAGGTGGGTGATAGAAAAGAATTGAGATCAAATTGAAATGATCAAATTTTTCTGCCATGCAGTTTTACACCCAAAATGTTCATTCATTTTTTATTTTATTCTATCACACTTGTATTTTTAAGTTTAATTTTATTTTTCGATCCTAATCGCTGTTGCGATTTACAGTTATCTTTAAATAACTGGGATTAGACTTAAGATCGCCTGCCTGTTTAGATAAACTGTGTGAGAGATAACTTCGAAATTTGAGGACACTTATTGTACAAAAAAGAAATTATTGATGTATAGTCAACTCCAATTATGATACGTGTGGTTAGGAAATGTCAGTAGACTATGTATCACATTTATTTATATTGTAATGATCTCATTGTATTGGGCATTTATATTGTAGTAATATTATTGTACTGGGCCTTTTCCCCTTTCTTTCTCCCTCTCTCTTCCCCCTTATATTTCGTTACCCTTACTAATTTGTGTTTTGTTTCTTTCCTGCTTCATCGAGTCTCCTGTGTACGTGGACTTCTTTTTCTGCCCCACGGACACTCGCCTTCGTAGACGGACCTTCCAACCTGTGGCGTGCCAGACTCCTGTTGTGAGGACATACCCCTTTCGGCAGCGACTTTCATTTTGGCGCTGTGGGACTTATTCTGCCTCAAGGGATATCACCGGCTGGCGTCTGCATAAAGTGCTTTTTCTTCGAACATGAAGGTGGTTCTATCCTGCTCGGACGTGGGGCCGGCTTCACAGGTCTATACAGCCTGAACTCGTCTTTGGAAGCTTTAGTGCATAGCAGATAGTATTGCTACAAGATAATTTGTGTCGCATGGTTGCCTGCAGTGTCGTCCACGAACTTATGTTTATTGGTCTTTTCCTGCAGAACAGACCTTACCTCTGCAGGTGGTTGATCGACAATGCGTGTACAGGTGCTTCTAGACTGTCGTGGTGTGCTCCTCAGGACCTAATTGCTCTGGAGGACAGCAACGGTTGGCCCCGCGAACGTGTGCCTTGGCGAGTGCTTCTGTGTTCCCCTTGTTGCTTCTCCGCAGTCCCCTTTTCTCTCGCTTCCTTTTATTTTTCTAGCCTAGTCTACCTTCTATGCACATAGTCCTGTCCTCAATTTCCCTGTCTGTCCAGTCCATTTATTTTATTCTATATATTTTATGCCTATTTGGAAAAAATTGTGATATAGTCATGTAATCAGCTGAGGACAACTGTGATTCTTATTGCGGCGGGACGTTGTGACGTTAATATTTTGATACATTTTTTAAACAGACAAGATTGGTAAAAATTGTATTCTTGGAAGATGGAATAATATCGGTACACGCGACATCCGGTCGCGTAGGTTGCAAGTCATGCTGGGCTGTTAGGCGGAGGTCGAAAGCCCTGCTGACATAGCTGACGAAGCAGTGAGTCAGTCGCTGCTTCGGCAGAGTTTCCACATTTAAACCCCGAGGTTTTGGCCCAGGCGAGAGAAGTCTCGCACGTGCTACCGGAATCTGCGTCGCCCGATTCTCTGACGGCCACGTCTATAATCTCCAAGAATGAACATCATAAAGCCAGGAGCAGAAACCTTAGGCCAGGTAAAAGCCACAGTTGTCCTCGTATAGATAATTTCTCTTGGTCTTGCGTCGTTTCTGTAATAGTTATCGTTCTATTGTAGATTCTAGAATAAACACTATTTAACCAGAACTACATGACAAATTTTAAATTAATCCAAACCTGCCTGGTAAACCAGACCTTGGTAGGAACATCTCCTTCCTGAGCTTCTCCCCTTCTAGTGACGTTCAATGGAAAAGAGTAATTTACCTGCCAGTTGGCGCAACCGTGGACCCTACAATATTTCTACTTTATGTGACAGGTTTACAATATGCATATATGTTTACTATAACAGAAAAACAGATGTTCATTGTGAAATAAGTGTCCATTGACTTATCATTTGTTATATTCTACATGGTATATTTTTATGGCTACATAATTAGTGTTGCAGTACATTGCAATGTAGTATATAGTTATCGCATCTACGCACTAGGCGAAATTACGCACCTTTATATTACGTGGGTAGATCCACCTCTCAAATAGTATATTTACCTGCCGGTAGAGGGAGGTCTCATAGCTGCTATCAGCACATCAGAGGCGATCGCAAGCCGCTAGGGGAATCGTAGATATATAAACTCGCTCCATCAGCGATGCTGTTGATGACGTTAAATTTTATGCGGTAAAATCATAGATAGGCCTTCTTGCATTGCAAGAATGCTCATACTACAAGCAGACAAATTCCTGCTTCCCCTCTCCACTCAGACGTTCCAATTCTTCCTAGAACTGGTCCACACCGCATGGATTGTTGACCTAACATGGAGAAGTATGCGATTCACACACTTCTGCTAATAACTTAAAACCTCACAAGAATTTCCTGTTTGTCACCATTATATACCTAGTTATATACATTACTATTACTAATGCTTTTGAAATATACTTAGTTGTGCTTAAAAATGCCACATAAAAGAAAATCAAATTTTATTATTATTATTATTATTATTATTATTATTATTATTATTATTATTATTATTATTATTATTATTATTATTATTATTATTATTATTATTATTATTATTATTATTATTATTATTATTATCATTATCATTATCATTATCATTATCATTATCATTATCATTATCATTATCATTATCATTATCATTATCATTATCATTATCATTATCATTATCATTATCATTATCATTATCATTATTATTATTATTATTATTATTATTATTATTATTATTATTATTATTATTATTATTATTATTATTATTTATAATGCTGTACACAAAACAGTCGTGGATCTACATGCAAACGCTAGAACATGCAAGAACACATCAATGTAAAGATCGTCGTAACAAAACAGGCATACCTGTGACGTTTTGATGCTTATTGAAGTGGGAAAATGCCGCTTACGTAATTTTTTCCGGGAGTTTCTAATTTATACCGCAATGTCTTTTTTCTTTAAAATACTTTTCTTTCCCAATCTTAACCTTAATGCCCTTACTGATACCTACAGCACGGGAAGTCCAATCAAGCACTTAGAGAATGGAATACTAAACTCCTCTTTCATTTCTCCTCTTCGAAGTATTCTCTCAAAGAGCATATTATTTCCCGTGTTTGTCCTTTAATTGGAATACCTTTACCAAATATAGTTTTATTTGGTTCCCGAGCACGTTCATATATGTAGACATAATTAGACATTCATTAAACACAATTGCAAAAGATTACAACACGCGCACAGACACACGAACTCACACACACGTAAACTAAGGCAAATTGCCACAAATAAAATATAAAGTAACTTGCTAGTACAGGATTTCTAACTGTGATGACATTCTGTATATGCAGCGTTATCAGAAGAGAATTGAAAACCTAGGTATTGTAATTACCGCAGCGTTTGCGTAACTCGCTTGCCCGCAGGTCATGCTAAGCACGTGTTAGAATATCGGCAACCAAGGTTTAGTGTCTAACATTGTCATGGAAACGTCTCGACTCTAATTGGTCATTTTAATCGTTACTAGGACAACCGTTATGACGTCCTCATCCCCTCCCATTTATTTAGAGCGTTCTTCCATGTGGTTACTGTCAATCACATTCTAGTTTGGCGACCAGTATAGTCTGCCGAGTGGACCGTTTCAAAAACTCGGCAGGAGGGATGTCGCCTGTAACAGCCTGTCTGCTTGCCTGCCTGGAGTATTTCCAGCTCTGGTGGCGTCCGAGCGTGGTCTCATGGATCGTTTCTGGCGGCGGTAGGAGGAATGCCTGTTGTCCTGGGCGGCCGGGGAGCTTCCAACTGGTAAAGTGTAGAGACCCCGCCCACTGCACTGTCGTGACTGCTTGACAGTGTTGCCAACTCATATCCACAGAAAGAAGCTAAATAGAATATAAAACGAAGCCAAAAAATAGCTAAATAGTAATTCAAAATAGCTAAATAAAAAGCGGAACATTTGTAAACACTCACCTATAAATTCTCAACAAATATTTCGTTTTCTTCTTCCTCGTTGTCCTGCTCTGTCCTAGTTTCCGCTAAGGAAGTAGAAGTAGCCGCTGTTGAATAATTAGCCTTGGTGCCAATCATCTTGAGTACACTATCAGGGAGGTTATAAGAACAGCAACATGCGTTGGTTCTTTTAAGTCCAAAGTGCACAGAAAGGATGGATTTTACTGTTTTTGCATCATTCGGTTTCTCAGCTTACACTTCACAAAGTTCACCTGGCTAAACACACGTTCCACGTCAGCATTTGAGTATGGTAGGCTAAAAACTGAAAATGCTAATGGGACCAGTTCACTATATGGGTTTTCATTGTTTGCATTGCGAAATTTATCTACTTCTGCCCAAAACGTGATTGTGTTTCTTGTGTTTTCCCACTCATTGTGCGTTATATTTCTCCACTGAGTTATTAATGAGTCAGTGTCTTTAAAACCCAACTCAAGTGCAATGTCCATTATAGGAGGTTTCAAAACTTTCAAAGTTTCCTCTACAGAAAACATACTTGGCATTTTAAGCACGTTCAAATTATGTGGAAGGCGAGATCGAAGTTCCTCTGTAAGTTTTACAGCGAACCGTATACACCTTTGCTGAATACTATGTTCTAAATCTTGTGATATACTTAGATCGTGCATAGCAGATTCAAATTTGAAACCCAAATAAGGCCTAGGGTCCAAATGATCTGCAACTGAATCTATTAAAGGATTGACTTTTGCAGTGGGAATTAACAGTGTTTACTAACTGACTCTACTAACGAATGAATGAATGTCTAGTGTTTAACGCCCGCTTTCACTACATACGGCACCGCAGGCGATGACACTGATGATACATGAGATGAAGATGGAGCACCGGTGGAATGAGATGGCGGGGGAAACCGGAGATCCCGGAGAAAACCCGCCCCAGCGTCGTGTTGTCCACCACAAATCTCACTTTGCGGTCGCCTGGGATCGAACCCGGGCCGCCTTGGTGAGAGCCAAACGGTCTAACCACTGAGCCACGGCGCGGCCTGACTCTACTAACGCCATTAGATCTTATATAAGTCTAGTTGGGTCTATGATCTCAGATTCAAATGCTTTATTAGATATTTGCACTTCTTCTAGAATAGGTTTTAAGTAAAGAGGATACAAGAGGTTTTGAGGATCTGTATACATCTAAAAAAGTATTTGCGCTGTATAGCAATTTTCCATTTGCCTAGACAGTTCAAAATGCAACTTCAATTCATTCCATTGTTCGAGAATTCGACTTACAGCTGGCGTTATTGAAATCCAACGCGTGTTGCTCATTTGTGGATGTTTAATGGCTCGATGCCGCAATTTGAGGTCTGAAAAATATATTTAAATGCAATTTATCGAGCAGTAGAATGGGAAAACCAATTGTGAGTTTCTTAAATTAAGATATCTAATGTTCTCGGCATAGCTTCCTTATATGCTGCGCGTACTGCTAGTTGTAAGGAGTGACAAACACATCGAAACAACACCATATGGGGATTTCCTAACTCTTCTTTCAATTCAACAAACGCTCCATTGTTATACCCCGTAATTACACTCGCATTGTCAGTTCCAACACAAAGCAATTTCTTAGGATTTAAGTTATTTTCAGACAGTGACTGCTTGATACTGTGACTTTGTGGGTTCGTGAAATAATAAAACGAGGTTACGAAACACAAAAACTACACTTTATTCTCCTCGAAATACACTATTCACCATTACAAAATTGCTAGAACCACAAACTGTTTATTTCTCTCAAAACTCTCCCCTCAACTGTCTCTCACTTCCGGTAACGATCGGCCATCATTTTTCATCGGCTTCGCGAGCCTACCACCAGGGTGACACTGCTCCCTCCTCAAGGCTGGTCGTCCCGAACAGCGTCTTCGTAGTGGGCCAGGCGATCCAGGTGTACCACCAACATCTTTCCTCGGGGCACCTTCTGGATCAAACCTGCTGTCCGGCCTTCCGGTCGCGCCGTCACCATCACTTCGCTCCTCGCGGGGACAACCACTTCGCTCAAGACGACCCTGCCAATTCCAAGGCGCTCTTCTGGTTGACGGAGTATAACCTCTTCTCCGTTGAGCCTTAGGACCGTCCTGCCGACGTCGACCGTCGCCTCGTGGCTCCTGAAGGCATCCAGTCCCAGAATCACCTCCTCAGCCACCTTCGCGACGAACACCCACAGACGCACGGCACTCCGTCCCAAGTTCAGCTCCAGTAGGGCCTCCTTCTCCACAGGCATGGTGTCGCCCGATGCTGTCACAAGCTCGTATGGTCGGCTCGGCTTCCTCGTCGGCAAACCCTTCGCCACGTCAGGTCTGATGATGGTCACGGCCGCCCCGGTGTCCACCAGCACGCGGCACGGCTTTCCTCTTACCCAGCCGTCCGCGATGAGGTTGTCATCCATCCGCCGGCTGATGGCGCAAATTGTCACTCTAGGGGATGGTGGTAATGGAGCCGACGTACCCCTCTCCACGCCGGGGCTTACTCGTTTTCCGGCTGCTCTTCCTGGTGTGGGCAGTCTCTCCGCAGGTGTCCGGGCTGCCCACACCCCCAACACAGGCCACTAGGTGTTCGCCGGCGTCCCTCAGCTGGTCTTCTGTCTCCGGCGCAGCGGACACTCCTCGTTCTCGACGTCGGGATAGATGCTACTTTGGCCGCCTCCATCCTTAATGCCGCTGTCAGCGCCTCGTGGATGGTTTTATATTCGCCGAGCATTAGGTGCTGACGAATCTCCGTGTCCCGTACTCCGTCGACAAAATTGTAGGTGGCTTCCCGGGATACGAACTCCAGTGGCAGGTCAACCAAGGCCTTGCTAGCCAGCTGCTCGATCGCTATGGCGAACTCCTGCAGCGTCTCCCCCGGCTGCTGCGACCTTGCCTTTAGTTGGCTGCGGTACGCTGCGGCTAAGCGGTGGTTCCCGAAACGATTCTCCAGGGCCTCCCAGATGTCCTTGGGCGCCGCCGTCGTCTGCACCGCGTTTAGGATTTCCGCGGCCCATTCCTGGAGGCTGGCTATTAACTGTGTGGCCTCCTCCTCCGGTGACCATCTGTTATGCTTGGCCACTGTGTCAAACTGGCGGCGGAAGACCTCGAATGTTGACGCGCCATCATATTTCGGAGGTTTGACGCGCGCCGATGTTGTGTCGCGTCCCGGTGCGTCAGCCTTCAAATCCTTCAGTCTCCTGCCGACGACGTCCTCAACCATGGCGTTCAGGGACTTGGCGTTATTGTCGGCCTTTTCCTCTAGGTCATTGAAGCGGTTCGCCAGGTCCTCGACGCGCTCGTCCACTTGGCCCATCCGCTTGCCCAGCTCCGTCACGTCATCCCTCACGCCGGCCAACTGTTCCTCAAATTTGGCGGCGAGGACCTCGTTCGCCTCCTTCATTTCTGTGGCCAGACTGTCGTTCGCTGCCTTCATTTCTGTGGTCAATTCGGTCTTTATTTCTTTCAACTCTGCGGCCAGGCTGTTATTTGCCGCTTCTGTTTTTGTTGTTAACTCGTTCATCTTCGCGGCCAAGTTGTTATTTGCCGCTTCCGACTTCGCTGTTAATTCGTTCATCTTCTGCAAAAGCATTTCCAATACCGATTCCATGGCCATAATCTTCGGTGATGTTGTTGTCCCTCTTCCTGACACCAGTTGTGACTTTGTGGGTTTGTGAAATAATAAAACGAGGTTACGAAACACAAAAACTACACTTTATTCTCCTCGAAATACACTATTCACCATTACAAAATTGCTAGAACCACAAACTGTTTATTTTCTCTCAAAACTCTCCCCTCAACTGTCTCTCACTTCCGGTAACGATCGGCCATCATTTTTCATCGGCTTCGCGAGCCTACCACCAGGGTGACAATACTTTGTACAATGCTATCAGCATCTTTTGATTGAAGTTCCACTACCGCAAACAAGGTAGATATAATTTTGCCTCGGCAACGGCTTAAGTACCGTATGACAGCTGCTAGAAGTTTAATCATAGACACATCAGTTGATTCATCTATAATTATATTAAATGTTTGATCACCAATATCACTAACTAGCTCTTTGAGGAGGTGAGGTCCTAGCACACTTTTTATTGTTTCACTACACTTGATACGATGTAAGTGAATGCCAGAGTATTTACTATCTACAAAAGCACTTTTACAAAGTTCGGATAACTGGTCGCACAATAGCAGTGAACAATGTTCGCACACAAACCTAGCCAGCTTGGCTTCCGCTTCTTGTATTCCTATTGAAGTGGATGCGGGAATGAAATATATTGTTTTCTGATGTTTACTTAAAAAGTTTATCTCTTTCAGAGTGAACTTTCAAATCATTTAACTTGGAATTAATTTCACATTTGCAATATTTGCAATACGCTCTTGTTTTGTCATTAGCAACAGGTTGAAGCCAACCCTTAAATTCATCTATGGATGAATACTATACCCCTGAGTATATTTTGGTGGCATTTTGCTACTTCAACACTTGGGAAAAAAATATTCGCAACAACACTACTCACTGTGTCAGCACAGAGCACGCGAACTTTTAGCACTGCAAAAGCATTAAGGTCCGTTGTCCGATCACAACAAGCAAGAACAACTAACTGAATTGAAAAAGAGAATGCCACTTAGCTACAGCGTTAGTGCAACACGCAGTTGACAGTGCCTGTGTAATTGCAATCAGAAATATGATATAGATTGCCACATATACCTGAATCAGCACAGTAAAGGGACTTCCCCCAGAGGTTTGAACTTGTAATCAGAAATATGACATAGATTGCCACATACACCTGAATCAGTACAGAAAAGGGACTTCCCCTAGAGTTTTAAACTTGACACGCGTGTTTATCCCAGCTAGGGCTCGGGTGTGACTAATCTGTGGATATGATGAAGTAAAAGCACCTGCGTAATTCCCTGTAAAAAGTTTCTGTTCCTGTTTAACAATCCTATAAACTGTAATTAAATATTTAAGTTTATCATTGTAATGTAACTAATATTTATTAATACAGCAAAAAAACTATAAAAAAAAGCTAAACGACAAATTTTCAGAGCCAAAAATGTAGCTGAAAACCAAAACCAAAATTGTGTAAACACTAGATTCAGCTACAAAAAAAGCTAAATTGGCAACACTGCTGCTTGAGGTTGGCCGCCCTCTATCTCCTCTAAACCCATCCTCCCTCCAGGGGATGCCCCACTTCGGTCATAGGTACAAAAACTCCAGTCGAAGTGCCGGATCCCTAAAATCCTAATATATCCTGTCCTATCCTATGCTATCCTATCCTATCCTATCCTACCCTACCCTACCCTATCCTACATAACCTCTTCATTTAGAACGCAAGGCGTTTTGTGTCTTATGGACTATACGTACATTGTGACGTCAATAGAAGCGGCCAACAAGTAAAGAGCGCACTATTCTAACGTAAACATCGGAAGTGATATCGCAGATAATTATAACCTTTTGCAAGTTTGTCCAGCTTGAACGTTCTGGAACACTGGAAATTTCTAAAAGCTGTAACAAGGGATCACTCTCACAAGTTGAGTAAGCCTCTCGGAGTGAGTGAGTGAACGAGTTAGCTAATCCGTTTCTGGTACGATAAACAGCGCTGTTTTCCGATTGAACTTGAACTACTAGAAGAGATTAGAAAGTCTTCCGTTCGACTCCCCAGCAGGTGAACTGTCCGGAAGTAGAGGCTACGTCATGCCGAATATTTCGTTACGTCGCGGGGAAAGTGAAATGTCAGTGACAATTCCATCTAGTTGACTATAGTGAAGTGACTGTGTGACAGAAGCGAAGATTTATTGAAGATTGAACAAGGTTATTAAGCGATAGTGAGCGAAGTGGCGGTTTGAAAACTGGACGAAAGCACAACATTTTAAAGTTGACATAAGCACCTGAGAGGCCAATGCACTTAAAACTTAATGGAGTGTCATCCAACTGGATACCCTGGGACATCAGCGATCAAATCTCTTCTTATCCCTGTTCTGATCTAAAAAGTGAGTAACAAGTGCAGGGTTGGCAAGGCAGTAAGCAAAATCCACAATACGTGTTGCGTCACACGACTATAAAACTCACCCGTAATTTAGTTAACTGAATTTGCCTCAACATTTATGCTATACGATTAAAACACTGAATTAAATACGAGTAACGAAACACTTAGTGTCACCTTTCTGAGAAATATCGAAGTAAAGTGGGATCAATTGAAATTATCAGACACAGGCATTTTTAAGCAGTTGACTTCAGGTTATGTAGGGTTAGGGAAGACAAAACAAAGAACACTGACAAGCAGATAGAACACTGGTCCGAGTGCTGTCTGGTTTATAAGTAGTTCATTTTATAATTGAGACTTAATTCGCAACTGAAGTGTTCACAGCAATAAAGCGGAATTAGCTCCTATCACACGATAGCTAAACTTGGATATGGATCGATTACTACTGGATGAAAGAGGGCTAGCAACAAACTCTACTGCAGTCAACGAAGGATGCTGACCCTTCCTATAGACCACTGACAGTTCAACCCTATTTCCTTCCCTCCTGGCTTTAAGGATCAGAAACACCTATGACTATTCTTTATCATTACTATTCAACGATAACCAAGTAAATTTCTATTGAGTAAGCAGAATTTCAATAAATATATTTTTCATAAACTGGTTGGAGTTAGCTTTAATTGTATATGCTTATAGTACTGTGCCAGCAGCAGCAGCGCCTGTTATGTAGCTCAGAACAACAAGAGACTAAATTGTAATGTAATTAATTTAATTGAAACAAGCAGGAGTGGCCATATTAGTACATAAACATTTAAAAAAATATTTTAAATCTTATCAATGGATAAATGAAAGAATAACAACAGTACAATTAAAAATTGAAAGAGGTAACATGACAGTTATAGGAGTATATGCACCTGAAGAAGGTAGAAGAATTGAGTCAGACGAATTTTATAATCAGCTTCAGAAGGTAATGGATGGTATAAATAAAAATTATTATTTAGTAATAGCTGGAGATCTAAACGCCAGAATTGGAAAGGTACCAATACAAAATATAAAAGGCAATAATGGAGAACAAATAGTGAATTACAATGGAAATAGTTTGATAAATTTCTCAAGTTATAATAATTTGAGAATAACAAATTCATTCTTTCGTCATAAAGATATACACATGTATACTAGAACTGAGAGAGGTTCTTGTTCAATCATAGGTTATGTCATCGTAAACCAAAATATGAAAAACTTAATTGTGGATACAAGGGTTTTTAGAGGCAGTGATGCACATACAGATCATTTTCTGCTTATAAGTAAAATTAGATTGCAAACAAAATGGTATGGACAATGGAAAAAATTAACATACCATATAAAGAAGAACATTATAATGTACATCTCTTAGAAGACGAAACTATAAGAGATTTATATAAAAAAGGATAATAAGCAATATGAGACAACATGAGGAATATAAAGAAAATGTTGAAGTAGAATGGATCACCATAAGAAATATTGTAGGAAAGGCAGCATTTGAAACTTTAGGTGCTAAGAAAGCAGGCAAGCAGAATAAGAGCCTAAGAATATGGAACGCTGAAATACAAGAATTAACCCTTTCACCGATATGGACGTCATATGATGTCCAAGTTAAAAGGCCCCAAACCGATATGGACGTGTATAGACGTCCTGCGCATACATGCATTTAATGCGTATTTAATGATAATTCTTTTAAACCTTATGTTTTACAGTAAATTTAAATAAATTCTATAAGAAGTAAAAGCTTACCTTTAAAAGTTTTTTCTTGAATGGTACACCTCAAAACATGGATAAACACACAAGGGCACATCTCCACATTCACGGCAAATCGTACTAGTTTCCTTTCGGACACCTTTCTTGCGGCACACCAAACATTTTCTGAAGGGACGCGACTTTTTTGCTGTGGGTGGTATCCTTTTAGGAAAATGTTTTCCTTCAAGTCTGAGGGGTGCTGGGGTGGTGGATTTTTTACCCCCTGTATGGAGAGGTCTCTGAATTTTATACTGCTCAATTAGGCTGCGAGCTATTGATATACGAAAGTCCAGGTACGTCATTGTCTTCCGTGGGTTTAGAGCTCTCCAAATTACTAAACAATTGTATATGGTTATATCCAGCTGGTGTAAAAATACTTTTTTATACCATTTGATTGTTTTTCGCAAAGAGGGATATGCGTGTAATACCTGATCTACTAGATCCACTCCACCCATATGCATATTATATTCCTGGATAATATCGGGCTTGAAAATTGACATTTTGTTACGAGCATCAATTTTTCCAGTGTCAATCATCAAAATTTTAGAGCTGCAATTGGATAATGCTGTAACAACCCTCCTGTCTTGCCAAGCAACATAGGTCAAGGGTGGGAGCTGATGCACCTGCATTTCTCCTCTTCTTAGAGCATTCGTATTCACATCTTTTGGCAAACCAATACGATTTGAACGTACTGTTCCAATTGCATTTGTTTTTCTTTTGTGTAAGGCCATGAATAATTTAGGGGAACTGTACCAATTATCTAAATATACAGTCCTACCCTGATCAAGTACAGATTCCATCAGGTGCATTACTATGGAACCAGATAACCCCAAATCTTTGTCTCCGGTGTTATCAGTCCCTTGGCCAGTGTATATGCAGCTATTGTAAAGATATCCTGTTTTACTTTCACATACATCAAAACTCTTTATGCCAAATCTGGCCCTCTTTGTTTTGAATTATTGTTTCCAACCTAAACGGCCCTTCCAAAGCATCAAGCTTTCATCAACAGTGATCTTTTCACTAGGCACATAATTTTCTTTGAATTTTGAAATAATGTAATAAAAAACTGGTCTGATTTTGGATAGCTTATCATTCACATTTTCTGTGCAGGTGAAATGAAGGAAGCGCAAAATGGAAGTAAACCTGTTATTTGACATGCATTTCCCAAAAAATGGGGTAGCTAGCATGTCGTCTGTAGACCAGTACATGTCTAGCGTAGGTTTACGAATAACACCCATGAGCATAATTAGACCAAGTAGTCTGTAAATCTCATTCATTGTTACTTCTGTCCACTTCTGCAATCTACTCTTAGGTCCTAAATTGCCTTTAGAAATCAGGTCTTCGTTCACCCTACTCGCATATACATTTGTTTCCGAAACAATGAGAGACAGTAAGTCAGTAGTAAAAAATTTTGTGAAAATGTCAATTGGTTGGCTGTCAGAAGTTAGTTGAGTATGCAGTTGTACACCAGAGGTTGTGCTCGTGAACGTATGTCTATTAGTGTTAAGAGTTATTTTGACACCTCCATAATGTTGATTCTTCACGAACACCTGTCGGAAATGAGTCATTTTCCTCCTCACTGCTACCTATATCCTCAACACCCCCCTCAAAATCTGAAAACTCGTCATCAATGTCCAAATCACTGTCTAACAGCAAAAAGTCTTCCACATTTTCTGATGTAATATCAGAAGCCCGCACTCGTCCTACACTAGCTAATTGATTTGCTACATTACTAGTTGAAGCCATGATTAGCACTGAGAAAACTATTTCAACTGTGATTTAGCTAAAGAAATTGCTTGGAACTCTGATGCAATCTAAATTACAATGTCAACTGAGCGAAGAAAGAAGTTACGTCAGCTAACATAAACTTCCGTTGTGCAATTAGAGAGATGCTGACGGAGTTTCCTTCTAGGGTGTATAACGCAATATAAACAGTTATTATTACGTGTTAGCATGAACTGAAACCTAGAAACCTTGAACCCAACACTTCGTTTATTCAGCTGATATACACATATAGCTTGTAAAACAAAAGTACTCAGAATTAAACGCGTTCGACGCAAAGAATGGCTTTCTTTACGTGATACAAATTAATGAAATTTCATCGCTTTATTAATATAGTCTCTATTTTAATGATTCCTGCAGATGTATACAGCTTTTAATGGGCTTTTAACAAGTTTTTGTTTCCCTGAAATAACTTAGAAAATACGGAAGATACGAATATTTATTTATGAAGCATTTTTGCAGCATTTAACAATTTAAATGTCTTGTTCTGTTTATTGGATATCCGTTCCCGGCCGTGCAGGGTTTAAATGGCCATCGGCGAAGCGGTTAATAAAAGAAAAAAAAATGTATTCACAGTACTTGAATGACAGATCAGAACAAAACAGAATGAATTATAAGGCAAGAGCATAAGTTAAAATATATACAAGGAAACAAAATAGAGAACACTGGGACAAATACATAGCAGATCTAGAACATAACCTACATGGCCGCCAAGATAAAGTTTATAAATTTATTAGAAACCTAAATTCAATGGAAAAAGACAAAGCAAATATAAAAATCATTAAAGATGAAGAATTAGAGGAATATTATAAAAATCGCTGGAACACAGGGGATAAACAAAATTGGGAAATCGATAAATTATACAGAGCAGAAGTAGACTGGTTAGAAGTAGAAGAATTAATGGAAAGTATAGCTAAAAGTAGAAATAGAAAAGCCTGCGGAATAGATAATATTAATTTAGAATTAATTAAATATGCGCCTAAAGAATTACATGACAGATTACTGTATCTATATAACAAGTGTTGGGAAACAAAAGAAATACCGCAAGAATGGAAGATAGCTAAAGTGATAACAGTATTTAAGAAAGGGGAAAGAACAAGACCTGAAAATTATAGAGGGATTAGTTTATTGTGTGCTGCCTACAAAATATATGCCAAAATAATAAGTACTAGGTTAAACAAAATAACAGATGCAATACTCCTAGAAGAACAAACTGGTTTTAGAAAAGGAAGAAGCGCCATTGACAATGTTTTTACTCTTAAACAAATAATAGAAAACCGACGAGAACAAAATTTAGAGACGCACTTACTATTTATCGACTATTATAAAGCTTTTGACAAAGTATCACGAATGATACTGTGGAAAATTTTAAATAATAGAGGTATACCTTTACAACTAATTGAAGTTATAAAAAGTATGTAAATTGACACAAAAATAAAAATAAATAAAAGAGAACCAGTAATAGTTAATGGTGGCATAAGACAAGGTTGTCCTTTATCAACCGCACTTTTTAATTCGTATGTTGACGAAATAGTAAGGATTTGGTCGAATAAAGTCAATGAAGGCATTAATGTATCAGGAGCTAAATTCAAAACTATGTTGTATGCAGATGATCAAATAATAATAGCCACAAATGAAGATGACCTGCAGAAAATGCTGTACAGTCTAGATAAAATTGCTACAGAATATAGAATGAAAATATCAGCAAATAAATCCAAAACCATGGCATTTAAAGGAATTAATCCAGTAAGATCAAATATAGTGTTAGATAACATAATAATTGAGCAGAAATCACACTTCAAGTATTTAGGATGTAATGTCTGGTACCAACGGAAGCTGATTTAATAGAGAAAATAATTAAATTTAACTATATAACAGCACAATAAAAAGAACATTAAAAAATAAAGCAAGAAAGGACTCTATAATAAAACTATACAAAACAATGGCAATACCAACTCTGATATATGGATCAGAAACATGGACACTAACAAAAAGAAATAGTACGAGAATACAGTCATCAGAAATTAAAGTCATAAGAGCAATAGCTGGATATACCAAAATTGATAAAAAACGTAGTCAGGATATTAGGACAGAATTAAAAATAGAAGAAATAATCATTCTATTGAATGAAATAGAAATAAATGGAAAGAACATGTTCAGAGAATGAATAATAACAGAATACCAAAAAATAGCCTTAAACTATAAACCTATAGGAAGATGAAACCAGGGAAGACCGAAGAAAAGGTGGCAGACCAATTTGGAGCCGGAACGGGTTAAACAATCCAAAACCGTTAGGTAGAAGAAGAAAGAAGAAGAAGAAGAAGAAGAAGAAGAAGAAGAAGAAGAAGAAAGAAGAAGAAGAAGAAGAAGAAGAAGAAGAAGAAGAAGAAGAAGAAGAAGAAGAAGAAGAAGAAGAAGAAGAAGAGAGAAGGGAAGAAGAAGAAGAAGAAGAAGAAGAAGAAGGAAGAAGAAGAAGAAGAAGAAGAAGAAGAAGAAGAAGAAGAAGAAGAAGAAGAAGAAGAAGAAGAAGAAGAAGAAGAAGAAGAAGAAGAAGAAGAAGAAGAAGAAGAAGAAGAAGAAGAAGAAGATGAAGAAGAAGAAGAAGAAGAAGAAGAAGAAGAAGAAGAAGAAGAAGAAGAAGAAAGAAGAAGAAGAAAGAAGAAGAAGAAGAAGAAGAAGAAGAAGAAGAAGAAGAAGAAGAAAGAGAAGAAAGAAGAAGAAGAAGAAGAAGAAGAAAAGAAGAAGAAGAAGAAGAAGAAGAAGAAGAAGAAGAAGAAGAAGAAGAAGAAGAAGAAGAAGAAGAAGAAAGAAGAAGAAGAAGAAGAAGAAGAAGAAGGAAGAGAAGAAGAAGAAGAAGAAGAAGAAGAAGAAGAAGAAGAAGAAGAAGAAGAAGAAGAAGAAGAAGAAGAAGAAGAAGAAGAAGAAGAAGAAGAAGAAGAAGAAGAAAGAAGAAGAAGAAGAAGAAGAAGAAGAAGAAGAAGAAGAAGAAGAAGAAGAAGAGAAGAAGAAGAAGAAGAAGAAGAAGAAGAAGAAGAAGAAGAAGAAGAAGAAGAAGAAGAAGAAGAAGAAGAAGAGAAGAAGAAGAAGAAGAAGAAGAAGAAGAAGAAGAAGAAGAAAAGAAGAAGAAGAAGAAGAAGAAGAAGAAGAAGAAGAAGAAGAAGAAGAAGAAGAAGAAGAAGAAGAAGAGTAGTTACAGATCATTGCGCAAATTCACAACCACAGATTACAAGATATCAGTAATGGAACTAAACATTAGATACTTTACACTTTGAATGAGTAGAACCAGACTGAAAATTTCAGTGCCATAGCTGGGATTTGAACCACGGATCTCCCGCTGTCCGTGCGGCTTATTTAACCAACTGAGCACTTTGGCCAACATGTCGACATGACATTAAATTAAGTACTTACATGCATAGTAAGTCGCCACAAAAGATGCGTGTCCCATAGCATATGAGAACCCCTAGTGGTCTACCGGGAAACATGAGTCAGCTGAGAAATTTATGTCATGTCGGCAATGTTGGCCATAGTAGCTCAGTTGATTAGAGCAACCGCATGGAGAGCGGGAGATCCGTGGTTCAAATCCCGGCTATGCATTGAATTTTTCAGTCTGGTTCTACTCATTCAAACCTTAGCCTACACACGGCTAGTGAGGAAGAAATGATTATTTCATCACTTTACACTTTGTTACATTTTAAAATGTGATGCAGTAAGGTATGCAAGGTTGCTAGTAATGATAGTCAAGGTCTCCAAGTTCAATTTATATATTGAAAGGGTTAGTGTTGTGTTTTTAAAACCCCAGAGGTGAAAGCCAATGTTTTCATAACGTGATTAGCATAATGGGTTTTATTATAAACTTTATACGCATTAACATTAATAGCGAAAACATTCAAACTGTGATCAAAAGTTCGAACCCAGTCCAGTTACATCTGTGCTGTGTTTGTCTGCCTTAACGTTAGACGCTGAAGGCACAGTTTCCTCTTTTTTTTCTTTGTTTACCAACAGCACGAGTTGAAGACTAACTCAGTTGACGATCCAAATACCTCCTGCACACTAGCTCTCTACTTACAGTTGATCAGATTCCGAAAGCGGCTCAATTTCTTCCAAATCAGAGGTCTTCGATTCACTGCTGTCGTCATCGTCATCACTTTCGTTCTCACATTGATAATTACGCGATCTGCTACATTGTCAACCATGCCCTCCAGATCCCACATGTGCTGCTCTTTATTAATAACATGTTGAACACATTCGAGCCAACTTTCTTTAGTAACTTCTTTAAATGCTCGGTATACTAATTCTCGCACTTTAGCTAGCTTGAACGTCGTATTGTTCCGTGCTACACAACCCTTAACCTGGCTCCAAATTAATTCTATTGGGTTAAGCTTGCAGTAAGAAGGGAGGAATCTGAGTACTTTATGTCCCGGCTCTTTCGGCAAGTGTATCGATGACATATTTTTCATATATATATATTTATGCATCCCTTAACCAGACCTAACAGATCAATTTTTGCCATTGATTCGTCATAAGTTATGTTTTTTGACCTCAGCCAAGATGAAACTTCAGCTCTTTTCCATGAATTGTTAGGAATGTGCTCCATTCTTGCTGATTGATAAGGGGCTTATTCAATTATTATGACGCTTCCAGGCTCGAGTTTGGGAAGCCCATAACAAACCAGTTTCTTAACACATCCCCAGTCATTTCGTCATCATAATCACCATACTTCTTAGATTCAAACACAAGTTTAACATTGACAGCAAAGCCATTCTCACTGCCGATATGCAAAATAATTAAACGCCGGCCTTAACCACTCGGAGTTTTTTAATCCCGCACTCAAACAGCACAAAAATGCACACTTTAATAGTGTCTGTCACTCCATACTTTGAGGGCACGTGCTCCTCATTAACCCATGTTTCCTCCAAGTAGTACAGAGGTCACCCTCCTTCCGTATTTTTTTTTATGTCCAGCAAATACCGCCTACGCCACTCTGCTGTATCCTCCCTATCAACTGTTACACATTTTTTTATTGCAGCTAATGAATTCAAAGCCTATCTCCTTAAGAAGAGAGTACAAACTGGTCCCTTTTAATGTTAGGTAAATCACTGTCACAGTTCACTGCATTCAACACTTTATTTATGGTAGGGGATTCGTTTTTGAAAAAAAATGTCATGCACTTTACGTCGCACAGCTGCCTTTATAAACTCATCACATTGTCCTAACACTGGCTGCTCACGTTTTCGTTTCCTCCCTGGCGTTGTTACTCTCCCCTAAGAAGCTTTCTGTTTACGCGCGCTATAAACTGCTGACATCTACACTCCAATAAACTCTGATGTTAACTTTACCGGATCGTTTATAGCCATGGTAGGATATTCCTCCGAAAGCTTATTAAACACATTCAGTACAGCAACTTTCGCACCGCTCCTTAAAGGTTTTCCTCGCACATGTTTAACAAAACCGCTTGTCTCCATGCTGCACGCTAAAATGGCGCTGTGACAACTGGAAAAGCTGAGATAACCGCGTGGTTTTCAAAATTAGAAAATTCAATTTTCTGCGATGTATTGCAATACATTACACTCCATGTTAATTCTGTTCTATTATACTATATTATTACAACAATTCGAATGGTTACTGAAAGCAGGTAAACCAGAAAGCTTAATAAACAGAGGAAGTATTGAAACCCAATAGCCAATGAGGTTTTTTCCGCCACGTGCTTTTTGTACATTTAGTTTATTCTTACAGCGAATAGATAGTAGTGATATTATAAAATTGTGTATCAAACTGTAATACAGATGGCTCGCGATATTCTGATCATCCAGACAATCCACCTCATGTGGGATGCCCTTTTGTGGAGTTGCTTTATAGAGGATACAGACTTGCACCTAATTGCTCTATATGCCCGATCGATTTTTTTCCCCACTGAATCAAGCATTGGAGTGGTGTCACAGTAATAACTATAGCGCATGTATACACAGTGATTCCCAGGCATTTGTCAGTGTTATCGGAGATAAATATACTACATATTCACTTGCTATCAAAATAAGGACCGATATTATAACAAACACCAATCACGTGTGTATCACATGGTTAGAGGCCATACGGGTATACATAAAAATGAGAGAGCAGATGAAATTGCTAAGCGGTACGCATTATTCCAAAAGGAATTCAGTTTTAAAGAGTCTGCAATCATATTTGCTAAAAAAAAAAAAAAAAAAAAAAAAAAATTAAAAAAGAAATTTTTGAAATGTGGAGCAGTACATGAATAAATAGTGATAAAGGACAAATCACTCGAAATTTATTTTTTCCTCCTGTTAATGATAGTGTAAACTGCAAGTACTTTTCACCTAATTTTATTTTGACCGAGTTGCTACCGGACATTGAAATTTAAACTTACTTCGAAGATTCCATATAGACTCTCCTGATGGTTACCTATGTAAATGTGAAAGTGTGATGAAAGTGTTGAACACTTAATATTTAGATGTGATCTTCATTCCAAAAAGATATATAATTTTATCAACACCTTTCATATCGTAATACAGATCTTCAAACACCGTTGTTTAACGTATTCCTTAAAACATGTTGCACTTCAGCCTTTGAACACTTTATTGGCCAAATTTTTAAAACGTTATAATTATTAATCAAGTTTTGTTATTTCGATCTTTGTATTTTTGTGTTTTGTAACTAGAACCGTAACATACCTTACTGATAAAAAAGGGTTACTTCTTTTGGATAATAATAATAATAATAATAATAATAATAATAATAATAATAATAATAATAATAATAATAATAATAATAATAATAATAATAATAATAATAATAATAATAATAATAATGATAATGATAATGATAATGATAATGATAATGATAATGATAATGATAATGATAATGATAATGATAATGATAATGATAATGATAATGATAATGATAATGATAATGATAATGATAATGATAATGATAATGATAATGATAATGATAATGATAATGATAATGATAATGATAATGATAATGATAATGATAATGATAATGATAATGATAATGATAATGATAATGATAATGATAATGATAATGATAATGATAATGATAGTGATAGTGATAGTGATAGTGATAGTGATAGTGATAATGATAATGATAATGATTATGATGATGATGATGATGATGATGATGATGATGATGATGATGATGATGATGATGATGATGATGATGATGATGATGATGATGATGATGATTGTGTTCTTAGATTTAGCTACCTTTTATTGCATGAATGTCTAGAGTAGCTATGATGTATAGTGAGGGAATACTGAACGAACAAATAAAATAATTGTGTAAGAAAGAATGTGCTTTGTAGTTTGTATATGTTAGGGCAGATCACTAGAGTGTTTAATTCTTTTTCTAATCCCACCAATTAAAATACGTTGGTGTATGCTCTCATTTGTGTTGTGATCTAATCAATCACACGAATTAACATGGCGACCTGGAATAAGAATATGCGAATGAGGAATGTCAAAGAGACACTGAATATCACTGATAACCAGGTCTAGGATTTTGATGACGCCATCATTTTCCCTTATACAGCAGGCATTGCTCTTAAGTATTAAAATCCTCAACACGAAACTCAAGTTATTAAAATATTAATTTAGTTGGGCTCCTTTGCGTCAAATTTTCCTTTTTTGAAGTTTAAGATCTTTTTTCCAATTGTTACGTCATGTTTTGGACTTCTTTGGTTTTACTTCCGTTTTTGGTCTTTTTTCTTTCTTTTTTACAAGAAATTTCACTACCTAAATTATTAAATTATTTTAATCTGAGAAAATAAATGGATACATGAACAGTGGGTTGTCAATGTACATGCTAGAAGTCGGTTTCTTACCAATGCTGTGAGTACATACACGGTGTTCATTTTTATCTGTGATTTTACCGCGCAAAATTTAACGTGATTAATAGCATCGCTGATGGAGCGAGTTTATACACGGTGTTCATTTTTATTCGATATTTCCCGCCCTCCGAAGAGCAAGAATGACGTCATAGTTCACTGGTCAGTCTATCTTGAAATCATAGTGCCCTTGCTGATAACTAATACAACCAGCTTCCCCTGGATAAGATCACAGAGCATCATGTCTTCGTGGTTGAATGCTACTTTCGTACCGGCATTAAAATTGGTGCGACATATAAATATAATTTAAACCGCTGCATAGAGGAGTTTATGCAACACTAACCGGCATTCAGACAAGTCCCTCGGAGGGTAATGTTCTCGAAAGTGTCCAGGTCCCGTCAAATTTACATACTTTTATTTGCAACATAAACGTCTTACGTTTTATCAGTATACGATATAAGTTTTTTTGTCATTCTCACGCTTAATTACAATGTCTATTAATGTTGGTATCCTTGTGTCTTTTATAACCAATATTTCCAAGATACAGAATTAGTTACTCGCAGAAAGAGAGACACTGTACGCTATAAAGTTACTGGTTCCAATCTAGAAGCAATAAATAATGCTATGACAGAAAGGTCTCGAGCATATCTTCTCGCAATACAGGCAGTGTTTAAGGAGAAGAGAGAAAGGAAATATAAGAAAATGGACACATAAGACTATGTAATAGATATATTTTCTTATTTAGACTTGGATAAAAGTTTTGTACATATTGTAACACTAATTTATTTTTCATTCGTAGAACACGTTCTGCCAATTGTCTGGTTTATAATGAAGTTACATTGTGAGGAAACTGTGGGTGATAGAAAAGAATTTAGATCATATTGAAATATTTCTATGTGACAAGTTTACAACATGCATACATGTCTATTATAACACAAAAAACATATACTCTTTGTGAAATAGGTGCTCATTGACTTGTCAATTCGCATATTCTTCATGATCTACTTTTATGGCTACATAATTAACTTTGCAGTGCATTGCAGTATATAGTTTTTTAAAAACCGTTATCGTATCTACGCAGCAGGAAAAATTACGCACCTTTATATTACGCGGGCAGACCCACCTCTCAAATAGTATATTTACCTGGCAGTAGAGGGAGGCCTCAAAGCTGCTGTCAGCACATCAAATACAATCGCAAGCCACTAGGAGAATCGTAGGTATAGAGGTATAACTCGCTCCATCAGCGATGTTACTGATGACGTCAAATTTTGCGCGATAAAATTACAGATAAAAATGAATACCGAGTGTACGATTCCCCTAGCCTCTTGTGATCGTATTTGAGTGCTGACAGAAGCTATGAGGCCTTCCTGTACCGACAGATAAATATACTATTTGAGAAGTGGGTCTGCACGCGTAATATAAAGGTGCATAATTTCATCTGCTGCGTAGATACAACTGTTTTTGCTTCTAGACTGGGACCAGTCCCTTTATAACGTCCAGTGTCTCTCTTTTTGCGAGTAACTAATCCTGTATCCTGGAAATATTTGATGCACCTATTGGTTTTAAAAGACATTAATGGACATTGTAATTAAGCGTGAGAATGACAAAAAGTTTATATCTTATACCAATGAAACGTAAGACGTTTATGTTGCAAACAAAAGTATGTAAATTTGACGGTACTTGGACACTTTTGACGGTATTACGCTCCGAGGGACTTGTTTGAATGCTGGATAGCGTTGCATAAACTCATCTATGCAGCGGTTTAAATTATATTTATATGTCACACAAATTTTAATGCCAGTACGAAAGTAGCAGTCAACCACGAAGACGCGGTGCGCTGTGTTTTTATCCAGGGGAAGCTGGTTGTATTAGTTACTAGCGCAACTACACTCAGAGCGCTGCAATTTGCTTACTCTTCCGCAAAGGTTACCGCTTCTTCTCCGTAGAGGGCACTATGATTGCAAGATAGACTCCCCAGTCATCTATGACGTCATTCCTGCTCAATCGGAGGGCGGGAAATAACGAATAAAAATGAACATCGTGTATACCGTTGGGACGCTAAGGGTTGATACCGAAATTAAAGGATTGACATAAGTAAAGAATCATGATGGATTTCAAAGGAATGTGGGTTCTTTGTTACAACACGTGCAAGGGCAGTTGAGTCGAATAGCAGTTGGGGGAGAATAGTTGTTATAACAAAAGAAATGTAAGAACCAGTGTTCTTAGCAGATTTCTAAAGGATAGCACTTGACTGTGTGAATAGGGTATTCTTCGGATCCTTCATAATGGTGACAAAATAGCCACAGAGGGTATATTTGGTTGAATAATGGGTTTCCAGAAAGTTAAAGCGATATACTCACACGCAGCTGTGAGGACAGTCAGTCAGTTCATGGCTGGTAAGCCATTAAGACAGTCCGAGGCGTGAGGGCGATTAGGACAGTCCTCTTGTTCTGTCTTGGGCTAGACAGACCAGAAATGAGAGAAGATATTGGTCGGTACATATATACGTGAAGAACGAATTAAGTTTTATCGAGTAATATGCATTCCGCCTTCAGTAACTTTAAACAGTGATATTGGTAATCCTTGGTCGGCAACGTCGAGTTTAATGTAATAATAAAAGAAGCAGTCAATAAACCAGTTTGAAACGGGCATTCCAGTGTCATTAAAACTGTCCATCTCATACATATCCACCCATACCCTGTGAGAAACCTCATTGCTTTACCCTGAGCCACAAATTATATTGCTTCAAACTGTAGCGCCAACGTGGTAATCTTTGCTCGCCAATATATTATAGCTTCAAACTAGCGCCAAAGTAAAACTCGTTGCACGCCACATATATTGTTGCTTCAGGGTCATACACCCCGGTGGGGTTGAGCTAAAACTGCTGCATAGATAAGTGAAGGGATGAAAGACCAATCAGCTTAAATGCAAGAAAAACAAACTTCCAATAAAAACTAGCATACATCACTTGATAGACATGAACTAGAAAAGAGGCATTGATAGATGAGCCAGCGTAGGGTCAGAGCGCGAGAAAGCGAGGCAAGTCGTGCCACTTCACCTGAGAGATTTCAGCGGCTAGGAAGGACTTCACCGCGACGCGATACTTCGCGTGTGAATTTGCACCGTTAAGGTGACTGTAGAGTCAAACTTAATAGTAGGTGTCAGAACGCGAAACCAGGTAGCGTGAAGGAAGGCGTGATATAATTGTAGGGGCGAGCAAGTGAGGGGGAGAACAACCTTACAATTTAATTATTAAATGAATAAACTTGTGAGAGAAACCGATGAGGAAGCATTGTTTACTTGAAGTCAAACATTGGTGGCTGGCGTCGGTGTCCACAATGATGGCGCCGCCTAGAAGCACTGCATATTGTCTTCTTCAGCTGCTGGAAAGTGCCTTCGGCGTCCTACGTCCGCGCATAAGGCCGGTGTTCTTCTGTCAGGTGGGTGACGGTCTTGGCGATGTTGGAGAAGCCCTATATGAAGCGGCGGTAATAATTGCACAGCCCCAAGAAACTGCGCATTTCTCGCTTATCCTTCGAGCGAGGCAGGTCTCTCATGGCCTGTGTTTTCTCCGGGTCTGTGGCCACTCCGGTTGGTGATACTATGTGGCCTAAGTAGTTGACTTCCTTGCGCAAGAGCTGGCACTTCTTCGCGTTCTGCTTCAAGTTGGTCACCTGCAGTGTCTGTAGCACCTTGCTCAACTTCTCGAATGGTCTTCGAATGTCTTTCCGACGATGATGATGTCGTCTAGGTAGAGCAGGCAGGCATCTTAAGTCAGTACTCTTATTACTGACTCCAAGAGTCGTTGGAAGGTAGCTGGTGCGTTGTAGAGACCAAAGAGCACAACTGTGAACTGCCAAAGCCCTTGGCCTGTCGAGAATGCGGTCTTCTCCTTGTCTCTCGGGTTTAGAGCCACCTGCCAGTAACCCGACTTCAGGTCTAGAGTCGAGAACCACTGCGCACTAGCAAGCGTGTCCAGGATATCGTCAATCCGGGGTAAGAAGAAGCCGTCCGTCCTGGTGGCAGAGTTAAGCTTCCTGTAATCCAAGGAGAAGCGTAGCTCACCGTTCTTCTTCGTCAGCAAGACTACAGGAGAACAACAAGGGCTATCAGACTCCTCAATCGCTCCCCTGGAACTCATGTCCTCCAACATGTCTGGTACCCCTGTTTGTTTTGCAGCGGAACGCGTCTTGGCTGAAGACGCGCTGGTATCGTCCCAGCAGTTGCCGAACCTTCTCTAGCTGCTCTGCGGTCAGGTGATCGGCCACCCTCTCCAGTAAGCCTTCCAGCTGGGGCACTAGGTGTTGCGTCGGCACTGGCTTCAGGGTCTGGTCGATTGGCGTTACGCTGACAATGGGCTTGCACGTGCCCAACTCGTCCCGACCTGGACGCCGTGATCGGTGTCTGTTGGAGTAAGCAGGCTCACAGGCACCTTCCTCTCTGCAGGGCAACAATGTCCTGGCTGCACAAAGTCCGTCCACAGGTGTCTTCCGTTCCAGCATCTTGTTCTTCGTCCGCTGTTCTTCTAGTCGTACCGTCACCACCACCTCACTTCTCGCGAGGACAACCACGTCTTCCCTTAGGACGACGCTGCAGATTCCAAGGCGTTCTTCGGATGCCGGAGTATTACCTCTTCTCCATTGAGCCGCAGGACCTTCCTGCCGACATCGGCCGTCATCTCGTGGCTTCTGAGGGCATCCAGCCCCTGTATCACCTCCTCAGCTACCTTCGCGACGAACACCCACAGACGCACGGCACTCCGCCCCAAGGTCAACTGCAGCAGGGTTTCCCTCTCCACAGGAAAGGTGTCACCCGATGCCGTAACTAGCTGGTATGTTCGGCTCGGTTTACTCGACGGCAAACCCCTAGCTACGTCAGGTGTAATGACGGTCACGGCTGCCCTGGTGTCCACCAGCACGCGGCATGGCCTCCCTGTCACCCAACTGTCCGCGATGAGGCCGTCATCCATACGATGGCTGACGGCGTAGGCGTGCCCCTTACCACGCCAGCCTTTACTCGTTTTCCGGCTGCTCTTCCTGGTGCGGGCAGTCTCTCTCCAGGTGTCCCGGCTGGCCACACCTCCAACGCCCCTACTTGGTCTTCGCCGGTATCCCTCGGCTGGTCTTCGGTCTCCATTGTAGCGGATACTCGTTGCTCTCGAAGTCGGGGTAGCAGTCACCTTGGCCACCTCCATCCTCAATGCAGCCATTAGCACCTCGTGGATGGTGTTGTAGTCGCCGAGCATTAGGCGCTAATGCATCTCGGCGTCTCATACCCCGTTGACGAAGGTGTAGGCGAATTCTCGGGATACGAATTCGGTTGGGAGGTTGACCAAGGCTTTACTGGCCAGCTGCTCGATTGCCAGGGCGAACTCTTGCAGCGACCCCCTGGCTGCTGCGTCCTAGACTTCAGCTGGCTGCGGCTATACGGTGGTTCCCGAGCTGGTTCTCCAGGGCCTCCCAGATGTCGTTGGGTGCCGCCGCTGTCTTGACCGCATTCAGCAAATCTGTGGCCTGTCCCTGGGGGCTGACTGTTAGCTGTGCGGCCTCTTCTTCTGGCGACTACTTGTGGTGCTTGGCCACTGTGTCAAATTGGCGGTGAAAGACTTCAAAGTTGACGTGCCATCGCAATTAGGTGGTTTGACGCGCGCAGATGTTGTGTCGCGTCCCAGCACGTCGGCCTATAAATTCTTCAACCTTCTGCTGACGATGTCTTCCACTATGGCGCTTAGGGACTTGGTGTTGCTGTAGGCCTTTCCTTCTAGGTCATTAACGCGGTTCGCCAGGTCTTTGACGCGCTCGCTCAACAACGTGATAACCACCACGGTAGCTTGGATGGTAACGTTTCTGCTCACGTTCATGAGGTCTGGAGTTCGAATCTCGGTCAGGGTTAGTTACCTAGATAAGGGTTCTTTCCGGAATTTTCCCTTATCCTGAAAAACGAATGTTGGGTAACTCTACGCTCTACTGACCCTAGGCTCATTTGAGCATCATTTCATCCATTCCACTCATCGTCCGATATGACTTAATATTGTGACTTTGTGGGTTCGTGAAATGAAAAGTCCAATTACACAAACTCAACAATGTTCTTTATTTCCACCGACTTACAGTTGAACACTTGCCAATTACACAAAATTACGTAATGCACACAATTACGATTCACCAGTTCGTCCGTTACAATTGCACTCGTAATTACGTACGGTCTTCTCACTAGCACTGCGTCCTTACACCAAGAACTGACTGACTCACTGTCTCTCTGAAACCCTTTTTTATAGGAATGTCACTGTTTTTCTAGAAGTCTCTGGTTTCCAAAGGAAGGTTCCAGATGGCCGTGGAAGAGAGAGAAGGGGCCGGCAGCGCAAGCGACACTTCTTCCAACCTTCCCCCTCAGTTAGTGACAGAGACTGATGAGTGGGCGTGCCCCAGCTGTCTCGGGGTCCTTCCAGCGGTCGCCGGTCATCCCTTTCCCTAATTGGGTGACAATATTGAAGGACGAAAATTACAAAAAAAGAAAGAAACACCGTGAAAGACGCCGGCCAGCTGCTCTTTAAATATGGTGGCGAGGGCCTCGTTCGCAGCCTTTATTTCTGTGGCTAATTGGGCCTTCATTTCGGTTAATTTGGCCTTCATTACTGCAACCAGGCAGTTGTTCGCCGCTTTCATTTCCGCAGACAGGCTGTCGTTTGCCGCTGCCTTTTCCGTGGCCAGGCTGTCGTTCGCCGCTTTTATTTCCTCCATCTTTTGCAAAATCTTGGCCAATGCAGCTTCCATCGTCGTGTTTCACTCCTGACACCAAATGTTACTTTGGGTTCGTATAAATAAAAGTCTTGTTTGCATAAATTTAAAATGCTCTCTATTACAAGTAAAACACGCTTTGTACAGCGCTGGCAATAGCAGAATGACGTGACACAGATGCAGTCTTCAAGGTCTCTCGTTGCTTCACCATACGTAAACAAACGAAAAAATTCACTTGCGGTACACTTCAAATAGCTGCACACACAATTAACAGCTCACTAGCAACTGACTCACAACTGGACTTTTGCGGGTTTTTATACCTCCAGCCATTGTTCTAGAATTCAGTGGATCGTTCGACAACAATCACGATGGCAGCGGGATATTCCAGAAAATCTCATCTTTCTCTCTCTCTGTTTCCCCCTCTCTTTCAGCAAGCATCCAGCTCCGCGCCCACGCGTTGGCCGCGGCCCGCTGTACAACAATGCCTCGGCGACAATACGAAGCAAAAGAATCGCTCATGCAAGGTCTATATAATCCTAGTCATCGAATGGCATCACACAACGAGTACTACTGTATTTCCACTGAAGTCTCAGAATTGAATTTTTGGGTGTAATGCAATACTTTCTCTGTATCCAATACTGTGTACGTAGTAGAGAATATAAAAACAGCTATGAGTAATAACGGACAAGTCAAATAAAAATTCCTCAGTAAATTGCCAACCTAAAAGTTGAGCCTTTTCTCTCGAAAATAAAGACCCTTTAATACAAATGGAAAACATTCTAAGGCCTTTTCAGTTGTTTACACTGTTCTTCTCTATTATCAGTACTACACACGCTACTTCAAGCCTGGGAACAGCGTCTTTTCGCTCGCTGCAGAACAAAATTCGGTCATGCTACTGCCGCCCGTGTAACTGGATGTACCTTATTGCGTTCTGCAACTGTTCTAACGCATGAAGGGATATCTGTCTACCTGAAAGACGGGCAGTTGGGCCACCTAGAAGATCACCTAGTAACAAGAGAAATGTGCTACATAAACATCTTCTACCATTCCTATCGTGCCCACGCACTCAAGTATCATATACAATACACAGTGTGGTTAGATATATGCGTAATATCTATCACAGTTATATACAAGTATTTGATCCGACAGCATGGGTGATGTATATACACACATTTTGTAGTAAACAGCTCCACCAGCTGAACAGATTTTCTCCTCCCATACCTCGGCCCCCGGTTGCCTTTTTTCTAGTAGTCAGACTGTATAAGGTTGAGATTATTCATAACGAGTAAAGGAAATCTTCTACCTGCTACCTCTTACTTCTATTCTTAACCTTCTACTTCATGTTTTGCTCCGAAGCATATCCTGTATGTTATACATTTGAAACTTGTTTCGTAAACTCTTAATGTTAACAGATATACTGGCAGATAACTCAAATAATTAGACGGCTTTTGTAACGTAGAGTTTGTTGGGATTAACGGCTAAACTTTCCCGTTACAAAAGGGTTTGTTCATGCTGTTTTCATCAGTAAATAAAAACTGGTCTATACAGAACAAATTAGGAAAGCATATTAGAGCAAAATAACGGTATTATAATGTGAACTACATACAAAACAGTTGGAGCATTATATGAATACATGAAAATCTAACATCGGATTAGTAATATTAGGTATATCTAATCGTCGTTCCAGACTAACCGTGTGTAGGCAAAGGTTTGTACAGGTAGAATCAGATTGAAAAATTCAGGGCCATAGTCGGGAAATGCTTAAGTCCCAGGCTTTATAGTTAAAACTATTAGGTAAATCACACTAGCCGTGTGTAGGTGAAGGTGGAAGAATTATTGTGGAAGAACGATTAATTTCCATGAATCTACCTGATAGTGGTAACTATGAAGCCTGGGACTTAACTACTTACAGCATAGTAAGTCGCCACAAAAGGGGCATGTCTCATTGTATGTGAGAGCCCCTAATGGCTTACCGGGAAGATACGAGTCAGTTGGAGATTTTAATGTCATGCTGACATGTTGGCCATGGTAGCTCAATGGGTAAGAGTAACCGGACTAAGACCGGGAGATCCATGATTCATATCCCGGCTATGGCATTGAATTTTTCAATCTTACTCTACCTCTTCAATGTTAGGTACATATGTCTAATCGTTTAATAACTTTTTATTATGTTTTTTGGGACTTGACGAAATTTTAAGCAGGATCGGAGAAAATCACTCATATATAGGTCAATTTCATAATGTATCCCTCGCATTCCTACAGTTCGGATGCATTCAGCATTCAGCCGTGCAAATTCACTTTTATCTCGGTTCAAAGAACGCATAACGTGTCCTAGTGAAAAACAGTTCTGCACCGCCGCACTACTATGGCATGCAGTCTGAGATTCAATTCTGCACCTCTTCGTTGACACAAGAAAAACGCTGGCTGGCCCCGTAGCTCAGTCGGTAGAGCACCTGCCTGTCGTGCTAGGGGTCCCGGGTTCGATTCCCGGCGGTGGGGTTGGGGATTTTTCTCCAACCAAGATAATTCCCCATCTTCCCCAGAGTCTGGAAGTATGAATGAGAGTGTGAATGTGTACGTGATCTAATGATAAAAAAAAAAAACCAAAGATAACGAGTTAACACCTTCAGTATGTTCCAAAGGAGAACGGCCGCCGATATGACCACAACAGTTAAAGGCGGGGTATAAATGGAACAAGGGAAAAAAGAAAGAAACTGAACTAATAATGACGTCGTTCATTTAAACTAACTGGTGGTGAAGACCGAATAATTATGAAGACCCGTTATTATATGAGAAGGGTTAACTAAGAAACAAACCGATAGCCGATGCGCAGTTCATGTTGTCGTTGAATGGGACAAGGTGACCAACGAGTATGATACAAATGGACAATATTTACTATAAAATGACTTATTAATCACAAAAATTTATTTTATAAGGTACAGTCCATTTAGAATTTAATACTATTTACATGTTAAAAGTAATTTTAATTAGTTCATAGAAGTGACAAATAAAATCTACTTTTAGTATGTGTTCACTTGTATATTAATATTAGTGTGCATCTTTAGCATGTGCAGCTCTTTAAAATGCGCACTATGATAAAATAAATTCAGTATGAATGAAAATACTCATGTCTTTTGGGCATATGCCAATAAATTCCTTTAATTTGTAACATTGTGACGTAGAAAGGCTATCCATTCAGAACATTCCATTTATAGCACATCGAGTCGTAAATTAAGCGGCTTCTTGCACCATCTGCTCCAAAACTGTAATGAGATTTTCAATGGAATTGTGTGGGAAGAGGAAATGAGATCTCTCTCTCCCTTTGTGGTACACCACTAGTTTCGGTGGGTGGCAGTCTCTCTCAATGACTGGAGCTATTGCTCATGCTCAAACGTAAGGAGAACATATTTTAATTTGTATATTATATTTCTCCTACAACATTTTGTAAAACATCCTAAGTAGTTCCATCATATGAATAAGCAGCATTATAAAGGAACGGTAATTGAGTTTCATTTTAATATTCGTAAATATATAAACATATTAACTAGGAATGTGTATTTCTAGCATCTCTGCTACTTTTTTTAGATCTACCTATAAGTAGGGGAGGCACTGCATATCACCCAAATTTTCAGTATCGAACCGAGCTACGTAGTAGTGTCTGTGGCCTGCATACGGGAAGTCGTGGGCTCGACTTCCTAGTCATCTTCCAGGCCCATGATTGCGTCGACAAGCGAATATTGGAAAGGATAGTTAAATTTTTTGTCCTTTATTTCACTCCAACTGTCATCCTGGTTGGCTGTTTCAGGGCTGTAAATTTCGGCGAGAGACTGGCGTTGCATGGCAGGGAATATGTTCTAGATCGGAGGAAGGTCTCCAAGCCCCGCACCCCGCAGGGGAAAGGGACCCGGCTTTACAATTTGTCATAGGGGAGCTTTAATCTGATAATATTAGGGTCCCTACCATATGCTGTTGAGTTGCCTAGGTCTGGCCACTCTTAGAACCCTCTCACCTCACACTTCCTTCTCGGAGGGAGCGCTCCGTGAAGGACATAGACACAAAAGATATTCAATGGGTTGAGGTGCAAAGTCCCGCCTCCGAATCTTATCATACCTCATATTATGCATCCATTTTCATATAAATTAAGTCAGAAATTCTTTTCTATTCCAAAATTAACACAAAAATTACAGCAGTATTATTGTAGCCTCTCTGCTGAATTCTTTGTGGTTGACAACCATCGTAGCAAGGATCGAAGGTTTGCATTTTTAATTTGAATAATGCATGGCTGTGTATAGAAACGATTTTTTGATGCAATAAGCCTTGAATTCGAAAAACGGCTGACCTGATTTTTAAAGAGGTTCTTTCAATCCGATTTAGAGATTGATAAAAATGTGGGCGGAAATGCTGCTATGGGTCGAATTTGATCCTTTGGAAAGCCCTAGGCAATTTCATTACCATTTTTCAAGCAGAATAGCTGATATTGAAGCCTGTGCTAATTAAAATATAAGAAAAGAGTTACTAGGTGCTAGAATCTGCGCCCTATCAGAGAACCAAGCAGCTTCGAAAGCTGAGGTCATATACATGACATAGGTTATAGAGGGTAATGAAATATCGATCGCCTCGGAAAGAAAGGAGCTGGTGCTTCTTTCATAGCCCCTGAATCTTTTTGTGAAGTTCCAGAATGCTACCTTAAAAGAAAAGGCTAAAAGCAGGGAAATGGAAAACAAAGCTAAGTATTCATAAAACCTTCTTAAATCAGGCTAAATATCCCTTTTCACCCAAAGGATGCAAAGAGTTCCTCACATGCAACAAACAGGAGCTGAGATTCTTAAACGGTCTTCTCAAAGGGTATTTCCCTCTTATAGATCATCTCTCAAAGATAAATAAAGCTGATGTGTATTTTATTTGTCACTTCTGCCAAGAAGGAAAGAAAACTGCGATGCATTGCGAATAAGAATATCTGGCTCACAGACGAATGAGGTATTTGGAGTGCTTTTTTCCAAGTTTCCAACATCAGGTGAAATTTCTTCAGTGTCACCAAGGAAAATATTATGCTACTTTAGAAACATGGAAGCAAAGTTTACGCTACTAACAACAGATCTATAAAGGTCACCGTGAGGAGAGGCTTTGAAACCTATACAACCCTTCACATAATTTAATATAATCTAAGAGATGGCCACCTGGAATACAAATACAAAGTAAATTTGTGGTTGCTTAAACTGGAATGTTATACAGAGATGTGAAAATCATTAGAATTAAGGTAGTTTTTTTCTGCACGAGGACATATTCACAAAAATAACGAAATCTTAATGTGGTTAATTTCTTATAGATTTTACCACAATTAAACAGAATTAGATGTCTGTAGATTTATATTGCTTTTTCTTACGGTCAAGTTTTTTGCACCACTGGATGGAACAATATTTTTCCTCCAGTGAAAAGTTCGCCAGAAATATATTTTATATGACCATTTTCAGTCATTCTTTCCATATTATTATCTGTGGAAATTAAAGACCATATCTGGAAATTAGATGGTTGAGGTCGTGGGTGAAAACATATTTTGCGTTTGTTACACATATACTAAATTTTGAATTTATACTACATACGTTAAATATATGTTTTGTCACTTGAAACCAGAATACGCTGGCATAGCCGGGTGTTTTCGTACTCAGTTCTGGTGCTTAGGCTCCGATATTGGATTCCCAGCTCTAGGGTTCTACCCGATCTTTCAACGCTGACTAGTTCATGTGAAGTATCCCCAAGGCCCAACGTGGTTCGGAGTCCAAGGTAAAAGCTGTCCTCTTATTCCACCACCTCTTCATCATCACCCTACCATTGGAGGTGACTCCACCCTTCACGTCAGAAATGGGTGCAGCCATCGCTTGATGGAATGAGATAACAACGAAAGGTAAAAGATAAAGAGCGTAAATGGAGGGCTCTGTGCAACTGGGGCAGAGTACCGCACATAGAATCTTAGACCTTTTTGTTTTTCTACGGTGACCTCGAAGAGAGATGAGGTGCAAGACCCGAAGGGCGACCAGATCCGATGAACGACAGGCGTAAGCATAGACGAGGTCTCTATCGTCTCCAGTGCGAACGTCGCCCATGCTCACGCCGGCAGACCTCAACCTCCGAGAGCTTGGCATGGCTGCGCAGCGAAGGTGGCACCCGCCGGTGCAACTACAAACGACCACAGGATAGTAATCCAACGGCGCGCGACATCGCCCTTACAGGCCTCCACCCTTGACCGGACCAGCGGAGGAATGAAGGGAATGAGAAACATTTGAAAGGGAGGTCGTGGTATGAAGATTAGCATCCGAGAATTAGCCTAACTGAAGGGGAAAATCATGGAAAACCCCAAATTAGGGTACCTAGTTGGCTGGGACCGAACCGGTTTCTCGAATTCAAGTCACCCTGCCAAATCGCCGGGGAGCGTTAGAGACGAATAAATAATATTAGTGTCACTCTAAGTGTACTAGAGATTCTAGCCGCCAGATGAGTTAATTAAGAACAGAGATCTGTGGTGTGGTTGCAGACTCGTGGTGTATGGCGGTGTGGGGCAGATCGCGCGGATGCTTGCACATTGTAAATTTTCTGGGCGCTGTGTGGTCATTATATTCTGGTGGGATACGCTTGTGGACATCAGATCCGGAGTGTTGGTGGCAAAACTGCGGGTCCTGGAGCCGGTATGAACAACTCTCAGCACCTTTTAGGGACTTCCGCGCATCGCTGTGGCCTGTCTACCTGCGTTCCCTCACTTCATCCCTCTCTCCTGGGGGTGTCAGCAGTGCGCAAGATATCCCCCTTTGTTGTCTACCCTTTAACCCTTTATTATTGATTTGATTTATTCTTAGCGTATGTACAGACACATATACAAGAAACGGAATGACATCTTGTAGGGTGAAAATCCCATTTCTGCGTCGTTCCCTCTCTTACAGCTCTGTTTAATAGAACCAATATTTAATCTCACTAAAAATTGCTAATATTGCTGTCATTGGCATATCCACGTTTATTTCGAAATACAAATTTAAAACAAACAATAGTGGGTTTATCTAATACCCTTTATTTTTTAAAGAAAACCCAGTTAACAATTAGTAAATGTTGTGCCTTTGTGAAAAATCGGAAATAAGCAGGAAGTTTAGGAGTGTGAAACGAGGTTTTTCAAATAAAGAAGATGTTTTATAGATATTTAATGAATGGAAAACTGTCGAAACTATTGCAGCAATTAAGAAAATACAATTAAGAAAATACAATTAAGAATTTTAATAATCGAGTCCCTATATATATATAGTCCTGCGCCCTGGAGTAGCGGGCTAAGGCAGCATGCCTTGGTCCCTGGCCACGGAAAGCGGCCCGAGTTCGATCCCACGCATGTGGTGGGGATTTTAGGTCCCGGGTATAGGACCGGTGCCCACTCAGTATCGTGAGGAAAGTGAGGAGCTTACGCTAGGTAAGCGGCCCTGGTCACGAAAACCAACATTCCGGCTGGGGGATGCCGAGATGCTGACCACATCTCCTCCCCGTATCGGTTGGATGATCGCCCACTTCTGCCGTGCGTAAGTGGGCGTGAGGCCGGCAGTTGGGTTGGTAGGCTCAGGCCCACTTGGGGCTGTTACGCCATGGGTTACGTATACATTTAATATCGCCACGCCCATAAGTATGCTGCAGTAAAGACATTATGCTTTCTCTCACGCATAATGCGTGAGATTTAGCACAAGTCTTTGGAAAGGGTTTTAATATATTCATTTCCACGTTACGGAAGAACAAGAGCCGATTCTCAAAACAGACAGGTGGGTAAAATCAGTTTCTCCCGAGCCTTTTGGACCGTGGTCCATAAGTGTATCGAGATTTCACCTGAAATACACATTTTGAGGCCTTCTAAATTCTCCTAAAACTATGTTCTGTTACAATCTCTACTTTATATCTTTTATTAGAGAGTATACGAACTATTTCTTGCAGAAGCTTCTTTTTTCTATTTACTTTATTTCAATCGACACGAATCTTTTGCATAAACAGCTACACTACACATTTATTATAGATACAATGGGAACAGGGGAATAGTGCTGATCAAATATTTAATAACGTAACGTTATATGCCGACCTTAAAATTTTATTACCCTTTCCAAATAATCGCAAGTACAAATTGAATATCGACAAGACTTGAAAGGCAAAAATAAGGTGATAGCGTATATCTGAGAAACAGCTTACACCCCGAAAACGTTGTTTGAAATAATTTGCTTTTTAAACATATTTATTATTTATGTAGAATGTTAACTGTTAACTTTTACAAGTTATACAAGATCAGAAAAAAAATTGTTGCAAACAAAGTTCACTTCATAGGCTATTCAATACAAATATTTTATTTTTCTTATAGACGTCTCAAACGTATGGTATTTTAATCAAAATTGTGAGTCATTTTTGAGAAAATATAAGTAAAGGGTAGTTTGGGATTGAACCCTCTTTTGGAAATCTTTGGCTCGCATTTTTGGAAGGTGAATAAATACGGTAAAACATTTGTAATCTGGACATCCATGGTTCAATTAAAATATTGCACAACCTTACGAGTTGACAAACGAAGTCTTTATTCCCTTTTTCGGCATTCAATTGAAAGTAGTTACTAGTATAGGCTATATACTAGTAATTTCAGACAGCTGTTGTATCACACAAAAAATACTACAAAATACAACAAGTAACGAATTGTATTACAGTTTTAAGCATGTTAAATTACAAGTTAGTTGAAATACGTGACATAAGCTTGTAAGTAAATATTATGTATCTGGCTTTCCAATTGTCACTGCTTTGAAAAAAACAGTCTGTTAAAAGGCACTACTTGATATCTTTAATTTTTGGCAATGCTCACTATTTCTCAATGCCTCGTTCAAGTCCCCAAAAATAGTTCAGTCATTGTGGTTGACCATATAAAAATGGCCCGCCTCGGTAGCGTGGTGGTAGCATGTCTGCCTCACGTTCAAGAGGTCCCGAGTTCGAATCTCGGTCAGGGTGAGTTATCTGGATAAGGTTTTTTCCGGGGTTTCCCTTATCCTGAAAGACGAATATTGGGTAACTCTAAGCTCTATGGACCCCGGGCTCATTTGAGCATCATTTCACCCATTCCATTCATCGTCTGATATGACTTAACGTTAGAGGACGTAAATTACACACATATATATTACATGACAAATGACTAATTATCAAATTCTTTAATACAGTCAAGAGCTCTTTAATGGTGCGGGGTGGGGTTTGATGTTCAGAAATAGAATCACGCCATAGTAATTTAAAGATATTTCTTAATTTTTGTCATCGGTTGATAAAACCTTCTCTAACACTTTTTGAGTGGTGGCAGGAACATTTATATATATCATCAAAGTTCCCTGTAGATTTAGTAGGAAGTTAGCTGTGATGAACTTCGGAAAGCTACTCTCATTTCGTGAGATGTTCTGAATGGGGTGTACTTCTGTTGAAGCAATATTCTCAATACTATTTTCTATTGCTGTATTTGAAATTGCTTTTGTAGAAATCCTGCTTGTTTGAAGCATTTCATTATTTTGTCTTCCAAGACATCCTTCCATACCCCACGAGTCTATCAGTTTTTATCAAGAATATTTGAATTATTGCAATTGTCTCTATAATTAATTAATTAATTAATTATCATAGTTGCTGCTTTCTGTGTAGCAATTTTACCGTCTGTATATCACCTTTATCTAATAGATGAGCTTCACTAGTTAGATTAGGTGTGAGAAACTACAGCGATATTCGACATACCAAAAAACAAAAATAAAATAAAATAAAAATCTGCATACTATACCCCGGCACCTAATTTCTTAATACGGGGTAGATACTCAGACTTTTATTCATTTATTAAAACATCAAAACATATATAAACACATACAAAATTTACGGATTATAAATAAAAAAATAATAAATAAAAAAATTACAAACGTTTTAAAATATACACTAATCAAACAAAAATCCACACCACATTTCTAAAAATAAACATACAAAAAATTAAATTAAATTTCAAAAATATAATTAAAAATTTAAATTTCCCTAATCCATCCCTTTCAAAATTTTATAAATTTAATTCAACTTTTTTTACAAAAATTTTCAAACATACTTAAAAATATTTAAAACAAAAATATAATATTACTGGTTTCCAGTAAAATATAACTGGTAATCCAGTTATTAACTTAACTATATTTTAAAATTCCCCATAATAATATTTTGCCGCCGTTAGCCGACGGCCACCATTGGTACTGGTATCCAGCACTACTATTCAGCCAAACAAAAATATCCTAACCACACAAAACTATCAATTACAGATTGAATAATTACCAACCATAAATTTTAAAAATGAACAATTATTAATTTACCTAGTTTCAAAAATTAATAAAATATTATTGCAATTCATTATAATTTAAAAAACAAAAGTGTTATTGACAGAATTATATAACATTTCAAGATTATTATTGACAATCATGAATACACACATTTATAACTTAATATCTACACAAATTTACTTTAACTTCCTAAAATATTATTTATAAAATTGATATCACAATTAAAATTTAAAACCAAGAAAAAATTTAATACAGAAAATTAATTTCCACTTCCAATTAAAACATAAATTTTAATACAAAACATTTAAAATGCAAATTTAAAAATATAATTTATTATTACTCAAATATTAAACATATTTAAAATTTAAATTTGCATTTTTTAATTTAATAATACAAATATTATAACTTTATCACGTTTTATATATAAAACAGTTTTAATATTAAAATCAGATAATAATATTTAAAATATTTACGCTTGTCAATTTCTATTTAAAATTTTCAAACAAAAATATAAACCTTTATAACTTCAAAATACAGGAAATTTATTTATTTTTCAAAAATAATAGTCATAAAGGTATTTCACAAATAATAATTAAATTAAAAATTATATCAACATAATGCAACTTCTCATTTGAAACTCTATTATCTAAACAAATAAATATAGAAAATATTTTATTTTTTTTAATTTTCCCTACATTTTACCACTTCAATCACTATCACTCTCAATTTGATTAATAAAGGATATTTTAATAAAGTTTTCCCTGCATTTTAACACTTTGTTCACCATTGCTATCAATGTGCCCGCCTCGGTAGCATGGGGGTAGCATACGTTCAAGAGGTCCCGATTTCGAATCTCGGTCTGGGTGAGTTACCTGGATAAGGTTTTTCCAGGGGTTTCCCTTATGCTAAAAGACGAATGCCAGGTAACTCTAAGCTCTATGGACCCTGGGATCATTTGAGCATCATTTCACCCATCCCATTCATCGTCCGATATGACTTAACGTTAGAGGACGTAAAATTACCAAAAAGACTATCACTATCAAATTTATTAATAAAGAATATTTTAATAAACTCTTCTCTACATTATAGCACTTTATTCACCTTCACTAATAATTCTATCAATCTATTTATAAAAAAACACACATTATTGAATTTCCAACCTACACTTTATCTCTCACTTTCACTATCACTTCCAATTTGAAGCATATTACATTGATAAGATGGACCATAACGCTGTCGCTATGATGCTGCGATATTCGATCCACCATATTGAAGCCTCCATGTCGGCAACTCTCCACTGGTGTTGATATATTCGCAGCCATCTCCTCCATGGTCACATACCATGGGACATCAACTATTTCTGATTTGCCGTCCTCTGGACGTTCCACCTGTGTAGATAAATTATGCGGCTCCCCTGCTAATCTCTTACGCCTAATTCTCCTAATTTCAGCCCAATCTTATCATCCTATTAATATAATATTGTCTTCAATTATATTTATTTCTTCATCGTTTTCATTTCCTCCTTCTTGTTTATCCTCTTCTATAACATCTGGATTCATATTACGATTAATTATATCATCGCCTATATTTCGTAATCTTTCAGAGCTTCTTACGAAAATTTCCTCTTGTACCGGAACAATTGCTCTTTGTAGAATTCTTATTTCATTTGCTTGTTTACTAATTGTATTGGCCATTGATTGTAGTTGACAAAATAAATCTTTATCTCACATAATATCATAAATCCTATAACCCTGTAATGATGTTCTTTCTTCCTCAATTAAATGCGCATATTTAGAGCATTTAGAAAACACATGTTCTGGTGTGTCTTGTGTGTTACATATGTCACATGCATCGGTGGGTGATTTATTAATTTTGTTCCCATATGTGCCATAAGGGCCATGTCCCGTCAAAAAATGAATTACTCCTTTCGTATAGTTACAATTTTTATATTTATATTGTAATCTTTCTCTAATATTTCCAAAAATAGAATATGTTCTCCTTCCTTCTCTCATAATATCCCATTCCTCTTCCACATTTCTAATAATTTATTCTTCACGTCCTGTGGGTTCTGATAATGACTATCCATTATTTCAAATACTTTACTCTGATTTCCTTTTTTTATCCAAAAACATGCTCCTCGATAAAGCAGAGTATAATCTATAGGCCAAATGCCTGTAATTACCAATAGTGCCATAGTTGGTGTTGTATTAACGGCTCCAGTAAACCTTAACAATATTTTCCTCTGAGAACTTCTTAATAGATTGCGTATTACGATGATTTTAGCTCTATGCGACCAAATCGCTGCTGCGTAGGTTATTATTGAACCAAAGGTACTCGTATGATACGTGGTTATTGTATTTAATGAGATTTTGAAGTAAATTGAGTTAACCTAGCAAGTTTTAACATTATTTTTTCTGCCTTTACTCTAACATAATCTGTATGACATTTAAAACTTAATTTTTCATACAGAAGTATTCCTAAATATTTCATTTCTTTGAGGCATTTTTTGGGTTCATTGTTGAATTTTATGCTTGGATTTCGCTTAAATGTGCCTTTTAAGATCATATAACCCGATTTAGCTGATGAGATCTTCAGTTTTGATTTTCTACATCAATTAAAAATTTACCTTAATAAGTTATTTCCTTTTTCTTCCAATATTTTTCTTGAATCGGCTTCCACCAAGAATGCAATATCATCTGCATACGCCACTACCTAAAGGCAGATATTATTGCTCCTAATTTGTTCCAATAATGTTTCCAAAATAATATCCCAGAATGTCGGTTCGAGAATCGAACCCTGGGGGCATACCTTGGTAATGCTTTTTATAACAGTCTTATATAGGCAAACAAGTTGTACTTTTCTATTTTTACAATAATCCTCTAAGATATTGTATATCGTTCTTGGATAATTAAGTTGTCTGAGCCTGATGAAAAAGTATGGCTACCATACGTTATCAAAAGCTGCAGAGATATCCACAAATATTGCCATAACATATTGTTGTTTCGATATGAGGGTAGTACTAATAACAGAATTTATGGCGTCTTCCGTAGATTTGCCTTTCCTGAAACCGTACTGGTCCTCATTAAGCCCTCTTAGTGTGCAATATTCCATTATACGTTTATTTATAAGTGCCTCAAAAAGGTTTACAATCGTATTTAGAAGACATATGGGTGTATAGGATTTGCAGTCCATAGGGTCTTTATCCGCACTTTTCTTCAATATGGTTAATTTAGCTTGTTTCCAAATATTGGGGAATTTCCCTTGCCATAAACAGTTATTAAATAAATTCCAAAGGATAGGAGTTAACGATTCAGCTGTGTATATTATTATTATTATTTCATTTTTAATATTATCCGGCCCTGTTGCTTTCTTCTTTTTCAAATCCTTAATTATTTGCTGAATTTCTGTTTTATCAAAGGGATAAATAATATTATTGTTCAAATACGGTTCTTCCAAATTCCGTCTTACTTCAGTATTCTCCTCGTTGTCCATTTCCTGACTATCATCGGATAATAATTTTTGTAGTAACTCTTCCGTGGTTTCTGTCCAATTTTGTGTTAATGTTCCATCATCTCTTCTTATTATATTCAACATTTCCGGTTTTCTAATTTTTTCCATTATTATTATTTTATAAGGCGCTCCACATATATTATGTAACGTACAGGTTTCTACACAATTTTTCCACGATCTACTTCTAGTTTCAACTAATTCTTTTTAAAATTTTTCTTTAACTTTCCTATATATTTCCAAATTTCTCTCTCTTTCTTGTATAAGTATGTTCTTTTGATATATTCTTCTACATTTACAAGCTTTCCTTCATAAGCTCTGTAATTCATCAGTCCAAACATCATCTCTAAATTTTTTAATTCTCCTTTTATTTATTGTTTTTCACATGGCTGATTGTGCTAATGGTGTTTGGACTGATGAATATTGTATATATTATATACAATACATGTATTGTATATATATATGACATACTCAAATTTTCTTACATGACTTGTTGCACTGGATGTAAACAAAACAATGTTACATTTTTATTCTCATTTTTAAGTTTATTCGTTTTAGCCAGTTACTAAATAATTTTCTGGACATCCAAGTTTTACTATTGTAACGCCGTATTACAGGTAGATCTCTAAACCAGATGCTAGTTTTGAATGCTCTTGTATTGGCACCATTTCCAATAACTTTTATCTACAGAGGATCTACCCAAAAGTCCGAAGACTCTAGCCTCCTTCAACCCGGGAGCGATGGAAAACTCCGGGACTCTTTCCTAGGGCAATACCCCATTTCCTAAAAAGCCCCACCATCGACAACAACGACAAGACGGGATGGAAGTGGATACGCCACTTACGCACGTCAACTCCGCAGGAAAGACTACCAAAAACCTCGGGGGGGGGGGGGGGTTGCTTGGTGATCTAGTACACCTTCTACTAGCTATGCAGGCTAGTACCCGGGACTTCTGAGGCAACTCTCTAACCCCTCCGGGTGGCCGAGGCCTGGCCAGAGGTACTAGATCTCCCGCGGGTGTCGGGAACACACTGCCCCCTCCAGTCCAACCAAATCCGAACAACTCCCCGACGGAAGGGGCTCGGCAGTTCGGCCCGAGGTTCCTCTACCTATAGTAACGTCAGAGGTACCAAAGTGCTAAGGGTCCGCAGCGCCCGCACCACGGCAGCTGAAGGGGACGGATTCCCTCCCCTATAACAAGTGGTTTTAGATTTACACAATTTGTACTCGAACAAAACAAAAATGTAATTCTTTAAGTTGATTTTTTTCCTCCTTTCCATGCTTCGCCATTTTTAATGAAAGATATTTGGTGACTGGTGGTAGTATACTCGTGTTTCGTCTGAAATGAACATTCTTCTGCAGCAGAGCTAGAGGTGATATCAGGCAACTTATGTTTGTAATCTTCACTTATTTGCCTATGAACTCCATTTAATTCAACACAGAAAACAGTATTGCTCTTACGTTCACGAAACGGCCTAATCACCCGTTGCGGATTGAAAATGTAATGAAAGGGTAGAGTCAGACTGAAAAATTCAATGCCATAGCCGGGATTTGAACCACGGATCTTCCGGTCTCCGTCCGGCTGCTCTTAACCATTGAGCTACTGTGGCCAACGTGCCATCATGACATTAAATTCTTCAACTGACTCGCGTTTTTCCCGGTAAACCACTAGGAGTTATCATGAACACATGAAACAACTACCTTAATGGCGACTTATGGACGGCTAGAAAGAACAATTAATTTATATGAAAATGTAATGCTTAGTTGCTTAAATAATCTCTCTTGCTTTTTCTTGATGAACGGGTACAATAACTGGAATATTCTTACTTCGACACGACCAAAAAGAAATGGGTAAATGTTTTCATTGTTTTTTCCACCAAAATTTTGTACCCATTCACTTTAAACTGAGGCGCCATTATAATTAAGATTTGGAAGTGTTGATTGATTTAGAAATTCTAAGCTCTTCTGCAACTTTCCCACAACTAACATCTTGGCACAGTCAATTAATAACTTACTTGTTTTTTTTTTCAATAATTAACTTAACCAACATAACCATGATCGTATTCATGCATTGTACAGACTGAACAAAGCATTTCTGAGATAAATATCTCTATGGAGATTGCTTCCACTTTGCAAATCTACTGATTACTGTTACAACAATGAAAAATAACAATGTATGCAGAAATAAGTTCCAAATGCAAAGTAAATCCTCTCTCATTAAACTGTGCTAATGATTACAAGAATTGTCCAACATAGATCCGTAGGAGTATTTGGATTCAGGGGTGTTCAACATAAAAGTTTTGTTGGACATGTAAAAACAGGAGGTGGTCCGGTTTCCAAGAAAACATGTCCAAAATAATGAGGTATCCAAGCGTAGAGGTTTTGTCTACTTTTTTATTTATACTGTTCACACACAACACACACACACACACACACACACACACACACACACACACACACACACACACACACACACACACACACACACACACACACGCACGCACACACATTTTCACATGCTCCCGCAGACAAACTTTTTTAAAAATGTTTTCCGTATTTCATTCATGGCGTCTTACAGCTTATATTTTTAATGAAATATCAATATCAAATTTTTGGACAGAGTGAATTAACTTCTCCATCTACCTTTACGTGGTAGAGAAATTGGAAGTCCTTTCTATATAAAGATTCTTGTGTGTGTGTGTGTGTGTGTGTGTGTGTGTGTGTGTGTGTGTGTGTGTGTGTGTGTGTGTGTGTGTGTGTGTGTGTGTGTGTGTGTGTGTGTGCAGTTGCGCATACGTCTGTGGCTCTGTAGACCTAACATTGTGGTATAACTAAAAATGAAAAGTCGAATGAGTATCAAAATTTTTATTGAAGTTCAATATCTTCCAGTGCGATCCGATTTAAAAAAATTACGTCAAATGGACTTTACATGGAAAGTGTTGCGATTTTTCATTTTCTCAGAAATAGCTCAAACAATTTTTATTAAAGGGTCATACATTAAAGTTACCTGATAAATATGAAGTTTATCTTGAATTTTCTAGGAATAGCTTGTGAAGTCTTTTTCAATTCGAAATAAGTTTGTATAATTTTTTGTAACTGGCAAACCTTAAGCGATAGCTGAAACGACAGTACGAAAAAAGCAAATCTCTTTAAAATACACAATTTATTTTTAAATAGTTGTGGCATAAATCATTTTGACATATCCGTTACTAATGGCCTGAATTGTGCAACACTGTAATTCCTTTTACTTATGTCAATTTTCAGTTGTTTCTTGAAATTTCATGTAAAAAGTATAATATTTTAAGGCCAGCGTATAACATTTTGTTCTTAAATATATGACCATTGCTCTTCCCTTTGCATCTTGTGGAGAAATTCATGTGAACGTTACACATCACACATTTTCTACCTCTTCATATAATTCGACATAATCTTTGCATAAGTAGTTTTATTACACGTTTCTGAAAGCTCAAGGGGAATATAGGAAACCGAATCAGTGTGCATTTGCTTAAAAACCAAGCTTTTCCATGTTCTTTCCATGGCGTTGTGAGAAACAGTCGACAAGCGACAGAACTTCCAATTCTTGGAACAACCCACTTCGGCTGCATTCATTGTTATTTGTCTGCATTTTTCAATATTTATGGTTTTCTCAAATGGAAAGCCGCTTTGAAATTGTTTATCTCTTAGCCATTCAAAGAGAATAGGATTTTAAAGGGACCACATATCGACTAGTTCTTTAAAGATTTAACTGTCGCTTAAAGCCACTTTTTCCTTCCATCTATTATACAAGAAAATAAGCAATAAGATAATTTCTACAAATTAACTTGAAGTAAATAGAGGAATAAGCGATTGTGAAAATAGTTTATACAAGAGTAGAAAAAGTCATGTGAGCAATACATCAGCCTTTAACAAAACAATTATCGTACTAATAGTATTGCCCTAAACACTATATATTTCCTGCTTTAACAAGAAATGAGACAGAAAAATCGTGCTACGAGAGTGAATTTTAAATTGATTGGGTATATGGGATGGGCTAGTAAACAGCCGTTGACTCTTACTTAACGACTCGATTCGTAGTACACCTGTGCAATTACAGTTTTATTTATTTATAGTCGCTCTTATTTTGACCAACCTACATATAGTTCCTAAGTTTTAAGGCATGCTAATAAACTGTTAGAAGAAATATGAACTACTAGATTTCTTGCCCGACCATTATTTTCTAACATCTATTTTGGGTCCCTTTTTATTTATTGTAGCTATCAATGGTTTGCCCGCTGTTACTCCAGGTAAAGTGATTTCTTATGCAGATGACACCACAATATACTCTTTCTGCAAGTACACCAATTGGTCGAATACTTTGGAGCAATTGTCTGATTGGTCTGGGGAAAATGGTTTCCATAAACAAAGAAAAATAACAAACTACTTTATTCAATTTAAAAGACTTGGTATATGGTTGGACAATAAGCTTTGTTGGAAATTCCACATGACGGAAATATGCAAAAAGCTTTCAAATGTTTTATTTCTTTTAAGATTAGTTAAAATGTGTGTTTCCACTAGTACTTTATTAACTGTTTACTATAGTTTATTTCATTGCCATCTGAATTATGGTATTTTGCTATGGGGTAGCAGTGGAGAAGCCAACCAAGTATTTTTTCTCCAGAAGAAGGCTCTTAGAATGAAAAAAATTGTGATTCTCACCAGCGTTATGGACCTATTTTTAAAGAATTTGGCGTTTTAACTGTGGCATCTTTTTATGTATTTGCATGCTTGAACTTTATTAATCTTCAAAAGGCATATGAGGTCTTTTTTCTGATATACATGCTTATGATACTAGGGGCAGAAATAATATGATACCTCCTAAATTTCGCTTACAGAAATCTCTTGATTCTCATCTGAATCTTGGAGTGAAATTATATAATCAATTCTTTACCTGTAAATGTAAGGCAAATAGTAAATGCCAAATATTTTAAAACTAGAGCTAAAAGTAAGATTAAGCTACTTAATTTTTATACCATACAAGAATACTTAAATGTAGATGCATTTTCATGACTTGCTGACGAAACCTATTGCATTGTATGCCAAATGGTGAAACATGCCCGAGAAGAAATTGAGCAAAGTTATTATTATTATTATTATTATTATTATTATTATTATTATTATTATTATTATTATTATTATTATTATTATTATTATTATTATTATTATTATTATTATTATTATTATTATTATTATTATTATTATTATTATTATTATTATTATTATTATTATTATTATTATTATTATTATTATTATTATTATTATTATTATTATTATTATTATTATTATTATTATTATTATTATTATTATTATTATTATTATTATTATTATTATTATTATTATTATTATTATTATTATTATTATTATTATTATTATTATTATTATTATTATTATTATTATTATTATTATTATTATTATTATTATTATTATTATTATTATTATTATTATTATTATTATTATTATTATTATTATTATTATTATTATTATTATTATTATTATTATTATTATTATTATTATTATTATTATTATTATTATTATTATTATTATTATTATTATTATTATTATTATTATTATTATTATTATTATTATTATTATTATTATTATTATTATTATTATTATTATTATTATTACCACTACTACTGCTGCTGCTGCTGCTACTACTACTACTACTACCACTACTACTACTACTACTACTACTACTACTACTACTACTACTACTACTACTACTACTACTACTACTACCACCACCACCACTACTACTACTACTACTACTACTACTACTACTACTACTACTACTACTACTACTACTACTACTACTACTACTACTACTACTACTACTACTACTACTAATTCAGAATCTACGCCGATTTCTTTCTCTTCTCCAGGAGAGCTACCAACTTTTATTCTCCATTTTCAAAATGTTAAACCAAATTTAAATTTGTCAGTTTGTGTGCACCGTAAAAGCTATAACCGAATTTAAATAACGGCAAACAAAATAGAACAAAACAAAAAGAAAGCAGCTGGGCAAGTCCTAGGAACCTACTAACATTATTATTTACGGCTCTCTACAAGTAGACACCACCGTCATCCTCCAGCATCCCATTGTGATCCGAATAATTTCAGCTGTTCACACATACACACACACACACACACACACACACACACACACACACACACACACACACACACACACACACACACACACACACAAGCCCGCCTCCGCAGAGTGGTAATAGCATGTTTGCCTTCTCGGACAGGGTGTTATCTGGATAATGGGGTTTCCCTTATTCTGAAAGATAAATGTCATGCAACGTTAAGCTCTATGAGCACTGGCCTCATCATTTAAGTATCATTTCACCCATTTCATCCATCGTCCTGTATGTCTAATATTGGAGAACGTTAACAATATAATAAGAAAGCCGTTCCAGTGGCGTGCACACACAAAACGAACAACTGTACTGAAATAGCAGGGCCAACTATTTCGAAGGGGGACATAAGCAGTATTCCCTGTTATGTGATTAAACTCAAAATCTGAATTAATGATTTACTGGTTACTGAAGTCACCACATGGGTTGCTGAAGTATTTAAGTCATTAGAGTGTAAATTTCAGCATCACCTTTTTAAGCCAGAGATGAGAAAGTGTAAGCTGTTTTTTTTTTTTTTTTTTTTTTTTTTTGCTCCTGCGGTTTTGTTTTGTCGCCATAAAATGGTGCGCTGAAGACTAATTGCAGTTAAGTCCCGTTTATTTGTCAGCATCGGATTGACTTGCATTGTCAGATATTTCAAGAAAAGACAGTGCTTTTTTTACATTAATGACGGTGACGATTTTGATAGTACCTTTAGAGAATTTAACGCTTTTATATCTTATATCTATGGAGACGATGAATGAAATGAGGTTGGGTACTCTGAGTATCTGGAGTCCAAAGAGCTGAGAGTTGATGGAATGTTGTCTTTTCAGAGTAAGGGAAACTTCAAAATTGGGCCTTTTAATTCACTTGGCAGGCATAGTAATCAATAAGGGTGCGTTTTCCCATAGGTATACTGCACATGGATTGCATTGTTATCCCTCGCGCATATAAACAACTGCATGCAGGCACAGCCTGACAATGACAGATACAGCGAGAAGAAACAAAACAATTGCGTTATACTACACCTTCACCTTGCGTCTGCATACACTTGCAAGGCAATGCTTCACTAGTTCGCCGACGCTTACTTCCAGTGGCAGTTGTTTGCACATTTGATGACCGTGCTGTACATCTGATGTCATTCATACTCTGTGTCCAGTTAACTTGTATATCATGCGAGCGCACATCCCTCCGGCCATTAGTAATCATTAAAGGCCGAGCAGACGTGTGCGTTTGTCTATAGGTATACTGCACATGGACTGTACTGTTACCGGTTGCATATGTAAACAAATGCAGGCAGGTATAGTCTGACCATGACAACCGCCACACTGCCAGAGGAAACAAAATATTCGCTTTATACTACACCTGGACCTCGCATCTGCACACACTTGAAAGGCAATGCTTCACTAGTTCGCAGAGTGCTAAGTTACATAGTTTTCGATGTTTGCACATTTGATGACCGTGCTGTACATCTGACGTCACTCATACCAACTTGTATCGCATACGAGCGCACATCTCTCCGGCCTTTAGTAATCATTATAGCGGACCGTGGTTTGCGTCCCGCGATGAGTTTTATATTGCGTCTTGATTTTTTGGTCATAGGTCACTTGCGTCTCTGGATTTATTGGATCGTACATCAGTTGCGTCCCTAAAATATTTATGCCCAATTTCACCAACAGATGTTAAGACTTAACACGAGTTTAGCAATAGTTAAAACAAAAATTACATTTCATCAATAAGTGTTAACTTAATACTCGTGTTAAATCTCTTGATAAACTAACAAACCAAATTTCTGTTAACTCTTTTGTATTTAAAACCGTCTAAATGGCACTCGTAATAGAGTACGGTCTATGAGGAGAAATTATTTTGAGCAGCTATCAGAAGAAAATTTTCTACAGAGGTATAGACTGTCGAAACATGTTGCTATAAAGGTTACCGCAGAAGTGCAAAGAGATTAGAACATGTATTGAAAGAAATATGCCGATCTCACCTTTGCTTCCAGTATTAATAACTTTGCGGTTTTATAATTCACTGAATTATGTTGATAATACACTATCTACCTCCCGTCTTGAAACGTTCGTGTCACTTGTTCTTCTTCGTACCTAGTTTTAAACTTACGTGATACTGACGAACTTGTTTCATGCTTGTAATAGTGGCATATGCATTTGAATTAAATTATTTTCCCATATTTTCCCATGTGACATCTTTCTGTTTTACATTCACCGTATCCGTTTTCTTATTTTCCACGATATCCTAACACTTCGTCACCAATTCAATTAACAATTCTTTCTCCATCGATGAGAAATTTGTCTCACGGCTTTTGTTTACGATTTGTTTCATCTGCCATTTTTTTCAGCTGTGTGGAGACGAAAATGAAAACCAAAGCGCATCGCAGTACGTTCAGAAAATAATACGACTCATCCATATCCTTCTATAGCTGTAATATTTAAAAGTTTCTTGGCGTTAACACGTATTTGTTTACATTTTCAGAAAACAGGTTGATGAAATGCAAGAAATTTAACAGTAGTGTTAGCGCTGTGATAATCGTTACGTTACATTTGTTAACGTCGATTTTAACATCTGTTGGTGAAATCGGGCATTAAATTGTTATTCTCAGTATTTTCATTACCTGACACAAGAATAATTTCCCTTCTCATTATGCAGACTTAGCACTGTCTGTAATATTTTAAATTAAATCCCACAAATGAATTACATTTTGTCATTTTTAAGAGTATATTGAACACGAGTTTAAAGAAAACAGAAACAAACAAGCAAACAGGAGCAATTGTATGGTTGTTTTGTATGGTGCGTTTGTGTTACTTTTAGAGTAATGACGTTTGCAGTGCCATCATTAAAACGCTGGCCTAAAAATTTAAGTACAGTTGTCATGGTTGAAATCGGAATGATAGATTTTGATAAAATCCAGTGTTATTAATATGACCGTGCTATGAAGTAATCATGTGTTTACGATAAACGCTTCTTTTTCCCTTCTTACCTGTTTAAATTGAAGCAAATGGTGATGGGTGGCGCACAGTTCCACGTTCTTGCTACAGTTTAATGCGAATAGTGTTTAGCTCAGGGTAAAGCAATGAGGTTTATCTCAGGGTATGCGTGGATATGTATGAGAAACATGGTTTTAATGATACTGTAATGCCCGTTTCAAACTGGTTTAATGAATGCTTCTTTTATCATTACATTAAACTCGAAGTTGCCGACCAAGGGTTACCAATATCACTGTTTAGAGTTACTATATGTGAAATGCCTATTACTCGATAAAACATAATTCGTTCTTCAAGTATATGTGAACCGACAAATATCTTCTCTCATCGCTTCTAGTCTGCCCCCCGATCAAGACAGAATAAGAGGACTGCCCTAATCGGCTCCAAGCCACCAACTGAATGTCCTCCACATCCGCGCGTGGGTGTGTGAACTTTCATTTTCTCGAAGCCCTTTATTCAACCAAAGATTCCCTTTGTGACTATTTCGTCATGCCATTATTAAGGGTCCGAAGAATACCCTATTCAAACAACGTCAAGTGCTACCCTTTAGAACTCTGCTAAGGACACTGTTTCTTACGTTTCTTTTGTTAAAACAATTAAACAATTATCCCCCCAAATGCTATTCGACTCAACTGCCCCTGCACGTGTTGTAACAAAGGACCAACATTCCTTTGAAATCCATCATGATTCTTTACATATTTCAATCCTTTAATTTCGGTATCAAAGTGATAAAACGCTATTATTTATTTATTTACTATCCAATTTGTTGATTCCTATTTTGCCTAGAGGTATATTAGGAATATAGTTTACAAATTTATGAATACAATACAATTTACAAAAATATAACAAATTCAATATAAAGCTGACAAACAATAAACATCAAGATGAATAATTTAGCTTAAGAAATATTATTTTAAGAAAACCATGAAATATTGATAAGTTTTGTAATTCATCAGAATATGTGTAAGTGGCTTTGAGAAAGTGTAACCTAAGGATTGAAGCAATAATTCAAGTTCGTATCTTTCAAAACAAAAAAACGGGCAATTAAATAAAATGTAAGGGACATCTTGAAGATGATTTCCACAAATACACTGAGATGTGGATCTGATTTTGAATCGAAATAAGTAAGCTGAAAATTTGCCATGTCCAGTTAAGAATTGAGTGAGAACATAGTTAGGATTCACGAATTTACATTTATGTCTGTCAGAAACTGTTGAGAAATATAAATCCTTAGTCAAAGCACCACAATCACTTTTTAACCAGTATTCATTCCAGTCGTTGATGATAATCTCCTTTAATGTTTGCCTCACATAAGAAATAGGGCATAGAGTGTATATCTCTGGAAGATTTGATAAAATTCTATTAGTGCGTAGTTTTAAGTATTTTGTTTGTTTGCTTTTTGTGGTGTTTTCTTCTGCAAAACTTTTATAAAATGGTACCTGTTGGGTTGAGTAGTATAAAAAACACTACTAAGTTTTGAATTAAATGACTCGCAGCCATTATGAATTCTGATTGTTTTTGCTGCAAATTCTGTCCACACTGTCGGAATAAAACGGAATTCCTGTGGTATATAACTATGCTTCAGAGATTTAATCCGAAAATTGTATAGTGCGGTGGTCTTGTGGCTGAGAAGGCATTAAGTAATTTGTAAACTCATTGCCAATAGACAATGTAGACCCAAAAGAACGCAAACCAGAAAGCAATTTCAATACTGTCCAACTTCACTATATTTGCTTCATTACATAATACTGGTAATTATTCGATTTTATTTGTAGTGATCGATAAGCCATTCGCTTGAATTACCTCAGAAATACTCTCGGGTAACTTCGGAAGCAGTGGTCATCGTGCACGTTGAATACTTTATTTTCGGTACTTGTCAAAGTCACTGATTTTGAATTTGGCACGTAGTTAATTATTTCGCCTCTCACTTAAATATTCGATAGCTTTCTATTTAAGCTAAACATACCTTTTGTTTATACACAGAGTCGACATGAAAAATGCAATGCCATGGCCGGGATTTGAATCACGGATCTCCTGGTTTCCATCCAGTCGCTCTAACCCATTGAGCTACCATTACCAACGTGCCGTCCTGACATTAAATTCTCCATTTGACTCATATATTTCCCGGTAGACCACTAGGGGCTCTTGCATCCGAGATACACAGTTTGTGGCGACTTACTATCGTAAGTACTTGAGTCCCAGGCTTCATCATTTAACTCTTATTATTTAGTTAATTGCTGGAAATTAATAATTTCTTGACACTAGCCGTATATAGGCTAAGGTTTTTGATAGAGTCAACATGAAAAATTCAATGCCATAGCCGGGATTTGAACCACGGATCTCCTGTTTTCCGTCCAGTCGCTCTAACCCATTGAGCTACCATGGCCTGACATTAAATTCTACATTTGACTCATATATTTCCCCGGTAGACCACTAGGGGCTCTCGCATCCAAGATACACCGTTTGTGGCGACTTACTATCGTAAGTACTTGAGTCCCAGGCTTCATCATTTAACTCTTATTCTTTTAGTTAATTGATGGAAATTAATAATTTCTTCACACTAGCCGTATATAGGCCAAGGTTTTTGATAGATAGAGTCAACATGAAAAATTCAATGCCATGGCCGGGATTTTAACCACGGGTCTCCTGGTTTCCGTCCAGTCGCTCTAACCCATCGAGCTACCATGGCCAACGTGCCGTCCTGGCATTAAATTCTCCATTTGACTCATATATTTTCCCGGTAGACCACTAGGGGCTCTCGCATCCGAGACACACCGTTTGTGGCGACTTACTATCGCAAGTACTTGAGTCCCAGGCTTGATCATTTAACTCTTATTCTTTTAGTTAATTGCTGGAAATTAATCATTTCTCCACACTGGCCGTTTATAGAATTTAATGTCAGAATTTAAAGAAAATGGAGAACTTAATATCAGGACGGCACGTTGGCAATGGTAGCTCAATTGGTTAGAGCGATGGACGGAAACCAGGAGATCCGTGATTCAAATCCCGGCCATGCCATTGATTTTTTCATGTTCACTCTATCTATCAAAAACCTATGTACTATATACGGCTAGTGTGAAGAAGTGATTAATTTCCATTAATTAACTAAAATACCTTTTGTTTGTTTATTAACATGTTGGCTTTGGGGTTATGTTCTTGATTGTCTCCAAAGATTTCATTTTTAATATTCAATTTTATATAACACTTACAAGATTTCTTGCAGTACGTCCAACACGAAATATTGTTCTGTAAACGGTTGTGATGTCTAAATTTTTAACTATGGCTCAATAAAGTCTCTCCTTCTTTCTTATCATTGACTCCATAGCTGGTGCTTAAGTAAGAATGATAGCTAATACGCATGTATATGGTTTTATATCTACGCTGTATATGAAACAGGAGAAAGCCTTCTAAACAGTGCTTGGTTGCTTCTTATCGTACAAGCATTCTATAGGTTTGGTTGAGTCTTATCGAAGAATCTAAACCTACCTAAGAAGCTAGGTATAGACGCAACGCAACTGACGTACCGAGTTTGAAACCCCTTGACACAACTGACGTACTGATTTTTCGTACACGTGTTTACGTGGATACAGGTGACACAGCCCCATCATTATACTATGAAGGTGCAGATAGTGATGAAGAAGATGATAATGGCGGTAATGGTACCCGCAAAGGTGGTTCTTTCCTCCCATTCCTCTTTTTTGTCTAAAAAGTGCGAAAAACATTAATAAAATATGTATACATAATAGTTTAAATAATATAATAAATGAATTTATAGATCTTAAAAATAAAATCTACCTAAAAGAGCTATAATAATAAAACCAAAATACATTGAAATTTAGTGAAAATTACATTGACATTTACTGCAGTAACGTTTCTCGATAAAACGAATATAAGATCGTAATTCAATAACTTGCTATTTTTCTAAAAATAAATACAATAGAAATTTAAAATTATAAACTCAAAGGCTAATGTCTTAAATTTAATTAACATAAATATCTATTAAGAAGTATATTTCAGTAGTATGTTTTGAAGAAATGGAGAACTTTGAATTTAGGGGATATTGAAAGATTTTAAAATGTTGGAACAAAATGAATAATTATATGATACATATATTAACCGATATAAATAAACACTCTATGGTGTAATTTAATGGATTTGTGCAATATTATCTATAATAAATCAATTAAAATTAGAAACTAAATTAAAGTAAAAAGTAAGTGATTAAATTAAAAATTAAGATACAGTTTGAATTACTTTAAACACTGTTGTGCTTGCAATTGTGATGTACGGTTATGCTTTTTAAAGTCGAATTCATTAGTTATGTGTCTGTATAGATTCTTGTGTTTAGTTTTTAATATTGGTCTGTAATATATCCGGAAATATAAACTTTTATTTGTAAATAAATTATAAAAATTAGGAATCATTAAAACTGATGTTAGAAGTGGAAATTAGGTTCTGGAATAATACATTGTAGATGTTTGTTTATTGATAATAATTTTGTACTCTTATTTATTGATTGATTATTTGTTTGTTTGTTTCTTTATTTGTTCGTTTATTCATTTCATTCGTTCGTTCATTTATTCATTCATTCATTTCACACTAATTGATTCATTTCAGAATGCATATTAGTTCTTCAATGTTAAGGGAATGCTTTTGGGGTATAGATGAAAGATACTGAATGCAATTTTTCTCAGATTAAAGGTGTATGTTTGAACCCTATCTATAGCAAATAATTTAAATACTGATAAATTTCTTAACAATAGTATTAAAGACGATATGATAAACAAAATGGTTGTCCATTTCAGGTATTTTCTTCATAAAATTCGCCATTGTAACATAGTTTTGTTTTAAATTTAAGTAAAAATTTGAATTTACATAAAGTTTAAATGAGAATTACTTACATTGCATCGATTGATTTTATGAAAAGTAATAGGAAGACTTTTGTTCCCTATAATATTCTTTGTAATATGTTATTCTGTAAAATTGGCATACATATAAATGTTTTTTTTCGCATAAATAGGGTAAAATGTACGTTTTTGTCGGTCTTAATCCTAAGTTGGTAGAAAGGCAAATGTTCTTTATTAAACCACAAAGAAATTTAGCTTAAATAGAATGCATTAATATCCTTTCTATCCTTGATATTATTCAAGCGTGGCTTAAGGATATATTAGAAGCAATATTTCTTACAATAAAGCCGAAGATTGTCTCCCTCTCAAAGAAATGGGTAGCTACTATCTCTTAAAGGCAGATGCTACAGGCAATAGAAATCCCGTTCCCTCAGTGACTGTAAAGACGCAAATATTCACAGTACATTTAATCACTGACGTCATACGAAGTTGCGTTGATGGAAAACCATTTTCTTCTTGTTAGTAAGTGGATTGCCACAGTGCGGGTGGGCGGATTTGAAATTGCATCGTGGTCGTGTGTGCCGCCACGATAACGCTGTTATGGGGCCGTGGAGTGTGGAATCGCCACCCTACCCATTCTAGTTCATCGAAAATTGAATTATGAGAACACGCTTCAAGATTTTTTTTCACAGTCTCTTATTCTGTAAGAAAATCGAACGCCAATTTTAGTGGCATTTATTTTACGGATATTTATACTATTTCGATTATTAAGGCCACAGTGGGTGCGTGAAAAATGCTTAATGCACTCTTGTCAGAGTAAATTAGGATTTGGTGGTAGCAGCTGCAAAACTGAACTGGATGCTGATAGAAGGGGATGAAGTATTGGATTAGATTTCGCGTTTAGCGACCGTAAAATCCCGAAGAGACGAGCCCTGCCGAGCTGCCGTATAAATACTGGGCTGCTAGAGGTGAACAGCACAGTCGCTTCTGGAGCCTCTTCTAGAGTACCTCGGAAGCTACAACCACTCCAGCCTTCTGCGCTCTTACACCAGAGGCACCTCATCAACCAGGTGAGTGACATCGAGTTATCCAAGGATGCCACTCCTTGGACTAAACGGGCAAAATATGCGATGGGTGTGAAGGCTTTGTGAATTTTCTAAGTGCGCCGTTTGCTTTCCATGGGAGGGGTCTGTGTTTCCAAAGTGCTGCAGCTTGGCGGGACTCGCTCAAAAACAAGTCGTAAAAGTTTACAAAAGCTGCAAGTCTTTGAAACTTTTCGAAATTTTAAGTGCATAGTTGTTTCTAAAGATATAGGTATATGCCATATATAACAACCTGAAATACTATATGTGGCTTCAAAACGAATTTTTAGTGAAATTTCTATCTCTTTTCAAGTGACTATGTGTTTCTTGTCTACAATACTAGCGTGCAATGCGAGATTAGGCACACGATAGTTGCTACTAGTCTATGCCAAAGTATTCACGATTTTGTCTAAAAGTTTATTTTCTATTGCTGTGTTCAAATGCATTAACATTTAAACCTTTCGAAAGCTTGATATTGGATGTACTGAGTTGAATTGAACAATTCCGATGCTCAATGGAATTGTGAGCTGTACAGACATTGTAATATTGTGCTTATTTACAACACAACGTGCCTACTACTTTTCTCTTGGTATACAGTGCCCCGGAGAAATTGTATGCAAAGCGCATCACTTCTTAAAGTTAACTACTAGTCTTAGTTAAATTCAAACTGTACCTAGATTTGTCGTTTCTCGATTTTATTAATTTGTGCAATATTAAAGTATAACCTCTTTCAGCTAAACCGGCCACAACACCTTTATATAACGTAAAAGGCCAGAGCTGTATACGGTATTGCCATACACAAAAACGGCGTGCTCCATCTTTGTTCAGGATGCACCTCAGTAGCTATGTCATAACTTTTATGCATGTTATACAAATCGAACAGTTTATGATATGCACTTGGAATATATTTGGTGCCTCATTCTAAACGTTTAGAGTAGAAAATAAGCTCTGCAAACTAGAAATGCATGGAATATGAAGGCTGTGTTTTCTTCTTGCTTCGCAACTTAAATATTCATTATAGAACATTTCATAAAATATAAATACCAGAATAATCTGAATATCGTCAGGATTCATTTTGCTTCGGTTTTGGGCTTACAACTTCAGGTTTTATTGGAGGACTAATAGGTGCCACAGCTCTGCTTACCTTATGATTGTTAATTTTTTGTAACATTTCTGTGCGTTTATATCGTAATATGTATATAATTATATGCACGCAGATGAACTACATTGTGTTCAATATACTCTATACTTTTGTTTACTTTTCACCTTGTGTAGCATAAATATACCTTAGAGAGCATTATTTCTTTATTCCACAGCATGCGTAAATCTCGGCTGAAAATTTTACCAGCACGATGTCTAGCCCAGCTAGGATTTCTTCTGTTGTATCTCGCCTGTCCCATCCTGGGCGAGATGTCCCGTGCTCAACCTGACCATGGACTTGCCTCTTCTTTGACTCTGCATGTTCTAGAGCACTGTTCTAGGTAAGTTAAGCCGAGGTTCCTTCGTAAGTATATGTATGCAATTTTGTTGCCTCCTATGCGTAAAAGTATAACGGAAGGTTTTCAGTATTCACGAAAGCATTCATTGAAGTTTGCTAGTCGAGTTCTTGAGAAAACGGCAAGGTAACTATGTGTTAGTAGAAGGGCTGGGTTCAGTACCAGTACAAGCATACGCGCTCTTCTCAAAGATGTTTTCGTTCTGGGTGGCTGAACAGGTTAGGCGCTAGCCTACTGATCCCAAGGTCGTGGGTTCAAACCCTACCCAGACCGATGACTTTTAAGCGTGCTTGAAAGCGACAGCCCCATACCAGTAGATTTACTGGCAAGGGAAACAAGTTCTACGGGACGAAATTCCAGCACACTGGCGGCGCTAATATGATCCTAGCAGCTTCATTAACAAACTAGATATTTTTATCCAAGTTATTATTCTGTGAGTTAGGATTAATCTGTTTGTTAATGTCATCTTTATAGTCTCCCTTTTCAAATGTTCTCTTAGAAGTTGAGCTCGATGAAATTTGTTGATTAACTTTTTACTCTTAATAACCATTCCGAAGTGCAAACCTTCCCAAGTTCCACTGTTTTGCATTTTCACACGTGGTTCTCAATGAGAAAGGTTGTCCCCGTAGTGTCCATGCCTGCTAAGTGGGCAGCCCGGGTTCGATGCCCGTTAACGGAACAACAATAATTCATGTTGCGAATCGGAAAGAATGAACTCACATTTTGAGATTTTCGAGGAACTATTGAAAAACCGCATGGTGGATACGTGGAGTCTCCTCATGAAGAAAATCTATATAATTAACTGCCAGAAAATTGGGCGCGGTAACCAAGTACCGCTTCTTAGTTACTTCTATGTGACTATGTAGTAGACTAAGACCCACTTAGCGCTATTACGCTACGGAGACCAACCAATTATGATGAAACTGCTTTGCTGTACTGTTTTATTCATAATTTACTGCATATATGTATTATGTTTATCAACAGCCCACCTAAAGATCCAGGAGATGGAAGCTGCTTCTCTGTACCAAAGGATGTTAAGATGATGACCAGGAATGAAAATGGACATGCGACCTGCTCGGTAGCCACCCATCTTCTGAACTTGGCTACCAAGTGCGCTCCTGAGGAACAGCCTAACTCTATGCAAAGCTCTAAGATAACAACTGTGACTCTGGTTCCAAGAAGGCTACTGGCAGCTAGATCTAAATTGCCAGCTTCTATCCAGGAACCTACTAAATCATTTCCAAAACGCCAATTCCGACACAGGTCTTTGAAGAGAGATTCTAATACTATCCTAAGGGATTCATCAATGATCGCTGAGCAAAATTTGGTTCACTCAGAGCGTGAGGTTTCAAGACGTTCCACTAATGTTGTAAGGCGCTCTGTGGAAGAAAGGAGGAATATGCGCACTGAGGTAACCAGGACTACCAGCAGGATTGGCTCTGACAATTTTAGAGGTATTCGTTCCGAAAGGCTTAATTCACGAAATTTGAACCGCGACACTTCTCGATCAGCATATTCAAGGGACTCGAATAATGCTTTCCAAGGTGAGTCCAGAAGACTAAGACGTCTATCTTATTCGCGTGTAGCTTCAGCAGACATAAGAAGTAAGTTCGAATCTTCTGAAAGATCTGCGGATAAAGGGCGTCGTTCTTCTTCATTAGCTGAAAGAAGGGCGCATGAATCTCGTGTAGCTGACCAACGTTCCAGACATATGGATGTAAGACGAATTTCTTTACCCGCTTCAACCGAGAGGAGAATGGACTCTCGAGCTGCTGTCTATGAAACCAGAAGGTTTTCGGTAGAAAGAAACTCAGTGCACACAGGGATCAATGAAAGGAGGGGTTCACCATCACGAATCTCCACATTGAATTCCAGTAGTGACAGAAACTACAGAAAATCTTCGGTTGAACGAAGGCTCTCGGATTCAAGAGCAACGGAAATTGAAACAAGGAAATCTTCACAAAGGCTTGCTTCTCAGGGCTCTAGGAATACTGCAAGGGAACAGCTATCACAGAGGAGATTAGCGGAAATAAGGCTTCAGAATGACGAACCCAGAAGGTCTCTTACTGATATGAAGCTGCATGAAAGGAGATCATCCGAAGCAAAAACCAGAGAATTACGAGCCATATCTCTTGGAGCCAGACAGACTGTAACTGTTCGTCAAAGGATCTCACCTGATAGGCTAAGCTTCCGATCTCTCATTAGTGATAGGGAATCTAGGAGAAACTCACGGGAGCGCCTGTCTTTACAAAGATCTTCAACAGACAGAAGGTTATCGGAATCCGAAGGAAGGGTATCTGCAGAACAAAGAAAACGTTTACTGGGTTCACCCTTTGAAGGCAGGATTTCAGCTCTTAGAAACTCTCGAGAAGATGCAAGGAGACGCCTATCGGAAACCCGTCATTCAAGCTCACCAATCAAAGAGCGATATGATTCATCTAGGAGAGTTTTGGGAATTACAAGAGAACGAAAGGCACTGGGAATGTCTCGGCAGACATTATTGAGAAGGGTTTCTGATGAACGCACTGCAACTAGGAACCGGGATGGTGAAGTTATTTCAAGGCTAATCAGGGAAAATAACATAATTTCAGCGACACGAAGGGCACGAAGAAGCATTTCATTAGATAGAACTGACAATAACCGAGCATACTTTACTCGTGAGCGAAGGAGCCTTTCCATGATGAATGACCGAAGAGTTTCCTCAACTACTGCAACACCTTCAGTTTCTGGAATGAACCGAATAAGAAATATAGCTTCAGGAAGCCAGACTGCTGAAGTGAGGATATCTGAGAGTAGTCGCCAACAAGGTCTAAGCACACGAAGGGATATGGAAGGTCGTAATCGAGCTGTTCTCCGGGAATTATCCTTATCTGAAGTAAGAGAACGTGTAAGAAACTCTCGAGAATCAAGAATAGAATCTCCTGCAAGACTCAGCCGAAGAACTCGCTCTTTGGAGGAACGCTCTGCTTCACGAAGAACATTTACTATGGAACGTCGGGAAATGAGTAGAACTAGAGATCAGAATCGTGCAGTTGAGCGCCTTTCTAGAGATGTAGCATTAATGGAAAGAAGAGATATCAGAAGAGCTGTTTCCGATAGGTCTTTCCGTGATCGCCGCTTTACTTTCAGAGCAACCTCTCGTTCAAGTGACCCAATGTTGGCTTCCAGAAGGACAGAACGCCGTGGTACAATGCTAGAACGCTCCTCTCTAGAGGCTTTCAATTCCAGAATCCATTCATTAGAACGGGAGAATCGCAGGGCAATTGCCTATGGATCAACTCGCAGAGGAACCTTAGAGGGCAGAATTTCGCGAGAAGACAGCCTTGGTTTTCTTAGGTCTCGTCGTGCTGAATCCGTAAGGAATGCTGGCAGGAGGATTTCCACTATAAGGACTGCTGATGTGCGGGATTCCACAAGGGCTCTGAATGAACATAACATTTCCCGTCTGAGTAGGAGAACATCCACAGAAAAACAAATTTCTGCTGATCGAAGAAATACACGCCGTTTAAGCGCATTCAGATCCACTGAAGTTCAAGACTTTAGAGTAACTATGGTTGATTCTACCAGGCATCAGAACACGCCTAGAAGGCTAGAGCAGAATTATCACAACGTACGTTCAATGCGTGTTAGGTCAGTGGAAAGAGAAAGTAACTATAGGATTGCCTCTGTGTCTGTTGGACGTGAAGAAAGACAGAATGTATGGGTAACTGGTAGAAGATCTCAGAGAGACGATAGATTTAACCGACAACTCAAAGCAACCTCCGCTGGACATTTTCTCAGAAGAAACGTCAGAGCTGTTTCACTCGATGCAATGCGAAGGCAGTCTACGAACAGGCAGAACGCACTCACACTTAGAGAACTTAGAACAACCCAAGATGGCATTCATCAAAACCATCGATATTCTAGGTCTTCAGAACAGCGTGAGGATCGTAGATATATGTTATCTGCCGATAGGATTCATCAAAACCATCGGTATTCTAGGTCTTCAGAACAGCGTGAGGATCGTAGATATATGTTATCTGCCGATAGGAAGAACAATCTCAGGGATGTTAGACAATCGGCTGACAGGGTAATGTCTACCGTGCAGTATGGAAGAAGAGCTACTGATTCGTTGAGAATAACCAGGAGTTCCAAATCTAGAAACTATGTACTAACCAGGGAACGAAGAGAATATTCGAACTATGTAAGATTCAACCGAAGGTCTGTATCTTCGCAGGAATCAATCCGAAAGTCACAGAGATATGAAATCTCTGCTTTCAGGAAGTTGGCTGTTCATGACAATAGGCTTATTGCTTCAAAGACTGACAATTACAGAACCCCAGAAATTACTGCTAAGAATGTAACAGCTAAGACTGATATGGTTAGAGAGGCAAAACTGGAGGAATTTAATAAGCATGCTCCTTCTTGGCTGAAAGATCTCACTACAACTTGCTCCATGAAATGGCATACTGGTGTACTGTGGCAGCAGTTTTTCCTCATTCTGGCAGCCCTTTCTTGGACCAAGACTGGTTGCATTGATACCATCACTAACAAGGTATTATATTGATTTTTTTTTCTAAATGTAAGGATACATTAAAGATTTTAGTGACTTAAGTAGCAATACAGCTTTTCCATACCTACATAAAAGTCATTAAGGTATATTGAAGTATCAATATATATATATATATATATATATATATATATATATATATATATATATATATATATACATACATACATACATACATACATACATACATACATACATACATACATACATAGATTGAATAGTATATGCGCATAAAACAAATTATAAATATAACCAATTATGATGTTTATTCCTACAGGTTTCCGGCTATCTATTTGCTTCAGAAAATATGGATATCATTGGTGCAACTAAGATTGCAGCCTCAAATGACAGGTAGATATAGTATCAAATTCTAAAAAATTAGACAGTGCCCTTGTGGTTAAAGCACGTGATTAATCATTCTGAATTAAATAAGGAGGTCAGCATCACCTCCAACAATTTTCAAAATGGGCTTTTTCTGAAACATAGGTACCAATTATATAATGCTAATGGTGAAGTAAGATTGTGTACGTAGCTGTAGCCACATGTTCATTGACCACACATTGTTTAATTACTAAAGATAAAATATAAACGAGCTACATAGTAATAAATATAACAGTTGCTTTCTTATTAAATAAAATAATATAGACACAATACAATAATTTTACCAGACTAATCTAATACGAACTAAATACTGCAGGTGCCAGTAAATGTGTAACTTTTAAATTGGCTTTGAGCAGCACAGAAATAGAACTATCCATTCTATGACTACCTAATTCACTAGCAAAATAATCATATTAGTATTTCGGTGAATAATATTGTCTAACAGGTAATTTATTTTAATGATGACACTATTTAATATTCTTGTTTATTTTGCAGGGATAATTTACTGGGTACTGTGATTGGTGGGGGAGCGGCTGCAGCTGCTCTTTTGCTGTTCTCAACTCGAACCAAATAAATAGATCTACTCATCATTTCATCGTAACTTAGAATAAACTTCTTTAGCATATAACCTAAATGTCTCCACTGATATGTAATATTTAAATTATATGATATATATATTTAAATGTTTAGTACTGAAATATGGAAAGTTACAAGAGAAGCTGCAGATTTAATGAAAGATACTTGAATCATTTAAAGATAAGCAAAAGCTTCATTTTCCACAGAAATAAAACTAAATATATTGGAAGAAAATTGTATTCATCATAATAAAAAAATATAAATGTAATATTTGTGGGCTACTGTACTGCAATTAGAACTAAATTATACTCCTGAATGAAATACACTTATCTCAAACTAGTAGCTTCTTGTTTAACGCAAATCTTTCAGGAGCTGTTATTGTATTATGAGCAGTTGTGGCATATATTCTTAAAATTCTGCAAAGATAAAAGCATATGTACTGTAGAACTTAAAAATGACTTATTTTTGTAAAATATGAATTGCCAACTTATATTTTTCAGAAAAATGTTAATAGTTTAAATGTATCTAAAGTTATGTAAATTGTGCCAAATCTACTGCAGATGGATTAGTATGAAATTTCTGTGATAAGCTCTGCACCTCTTGTTGGCAAGTACCTGGCAAAGGTAAATCCTGTGTTAGAATGTAATATCATTATGCTTGTTACTATAAAAGTTAAAATGATGTAGAACCATATTAGCATAATAAAGAAAGCATAGTAAAATCAGAACTTTCAAGTATATATTACTTCATATTTTGCCCTACAGAACCAGTATCTCAGAGCTCACATACATTTCCCTGTAAAGTTCCTTTCCTTAAAGAACAATTGTGATCATTTCTTTTTCTGTGCTAGAAGAAAAGCTGTAGCCACACTGTACACATTACTTTGTTAGATGCGAGGGGTAATCAGAAACTAAGGTTACAAAAACTGCAGTGAAACATGTACATTTTATTGCATACAACGAGTACAACCAACTAATAGTACACACTAACATTAGGTTATTTTTTGACTCTCCATATCGATTTAGGCACTTGTCGCTTCGTGGGATTAGTTTTAATATTCCCTCCCAGTAAAAATCTTGTCCTTATATTTTCAGCCTCGCCATCGCGAAGGGTTTCACTGCCTCTTCTAATGCAAATTGTTAGCCTCTTAGGTGATCCTCCAAGTGAGGAAAAAGGTGAAATTCGCTTGCAGCAGGTTTGAGCTATAAGGAGAGTGATCGATGTTATTCCAACGAAGCTGCTTCAACACCGTCGTGATTTTCCTGGCTGTATGGTGTTGCGCGTTCTCGTGAAGGAAACGACGCCTTCCGTGACATCGTCTAACCGTTTGCTGCGATCGTGTCAGGATCTCACAGTATCAGCCAGCAGTCTCTGATTCTCGTCGATGCCATTTTCTCTATCGGCCGCAAACTTCAGACACCTTTCTGCGACATGCAGACAAGGTATTGCGGTCTCTTCATAAATCTCTACGAGCTACCGATGAGTTTCAGACGTGATTACATGTTTCACCATAGGAGTCGAACTGAGCGGATTTCATCCCGAGACCAGTTTTCCAAACGAGTTGCCAATTTGTGCAGTACCACTTGCACTTTAGGTGACTGGTAGTTGATATTCTGCACAACCCATGTATTAAAATTGGTGCTCACTATTAATTTCTGTGTATCGGACAAAACTCCAGGAGAGTCGTCCTTGTAGCCCTAGTTTTTGATCAACCTTTGTATAAGAAAATGTGTAAAAGGTTTAACAAGTAAATATAGGTCACACGCTTTACAACATAGCCAAAATAAATTACGATATTCAATAATTTATTCTTATACTGTAATTAAATTTATTAATCAGTATTACAGAGAGGTAAAATAAAAGAACGGCAACTGGATTAACTTTGTAACTAAAATGACAGTTTAGGCAACTTAGATCAAGATCCACCTTTGCTCTCCACTTCATCTTCCTATCCACCTGTTATTTCTAAGTTTTTGAAATGCTTTTGTGAAGTGCTCAGCATTTTTGAAGGTATGCTAGTCTCTCTTTTTAGCATTTTCTTATAATACAATAAATACTATCTCAAGGAGAATGTTCTCAGTTGTTTGCTGAATTTAGTTTTTTCTAAATTCAGATGTTTTTTATCAGTTTACGTCCTCCTACGTTAAGCTATATCCGACGATCAATGAAATGGATGAAATGATGCTCAAATGAGCCCAGGGTCCATAGAGCTTAGATTTACCAATATTCATTTTTCAGGATAAGGGAAACCCGCGAAAAGCCTTATCCAGATAACTCACTCTGGTCAAGATTCGAACTCACGACCTCTTGAATGTGAGAAAGGCACGTTACCGTTTACGCTACCAAGACGGGCAGATACTTTTTCACTAATAATGATTATTAATAGGTATTTTAAGAAATTGGCCAAAACAGTAATAAGAATGTCAAGAAAAGGATGACTTTTTTCTTTCCTTATTTTGCGGCGGTTAAAGCTCCAAAAAGGAAACTAGAGTGATGCAGCATATATGCAGAAATTAATCTAAACAGTAATCCTTTGGGCAGGTTAAGATAAAAATTTCCTTAAAGTATTATGGAATGAGAGGAACAAATTGGAAATTATACAGCAGGCAGTCATGGTGATGATGCAAGTGGCATCACCACCAGTGAAAATGATTATGCTTACTGAGACTTTTTACGCAACAGTTGAATATTTAATCTAGAACAGAACGTTAAATATTCCGGTTTCTCAATTGTAGAAAAGAAGCAGAATTTCAGACAGGAGTAGCATTAACCGAATAGCAAAACTAAGCATTTTAGGGCTTACTACCGTCAGTAAATCGCAGTCCCATTTGCTTTGTTCTCTATATGAAATTTGTATAATTTATATTTTAAAAGGCCATAATGACTAGCACTCCCCAAGAAGCACAAGATAATCTAGAAATTAAAATCACTATTATTGTTGTCTGCTTTCAGCTAAGCAATATATAATCTCTGAAAATTGAATAATTTTGGTTCAGAATTGAATAATAAATGTATGTTTTGCCTTTATAGGTTATAGTAATTTTACATATTTTGCAACTATTGTGGATTTGAGCAACAACCTACCAGTGCATAAATATGCTAAACATTACTATTATAAAATAAGTTATTAAAAGGAATTTTTGTCCCAATTTTGAGACTTCTACAAGTTTAAATGTAAGTTAAATATACAATGAATCGGTAAATAGATAAAACAGATTAAGGTATATATTCCTAAATATGGAGAGTATGGAATGTAAACCTTGCCTTGACCGAACGGGATGACTCAGGCGGTTTCGTCTGTGCCCGCATTCGGGAGACCCTAGTTCGATTCCCGTGACCGAGCAACCTGACCCATGGGATTTTTCTGGATTTTCCCGGGTCACTAGGCGAATGCTGGGTAGGTTAATTACAACCCCCGAATTCCCTGTCCCTCCATTTAATCTCTATTATAATTTCATATCAGCTCTTATCTGGTTGTCTGTTTCAGGGTAGAAATGTCGGCGGGAGTCTTGTCGCTGCATGGCAGGATGATATGCTCTGAATAAACCACCTCCTCTGGTAAGTCAGTTGCCGGTCACCGACCTGACTGCTGAGACCGTCTTCGAACCATAGTACGGGGGAATGTCCGTTGTTCTGGCCTGCCGGGGGAGGTTTCAATCTAAGTAAAATGTAGGGATCCTTGTAGTAGCTCCTTGGGACGGCCATTCTCTGTCTCTTCTCACCTCATTCTTCCTCCTGGGAACCCCTTTTGGGGGCATAAGGTACAATAGACCAAGACTGGTCGCAGTGCCGAATCCCCTCCGGAAAAAAATTTACCCTTGCCTTCTGCTCATTCTTACATCCATATCTGTCACACAAGCTCCACCTAGTTTCTGTTTAGATAGTTTGAGAGTAAGTAAACTAAATTAAAACCCACCTCCCTTTCCTTTTTATTTTATTTCTTTATTGACGAAAGGTTAATACTAGACATTTAAGACACTATAGAACTCTGGGTTCATTTCCACAACATTTTCGTCTTAGTTATGTATATCGTATCAAATGTGATTGAATAAACCGAAACTTTGGAATCTATGCACATGACATTAGAAGTAACGATTTAAACATAGATAAAGGATTATTCTGCTATTAACATTCTTCTTCTCTACTGGCTCTACAGCCCTTGGTGGGCTTTGGCCTCCTGCACGATCCTCCTCCGCTTTACTTTTCCAGCCTCTGATTCCGATCGTTCTTAGGTCCTCCATTACATCATCTAACCACCTTGTTCTCGGTCTTCCTTTTTTTCTTCTATTATACAATCTTCCTTTCAATATTTTTTTGGCATTCTATCTTCCGTCATTCTCTCTATATGCCCTAGCCATCTTATCCTTTGTGCTTTTATAAATTTCACAATATCTTGCTTATTTATTAATTCTTCTATTTCATGATTATATCTTATTCTCCATTGATCTTTATCTTTTACAGGTCCAAAGATTCGTCTTAATATTTTCCTTTCAAATCTTCGAAGTATTTCTTCATCTGCATTGTTTAGGGTCCAAGTTTCAGCAGCGTATGTTACTATTGGTCTTATCAGGGTTTTATAAATCTTGTATTTTGTCCATCTACTAATAAACCTATTTTTAATAGGGATAAATTTGCATAATATGCTGCATTTCCACGTTGGTTTCTTTCTTTTATGCACTCGTTTAAATTATTATCATTGTTTACATGTGCTCCTAAATATCTAAATTTGGATACCCCTTCAAATGTTTTGTCTCTAACTACTAGATTTGAAATTATTCTTTTGCTTTTATCTGCTGTCATTTTTATGTATTTAGTTTTTTTTCTCGTTTACTTCTAATCCTATTTGTTTAGACCTTCTTTCTAATTCTTCATAAACTTCAACTAACGTTTTTTTGTCTCTTGTCACGATCACTACGTCATCTGCATATGCACATATTTGACTGGACTTAAAGAATATCGTACCTTTAGAATCAAGTTTTTCTATTGCTCTGTGCAGGGCTAGGTTGAATAGAGTTGCAGACAGTCCATCACCTTGTCTTACTCCTGCATTATAATCAAAATATGGACTCATTTTATTCATTACTTTCACTTTCGCTTTTGTATTTTCCATTGTCATGCTATTAACATTAGCGGCTATTAAAAATTAGTGAGCTACAACTTGACTCTTTGTTCGCAGGGACATAGAATGTGATTTTTCTTATGTGCACTAGATGGCAACCTACTTATTAATAAATAAGATAACAAAATAAACTATGTTAAACAGTTTTATTGGGCTTAACCTACATATTTTTCTTTATGTACCAATTTTTACAAGGAATGTGTCTGTTCTTTTACATATTAAAGGAAGTTCCCAGGATATCATTTTTGGAGGTGCATCCAACAATTAGTTCTTCTCAATACTTTGTTAATTTGTTTTAAATAGAGTGCAATTGATTTTAAAATGCTTGACAAGCATGCATATTTTGCTACTGTACTCAACTATATCAATGGGTGCTTATTATACTTTTAATATAACCTCAGAAGCAATCATCAAAAGAATATATGGAAAGCATCTTAATGCAAGAGTGCTCCGCCCCATATCTACACTCTGTAAAACAATTACCGAGATATTTGGAGATCAGTGACCACCCCGATCTCCAGATTTCAATCCGACCGAATTTTGCTTGTGGGGCTACCTTAAAAAAACAAGTTTCCGTGGTATATCCAATAATAACCGGACAGAAACTGAAAAATGTTACCTCGCAATAAATTGCTAATATTCTAAGACAATAACTGATGGAGTACAGAAATGTTGTACATTAAACAACAGAGCGTGGGACAGCTTCCTAATGATGATTATTCTGATTATGATGATGGGTTGAGGATGATGATGGCAATCACTCTTATTTATCAATGAATTTCTAAACTGAAGATAGGAGTGTTGTGACTGGTGATCATACCGAATCATTTACTGATATCGTCGTTTTGGCTCTCAAGTATCCCCAGTACTGGATACTTAATTGAATCATAAGTTAAAAGCTGATACGCGATCCTATGTCATAATACATCATATACTTTTGTCGCGTTAAGAGGTTCTTTCTGCTGAAGTACTGGTCGCAAAGATGGTAATAAATAGGCAAAATAGTTCAATATATTCTGGAGGAGTTTGATATATTTTATTCTCAGTCATTCCTATAGTTTAGTCTCTCAAACTGAGAGACTGGAATGTTTTTTTAATGCTAGGAAGAAAGTAGTTCTAGTTTTAGTTTTACACACAATAAATTGTGAGGAGTTAAAGGACGTACCAGTTGTTTCGAAAACTGAGTAAGATTGCCCAACTTAAGAAAGAGTGGTTTATCACAATGCCAAAACCTTGTTTGCAAAAGTTAAGCAATAACTCTAGGTACATTAGTTTGTATTTTACAACCATTAATTGCTAATGTAGTTATCTATCAGATAGAAGTATTAATGGAAGCTTGAATTAAATTGCAGTGTTTAACGCCCACTTTTATTACATACGGTACCGCAGGCGGTGGTACTGATGATGCATGAGATGAAGATGGAGCACTGGTAGATTGAGATGGTGGGGAAATCCGGAGGTCCCAGAGATAACTCGCGCCAGCGCCGTGTTGTACACCACAAATCTCGCTTTGCGGTGGCCTGGGATCGAACCTGGGCCTCCTATGGAAGCTTCAAGTTGCCAATTTGTTAAACGTTTCGTGGAATTCAAAAGATCAATTCGTCACCTTAGTTTTAACTTTCTTTTTACTTCTAATACTGTAGTGTATCTCTTGCTAATTATTGAATTAACATGTTCTAAATTGCCACTTCTCAACCAAAATTTTTAGCCTTTTAAGCGAATTAAGTAATCAATTGGCCATATAGCAGTTGTTACCGAAAGTGCCACTGTCAGAATTATACTTACTGCTCTGTCAATCTTAACAATATCTTGCTTTGAGTTTTTCTTAATGATCTTCTGGTAAAATTTTTCATTCTATGTGTCCAATTTGCTGCTGAATTCCTTAGCCAATTTCATCATAATTTTGTCATATTCCTGTCATACTCTGTATGTTTTCGAAAATTAAATATCTCGCATATCATTAATCCTAAACACTTTGCTACTGTTTTTCTCCTTGTTTGCTCATTTATTTTAGTTACTGGATTCTATTTAAAACTTGCTTTAAATGGAATATAACTAGATTTATTAGGATATACTTTTAAGTTAATTCTTTCACACCAGTTATGTAATTTATACATAGTCTCCTTTGCTTTTAGATTCCAGTTTCAGTTTACTCTGTCTTCTATAATAATGATTAAATGATCGGCAAAAACTATAATACTGAAAACTTGCGTATCATTTCCCAGGTCCTCTATAAGTGTTTCCACCTCAATGTTCCAATGAGGCCCCAGAACAGAATCCTGGAGCAGCCTTTTGTAATACCCCTTCATATTTCATTGTCGACACCACTAATAAAGGCTTGTCCATACAGTAATCTCTCAAGAGTATAAAACAAAGTGCCTGGATGTTTGTTTTCTCTAAGCCTATTAATAAAATGTGGCTATCATAAATTATTATCAAAAGCTACGAATGTATCAATAAAAATGCCAATCACATACATTTTAAAACTATTTTTATGGTATTCTGGACTTCAAAAATTGCATTTTCTGCCAAGAACCCTTTTCTAAATTCAAATGGTTCATTATTTAACTCGATCATTGTTATAAATTCCATAATGCATTTGTAAAGCAATTGATAAAAAATTTTACCTAAGGAATTTAGCAAAGACCGTGACCTGGCCGAGCGGTTAGAACGCTTGATTCTCACCAAGGCAGCAAGGGCAGGCACAGGGCACATGGGCAGGTTTTCTCCGGTATCTCTGGTTTCCCCCGACATCATTTCACCAACGTCTCCATTATCATCTTTCCTTTCATTCATTTCACCTTCATTCTGTCATCTATTTCTCTCACTTTCATACCAGGCATCAGGCTGATCACCCATCCTGGGTTCTCTATCTGATTCAGAGTTTATGTTCCTTAACTCGAAACCTAAAAGGCATAAGGACCAGAGGAAAGAAAATACCCTAACACCACATAGTGATAAAACTAGGAAAGAAGAAGAAGAAGAAGAAGAAGAAGAAGAAGAAGAAGAAGAAGAAGAAGAAGAAGAAGAAGAAGAAGAAGAAGAAGAAGAAGAAGAAGAAGAAGAAGAAGAAGAAGAAGAAGAAGAAGAAGAAGAAGAAGAAGAAGAAGAAGAAGAAGAAGGAGGAGGAGGAGGAGGAGGAGGAGGAGGAGAATTTAGCAAATAAATTGGCCGGTAAGATTATGGTTGTTTTTTGTCTTTATCCACTTCTTTAGTTAATATAGACGCTTTGGCTTCCTTTCACAAAACAGGGTCAAAGGAAGGTGTTAGACAAACAAAATGGACCAAAAATATAATTTTTAATGTTCTATTTGGAATGACATGAACCACCACAGCTAGAAGACATGAATAAAGTAACATAGTCTAAGTGTAGAAACAGCCTACTTGATTTTAGTGCATTAGATAATGCCAATATCACAAAAATAATAAGTAATGCCTATCATGACGAGATAATAAAACAATCAGCTGAGAAGGAAAGAAATATTATCTCTCTAGAATTATTGATTGTATTAAATTTTGTGGTGCTTTCAAGCTGGCTTTTAGAGGGCATGATAAGACAAAAACTAATATATTTTAGGTGCCTTTTTCATTTTTGATACACTTAACTTTTGATATTGTCAGTGGAGTAAAAGAAAATTTAGCAGATGATCAGGTTTTTAAGAGTATTTTAAAATCATAAAAAAGCTGCCAGTTTGTATATGGAGAAACTTGTGAAGTTACGTAAGAAAAAATAAATATTGTAGCGCCATGTCGCCATGGTACTTTTTTGCACAAGATGTAATAATATTATTCATTATGTTATGGTTGTTAATTTTTACAGCCATATATGTAACACATCCCTTCTAACAGGGATAATTCCGCGACAGCTTAAGCCATTATACAAGAAAGGACCAAAATTCAGTATGTCAAATTATAGGAGAATGTCTTTACTTACAGCGTTTTCTAAAGTCTTTAAAAAACTTAAGAGAATTCGTTACCATCTAGACAAACGTAATATATTAGCAAAAGAACAGTTTGGATTCAGGAAAAACATGTCAAGCAATGAAGCTACCTTCAATTTAATAAATGGGATTATCAAAGCCCTTGATGATAAACTAAGGACAATAGGGATTTCCTGCAACTTATTAAAAGCATTTGATTGTGTTAACCGTAAAGAACTTCTACAAAAATTATTCCATTATAGTATTAGGCACAAAGGATATCAATGGACTGAGACATACTTAAGAAATAGAAAGCAAAAGGTAATGATAAATTCTTCAGATAATGGCAAGGTTTGCTGTGAATGGTCTGAAATAAAGCATGGTGACCCACAAGGGTCCATTCTGGGCCCCTTATTATTCTTACTATATTTAAATCATCTCCCCTCAATGTTAAACAATCCTGTTAAGACAGTTCTCTTTGCAGATGATGCAAATATTTTGATCAACGATCACCAAAGAATTCAGCTCCAAGATTTATCAAATAAAATCTCCAATGCGCTAAATAACTGGTTTAAAAGCAATAAAATTCTGATAAATTTTGAAAAAAAAAAAACTAACTCATACTAATTTTTAGACAAAACATAAAAACATCTCATTGTAGTAAACATTGGAAGCGAGAGTGAAAACACAGGCAAACAGAAACCACAAAAACAGGTGGAAGAGATTAAAGCAGACACGATTCAAGGAGAAGACGCAGTTTTGGAATTTCAACTTGAGGGAAAGGGAATATAGATGCGTTCTATAACCCTAACAGCATTTAGAGTGATCTCACCCTCTCATTATTTACTTAAGTTGTAACTGAATTTTAAAGACATAATGTTCATTTGCGACAGGAATATTAAAATTACACTGCTTAGTGGAAGATATTTGTCGCATATAACAGGAAAAGTTCAAGTCTAAAATTGGCTTCTTGAGATCTCTCTTTTTTTTTTTCTTTTTTTCAAAATTAGTTGGCAAACCTCTTCGAAGTCACATCTCGCGCACTCAAGAATAGTTAACTGCAAATTCCCTCACCGCATTTAACGCGTTTTATGCTAATATGCAATAATTGAAATGTACCATAAACTATTCATGAGTGAATGAGATGTAGTTTTGAAAGAAGTTGGATTCTAAATACGCTGAACATGAGGGGGAAGGGGGCCGTTTGAATCTCTGTATTACCGACGGAATCGTTAGTTCCAACAAGTCACACCTCAAAAGATCACGAGCGGCGCCCTATGGTGGCTTCAACCCTTTCCATAGAATTGACGGCCTGGTATATTGATCTGTTATCGCAACATGAGGCAGCTGGCGTCATCTTTTGATCACAGTTTGCAACATTACGAATGCTTCAACATGAGATAGGTGGCGTCATCTGTTGATCACAGTATGCAACATTACGGGTGCTTCGAACGGGATGCAGAGGGAACTGCCATCTGACCGACAAGTGGACCAACTACAACAGGGCAGTAGATTAGATTGATTTGCATTCAGTGTTTTCACTTGTACGCATAAGGAACTGTGAACTTTGAACGTGTACTAGAAAATTTAATATACAGAGGCCGACATAAGCATTCGAACGTAAACATGTTTATTACTTATTTTAAAGCTACGCAGAGTAAGCATACGTAAATACAACTGGTTACAAAGTAAACTTGAGTCTTCCATTAAACATATAAACAGCAGCTGAAACTAATTTGCAGTGCAAGGAGAAATAAAACGGTTGCTTTACGTCTGGACATAAGTATTCGAACAGAGAACAGCTAGTATTTAGTTATCATCCCCTTTCTTTGAATTACTGCTGATACTCGTTTGGGCATTGTATGTGCTTTTTAGTGACAGCAGAGTCTTTATTTCTCCACTCTGAAGAGTTCTTTCAAATGGTTCTTGCTTCTGACGTGATTCTTCGCTCCTCGAGTTCCTTCCAGATGTTCCTTATAGGATTTAAATCTGGAGATTGGGACGCTGTCTTCAAAGTGTGAGGAGTATTGCTTTATAATTTCAGCAGTATGCTTCGGATCGTTGTCCTGCCGGAAGTAATCATGCCCTAATCCCAGCTTCTCTGCACTCTTTTTAAGATTGTTTTTCAAGAATCCTCTGTTATTCAGATTTGTCCATGATTCCATCTATGAACACCAGTTCCCCAAAGCCAGATTAAGCTATACAGCCCCATACCATCATACTACTGCCACCATACTTCACTGTAGCTACCATGTTCTTAGTTTCCCATTCTGTATTTACCAGTCTCCACACTTTAAGAAGTCCATCACCTCTTCCGACCAGAGAACCTTATCCCAGAATTCTGTTGGTTTCACCACATACTGTGTAGCAAATTCTACACACTTTTTCTTATTGACCTTATTAACATATGGTTTCTTCCTAGGAATGCATGCATTGTACCCAGTACCATTTAAAACCTGTTCAACTGTTCTGGTGTGGACCACAGTGCCAGAATATTGCACAAGGCATCTTCTAATCTCAGATGCAGTGACTCTCGGATTCTGCTTCGCTATTTTTATTATTTGCCTCCTGTCTCTGGTGGCGAGTTTAGGAGTGACATTTTTAGCTTTATTTACAACAATATTTGTCTGAAGCGTTGAATTATGCAGAACACTGTAGTTTTGATTCTGTTAATGGTTTTGGCAATTTCAGAGAGAGAGAGATTTGTTTTGTTTGTACATATTTATCACGATATTCCTCTCTGCCACTGTTGTCTTGTTACCTTTACATCACATATTACCCTTGAGTTCACAATCGGCTGAATAGCTTTGAGCACACTGTCTCGAGGCATAGCATAAACATAACTGCTATGTGGTAGGGATGTGTAGGGTACGTCCAACCACCTTTCTCTCTGTTTGATTGGGTATGTTCGAATACTTACGTCCTCCAATAAGAGGGACAATAGAATAAACACAGTGCAGATTGTGTAATAAATATATGCAAAGTTATATTTTAAATATTGTTTCCGAGATACAAAAGGTTAATGCTTACATGTTTAACAATTCAACACAGCCAAATAAATATTACAATATGTATAGTACGTGCAATGTTTCATGTTATATTATTCGAATACTTCTGTCGGACTCTGTAAGAGACACGTTGTATTACAGGCAATATGAAAAGCAATATGGAAAACAAGGAATGGATAATTATATATGACATAAAATCACTTTTACCAGTACAGCTCAACATTTTTGCAATGGGTACCATTATATAGTCATTTCTTCAATACAGATACATTAAAATAGCTTTTGAACAGGCATCAAAGTCTTATTGGCAATGATTTTTCATTGGAATAGTTGGATTCTACTTACAGAGTTGCATACATAAGCTTTACCAAGATAATTTGCATTCGGAAAATCTTGTACAGAAAAATGATTTTGAGTATATGCGCTCTCTACCAGCAATTTTAAAAGCACTGAAATTATCAGTTTTTTCTTTAAGATCATTATGAAGAGCATGAAATATTTTGATGGTCTCATAATACACACTTTTCTGGAGGCAAGAAAGTTTAGCGCTGGGATTATACTTTTGTTTAGTGTTTATTCTATGAATTTCATTGTTTGATATAAATGAGGCTCGACTGCAGATCCCCAGTCTTTTAGAAGTGGAAGTAAGGAGTAGCATGTGGTGAGTGTATCGGTTAGGGTAGGCAATCTCACTGTAAGTGGTTAGATGGAAATAAATATACTGCAGATACATGCAAAAATAAAATGAAATTAATATTACTACTACCCCATTCATTAGAGTATAATAAAACATGGTAGTTTTACCTTTTCTAATTTGAATCAGAATTGGATTCTCCTTCCTTTCTTGGTGACATTGTCAATCACATGGTCATAAAATTTGTAGTCCAGTTGTAGTTTTATTAGAAGCTCCTCAAGTGCTATCAAAGATAGGTTTGAAAGCCATTTCCTGTTCCTGTGTGTTTCATGCATAATTTTTATGTGTTTTAGTTTAAATAAACTACGCTCAACTGCAGTATTGCTTGCTGGAAAAGGTAGCACCAACTCGCAGAGTTTTGTTACTTGTTTGGATGAAGGCTAGAACAACATTCACGGATTTATGATGCATGGCTAGTGATAAGTAGGTTGCAAGAGTTGTGATCTCAACATGACAAAATCAGAGATTGTGGCTTAGAACTCTTTTAGTGATTGTAAAGGTAATTCTTGAAAATATGACTAGTATTTATTGAAGCTCTTAAAACTTAACAATTCCAGAAAATGCAGAGACTCAATATTTCCAAATCTATCAGATATAGAAAAAATGTATCCAGAACCTCGTAATGCAGGTGTTTGTAATGTAATGTTGTATCCAAATCATTACTGCCTATATGGCATTTATAAGCTGGTTCTTTTTTTTTTATGTAAAAATATATATCTACACAAACACATATATATATCTTTATTTTTATCACTTTTTTATTACTTCCATTTGCTAACTGTTTGTTTTCCATATTTTCACACATATACACTATTATATATACACCAATGCCCAAGGTGGGACTTGAACCTACCACATGCGGTGAATGCTAGAGATATACACACTAACAACCACGGTTATGAGGGCCGGTGTTCTTTGATAGATAAGAGATGGGTAAACCCTACTGTCATAGCGCTCCACATGTAGGCCTATGAAGATCCTTTGTGTCCCTTAAACAATTTTGCCTAGTCCAGCCCTAGTGCTCCTATGAAGGATACCTGTGTCTGGATGTTGTATGGCATTCTTTGTCACCAATATCTTCTTGAACTCTATTCCATACTTCATCAAAGCAACTGTGCGTACCTTTTAAGACTGTTTAAATTCCTTAATTTTCAATGGGCAATGTCCAATATTAGATGACTTTGCTTGGAGAATATCATATAGGTGTCAGTGATGAGACCATTCCAAGTGGACATTGAAGATCTGAATGGCAGACCTTTGGTCTCAAGCCAGATCGGGGCTAGGCCCTCTACTGGCAGTGGAGTGTTTTGTAAGGAAGGATAATATATGGCAGAAGATTAGGTTGGAGTTCTTTTAATATTTTAGAAAACATCTGTAAAAGACATTATAAGGTGAAATATTCCATTGTGCTCACAAAACCTTATGCAGCAGTATAAGTAGCTTAATCCCACTTTTCATCTAATTTGCAAGTTTCAAACAATGAAAAAAGTTCTTCATTGAATCTTTTCACCAAACAAGAACTTGAGCTCCAGCACATTTCTGAAATGTGCAGCCATGCTTTATGTATCATTATATGGGCCTCGGTTCTCTTATAAGACTTTGGGGAAAATAAAAAAAATAATACTATCTCATTAATGGTACTGAAGAATATCCTACATTCTCAAATATGTGGAACTGCCAGTGTTAAAACTAGATTTAATCTGTGAGCAAAACAGTACACAAATTGAGCCTGGGGAAATGATCCTCTTACTTTTGCATTAAGTCCATTTAAATGGCATGCCATAACAACCACACCATATAAGTCTGAGCAACAAAATTTTTCTCACAATGAAACTTATCCAGGAGATCGTTTACAATTTTGTATAAAGCATAAACTGACCAATCATCTGAAATATTCATAAAATGGAGAAATCTTTCTTGAACATTGCCTTCAGCTCCAATGAATCTCATTATTGCAGATAGGATAAACTGGCAACATTAGTTCATTTAAACTAATTAGAACAAAGCTGGTCTCTTGCATTTCTCTCTTATCACCATCATTGGAACATTGTTTATTGATTTCATTAAGTCATTTTGGATCAGATTTGACAGCCCAGTAAACACTGTCACCTATTCCATGAAAGTTCTCAACTTATCGTCATACAGTCGGGCCCAAATAACCTTGCTGTCGATGGGCCCTAAAACACCACACACTCACTCACTCGTCATACAGACAGTGCAGGCTTACAAGTTCTATTTAATTCCCCATTTTGCTGATTCTGATGGCTCATCATTACTCCTAAAAGCTCATTCCCGTTTTCCCAAAAAACAAATAATATCAATTAGGCATTCATATGGGGAGGAGATAAAAATATAGAAGCTTTGCTTTCTTTGGAGAATAGAGGGGCAGTTGAGGATGAATGCTAGTGTGCAGTGTTATGTTGCAATGTTTCTCCTCTTGAAACTATGAATAAGAGATTAAAATTGTACAGGAAGGAAGGTTAATGCCTGACCTAAACATTACTACTGTAATAAAAAGCTGTGTGTGTAAGCTGTAAAAGATGTCCTTTGCTTTCTTTGGAGAAAAGAAGGGCAGTTGCGGATGAATCCATAGTGTACAATGTTATGTTGCAATGTTTCTCTTCTTGGAACTATGAAGAAGAGATTAAAATTGTGCGGGAAGGAAGATTAACGCTTGACCTAAACAGTACTACTATAATGAAAAGCTGTGTATGAAAATTCAGTTCACAATTTTATTATTTCAATCCAGTCTTTCAGGGTCAGAAATGTAGGAAATGGATGAGTGAGGACCTCCCTTATGGAGACTTCGCCTCGTAACTGCTGTTTTTGGCATATGTGTGGCACTGTAACTACCTCTCTTGCTGGTTGGGCCAGTGTCAAACCTTGTGTAGCTGGTAGTTGAGCACCAAGATAAAGAATCTCTTAACTCATGTTCGCTCGTGCTCCTGGCCTGGGTTCTGGCACACCTACAGAGCACTACCATCTCATCCCATACTCCTAGGGATTGATATAAAATAACCTTTCCTTTATATGGAAGACTTTTCATTGTTTTTTATTTTCTCAAAAACAACTCAAGATTTTGTAAAAATGAAATGTATATCTTGTTTCTGGGTATGGTATCTGAAGTTCTCTTTATTCTGCACTACTTTTTTATCACTGGTACACCATAAGAGAAAGAAAATGCAGATTTCTTTGAAGTATACAATTTAAGTGAAATAACATTTTTGTGGCATTAGACATTTCCAAGATGTTTTTTGTTAATGGTTTGAATTTTCAGATACTTTGTATGTATCTCAATTGCAAATCACTGTTTTACTATTCATTCCATTTTATATTCACGTAAATAGAAAAGAATTTCAAAGCCATAATATGCAACCAGTGTTGAAAAGATTCAACTAGTGCTTTAGCTTATTTTATTCTTATTACACCTCAATGCAATCAATAATGAAGCTTTTTTGTATAAATGAAAATACAGGGTGGGAGGTGAATAAGTGCAAATAATTGTTTATATAGTATAGAACAGTGTATAACACATATGTACATCTCGGTTTGTCTGCTTGCTAATAGCAGACAAAGTTAAGGATATATAATGTGTTTTGAACAACCCTGCACATGACGACAACTGTGTTTACATCACACACAAGGCTACCTGACATTCAAGAGATTTACAGCGAAGGAATAGGAGCTGATATTCAGCAGCACGTTGTTTACAAAGTATACAGTATGAGTGGTTTTATGTATGCCCAATTAGTAGATATTCATTTAATTTACGGCGCTGCTGGGGTATCTGCCTATACTGCGAGAGACTTGTAATGGCAGTGATTTCCAAATCATCGTCTTCAATCGTCGACACTTGTTGTAGCTGTAAAGAAGTTCAAATCATATGAGCTATACAGTGGCCTTTTCATTTATTTTATTTAACTGTACAGGATATTATAAACCTGCTTTTGTGTTGTTTTTTCTGGAGTATTTTTGTGTTATGACTTAAATTTAATTTTTTGCTGTTATAAGAGCAATGTAAGGTTGTTTGTACTTTAAGGAACTGGAGAACAAAAGTATGTCTTGTGATGTTAATGGTGTTGTGCTCAATGCAAATAAAATCAATATAAATAAATAACAGTCGGCCACCCGAATGGCAGAACGAGGCCAGCAGTGAGACCTCTTACATAATCAAACATCTATTATAGGTAATACTAGCCATCCTGAAAATATTGCAACATTTTCCCCACAAGTGTCACTATCAGAAATAGTGGAAAAAGTGGACATTACAGGTTCATCACATCGCCCTGAAATGCTGATACAAATATTTGCACTTATTCACCTTCCACCCTGTATATAGAAAGAGTGAGTAGAAAACATCAAGTGACTGTAATAAAACAAGCTTTTCTTCTTGTATAAATTAGTTTAGTCTTATTAGCCTTCAGTTTTTGTGCCTCTTAAAATTAAATAAAAGTAACATTTACAAATTATTTTTTTTATTCAATCCTTTATATTTCTTATACTAATAATCTTCTTAAGAGCTCTTGCACTTTATCTGTAAAGCATTCATATACTGCTTATGTCTGCATTTTCTTTTATTATCTGAAGATGAATAGTAGCTTAGAGAAATATCATCAAAAGCAAAATCAGTAATTTATTAGCTTTACTAGTGAAAGTTGTATGTGATACATATAAATTACAGAATAGAAATACAGCATTGTGTATAAGGTAATACTTCTATGTTGCGAATGTGCATTAATCATCCAGGTAATTTCTGTTACATGTACAGTGAATGTACCTATAATTAAAACTAATAGAAAATTATCCAAATTGCAGTTAGGCTCCGCATGTGGTTTGTGGTTATTTTACCAGCTGGCTACGGGGGTGATAAAAGAATGAAAAATTCTATGTGTTTTGGAATTCCAGTATGTGGTGGAAAACAAGCAAACATATTTATGATTGGTATTTTTGTATGGCTAAACTAACAGGGTTTAAGAAAAAGAGAAAAATAAGATTGAATTTATAAAGATGAGTTTTATTAGAAACAATAAACATCACTAACTAAAATGAAAAAATAGAATCCAATAGAACATAGTTTCTGGGCTTGCAGACTATAGTTTAGTTGATCAATTATCATCTGACATTTCACCTAAAACTTTGTTGGCTGTCTTCAAAGAAGGTGACATATAGCTGGTTTATTTGAAAAACCACTTTGAGTTGAAACTACTGGAATTAATGCTGCAAACTTCAGAATAAAAAGCTGTTGAGTAAGATTGTGTTTGTGGACTTGAATGAATAGTAGGTGCTCCTTCACCCACAGCTACCGTATGGCTTTCTTAACCTGGAAATGTGGGGAAACACAAGAGGTTGCTGGATGGGTAACCTTGGCAGTTCACACAACTAGGAACAGATGGACAAGCTCTACTGTGGGCATCCATGTCACAGTTGACACAAACAGTAATCAATATGTTATAGGATGTCTTATTGTTGCCATAGCACTGTTACCGAAAATAGTGCATAAAGCAGGAATATATGGCCTAACAGCAACAAACTCCCAACCGGCCTTATTCTTCAGAGGTAAATCAAGCTGATCAAAAGTAAGAAGCAGCATATGCGTAAAAACCTGAATACCTCAAGCTTAGCTTGCATATGGTGCACTTCCATCACACCCTAGTCTGCCAGATAACCCTAGATCTCCTGCTCCGGCATACAATCCAACAAATGAGTGGTACTAATGCCCTTGGAAGAATTTAAGCTTCATTGCTTCTCCACATGTATAATCTATATCCATGGAGCACTATGACTTTAAGTAATTTATCAAATGTATGAGGTTGGATACATTTCAGTCAACAATCTGTTCCAAAGATGCATACAGGATTTAACAGGACTGGGGATTTTATGAAGCCCCACTGTATAATAAAAGGATGGGCCTTTAAAAAAGACGGACCTTCTTCCATTCTATGAATCATTTAGGTAATGAGCTGCTGATTCTACCTGTACCTCTTTTTCTTATTGAACACATTTTTGTTTTAGTGTATTGTTTGAGATAAGAAAGTACACGTAATTTTGTCCCCCAGTGCTCCCCATCCACCACAGAGCCCAACAAGGCATCATGCCACTGGAAGGCAGGACTGCACAGGGGACATAGCAGGCTCACCATTTCATTCATCCTGGAGTTTGTTTGAAAACCTAGTCCTCCCCAATTGGCTAGTGGTGGGTTAGGCCTAGTCTCTGGTTTTGGTGAATCAGAAACCAAAGCAGTATATTAGGAATACATACCCTCCCTGAAAACGGTACAAGTGGTACGGATACAAAAAATGAGCCATCCCCAGATTCTGTGTGTATGAATTGGAAAGCTTTGTGTCTCTTCATAAAAACTGGATTCACAATGCACATGTGGTTTTCTTATGTGTACTGAAAAAAGAACATAAGAATAATGTTGCGGTGTTGTAATGTTCCTCTTATCCAAGAGGATAAGGAGGCATTTTTGTCACTCATAAAGTTCCTAGGTTCCAATATCATGCTGCTTGTTATTTTTTTGTTTGTTAATTTTATGACTGGATAAATAAAATATAATATTACATTAATATAACTTTGGTAGTTGAAGTTACAAATCTATCTATGCACACAAAAACATAATTCTATTAACTCATGTTAAAGAACTAAAAAATATGTGTAAATAATATTATCTTCTAAAATTAAAATATAAAAAATAAACACAATTTCTATTGGATGTATGAAGTCTCAACACATATAAGGCCGTGCTGTGGCTGAGTAGTTAGACCACTCGACTCTCACCAAGGTGGCCCGGGTTCCATTCCAGGCGATAGCAAAGTGAGATGTTGACAACACAGCACTGGGACAGGTTTTCACAGGGATCTCTGGTTTCCCCTGCCATCTCATTCCACCACTGCTCCATCTTCATCTCATGTATCATCAGCACGGCCCAGAAGTTTAGCAAAAAAAAAACAACAGGTTGGTAGTGATGTGGTTATATACTACCTGCATCTCATAAATATAGAGGAAGGGGATGAGTGCCATGCGCATGTACTCATACAACCAAGGTCATGGGCAATGGTAATCTATCAGACGTAGTCACAAAAACAGACACAGTGACAGGATATATTGCATATTTATTCCTAAATTATACAAAACTTATCTTTTTCAGATGTATGAATATAAACAAACAAATCAAAGCATTAATATTTAAAATGTGCACAGTATATGAAAAGCTAATTTGTTGTAACAATACTACATTATATCTGTGCATATGCCTCAGTGTACCAACAATTAAATGTGCTACAGTCCTTCCCATAAAATCTGTTGTTTTGGCTATGGAAATTCATATTCTGTTGTCCGAACAGTTTCTAATATCCTGAAGTACAGCTTTGTAGCCATGCTGAGACGTACTGGGCTCGGATGCCAACATTTTTCCTGTATATTTTTCTAAAAACTGCTTGAAATAACTATTTTCTACTTTTCAGAAGAGGATGTTGGCTCCCAGCATCACATTGCACACAAAATGTGTCTGTTTGCATTAACATTAGATGCTGAAGCCCCATTTTCCTCACTCATTCTCTGTTTATCAACAGCACGAGCTGAAGACCGGCTCAGTTGATGATCTATACCTTGCGCATAACTAGCTTCACAAACTTTTGGCTAAACTTCCGGGCCCTAATCATGTGTCATTGCCTGTTGTGCCACATGTAGTAAAAGCATTAAACAAAATATATTTCACTTCAGCAAGTATAACTGCCCCCAGTCTTCCAGAAATAGGCACAATTAAATGCCTGCAGTAAGGTGGACAAGAAGTCTCAGATCTTAGGCTTCTTGAATTTGTGCCCAGAAGCCTTCTTTTTTCTTTCATGCATCTATAAGGAAATTATTATTAATTTTTAGATGAGTCGTATTTATTACACATCTGCTTCACTTTCGTACCTATTTTGAGGACATGTTACGCAAATCATCGTTTGCATCTTCGGCTCTTATGCGACTAAAGCTTGATCCAGTGGGTGTGGGTAATTCTGGAGTTGTTGCTGCCATCTGTTGATTTAGTGATGAACTTACCACACCACTGGATCAAGCTTTAGTCGCATAAGAGCCTAAGATGCAAACGATGATTTGCGAAACATGTCCTCAAAATAGGTACGAAAGTGAAGCAGATGTGTAATAAATACGACTCATCTAAAAATTAATAATATTTCGCTTCAGTGTGGTGTTCCAATACAGTTAAATCTCGATATAAGGAAATTGTTTATCTCATCTGAGAAAATAACATTATTTCAGTTGGGATTGGTATTTTTCTCTCTGCAAACTAATCTGAGATTGTCTGTAAGATGTTTTTTAGATGCTGTTTACACATGAAGTTCTGTGTCATTTACTTATTGCAGAGGTGTATGAGTTAATCCAGGGAAATGTGAATTGGCATTCATTTCAGCAGTCGACACATATCATCTTCCTGAACCAGGATGACAGCATTCAACTCTTCCCTGGGTAATCTCGCCCACCTCTGCGCTGTAGATGCCAGGTCTCCAATACAAGCTGCAGCTTCATGAGCAGACAAACCTACTTTGGCTAGTGCAAGGAGTGATCTCCTTGTGCCTATATCTTTGGGTGTATATTCTGCCAATGTTAAACGTGGTATGATTCACTGAGAGGGAACTTTGTGCCTGATGCATTTGTGTGCAGCATACTGCTGTTCAGTAAAATAAGCCATTAAGGAAGCATTATAATAACTATCATATTATTAACTTTATCGAATATCATGTATGAAATAAGTATATCTAAACTAAATAGCTGCTGTGTGTTGAGTTGGGGGGGGGGGAGAATTTGTTACCTGTGACCCTGACCATAGGAGTAGCTTATGTTTTGTCACCTCACTATAGTGAACTGGAAGGTGGCAGGCTTAGTAATAATGTACAATCCAAATTATTTCATGTTTTCTATTTTAATATTTTTAGTTAATATTGAAGAAACTTATGTATTTGGTTATGGTTTAATCATAAAGGTTAGTAATTTTAAGATATGGAACTTGTGACCAGTTGTTTGCTGCCACTACACGACTTTATTGCAGACAGTATAAACAAGGCACAGTGTCAAGTAGGACTTAACAAATTTGGCATTTCACACATGACTTTTTTTTGTCCACTGGTATACAAACGTAAGATTGTAATGCAACCTTTATTATAGTGATCTTTGGTTTTGGTGATATTCTGTTTGCTCTGTTTAGATCAATTGCATAGCAACTGCGACATCAACTACTGAATTTGAAACGAATAATGCTTCCCTGGGTATAAGCCATTGTATTTAAATGTGTATTTATTTGGAATTATTTTGCTGCTTACAAAGATTCCTACACTCTTTAATGATTATTTTTATAACACAATTTTCGAAAATGAAATACACTGTAATATTTAATGCTAGAAAGTAACTAATCCAACTTGCGTTGTTTGAAAACAAGATTTTAACTATTTAATGACTAAAACCTGGATTTGCCATTGAAAGGTAGGCATTATTTTAATTCAGTAAGTCAGTGAATTCTTTGAATGGTGAAGTCACTTTGAAATCTGCCATTAAATTGTTTTACCTATAATACTGTTACCTACTTCACTTTTCAGGCATTTGATTGTGGTTAACATTGTTATGCAGCAAGTAATAGATGCACATTTATTATATGTATTGAAAAACGTTCTATGCTTATAACCTGGCAAATTAGTTTGAATTTTCAATTGCAGAAAACCTTTCATGGATAAACGTTATATATATATGAAAATGGTTGGATTCTTAAGTAAAAATGAGGATTTCAAATTTCAAACATTTTAAACTCTTCGTAAAAATTATTTGTAGTTGGTTTATTGGCACTCGTCACTTACTTTTTTAAATATTATTGAGGGACTAGTTTCAAAGGCACCAGCAGTGCACCAGAGAGCAGACGACAACAAATGCTAGTTGGAAAGAGGTTGAAAATGGAGGCAATAGCCTTTGAAGCTAGTCCCTCAATAATATTAAAAAAATTAAGTGACGAGTGTCAATAAACCGACTACAAATAGTTTTTATGATTAATTTTGACGTCACTGTTACTAAATTCCTTCAAACACACATAATTTTAAACTCTGTTTAACAGTTTAATGGCAAATTATGGCAGCACAGATGAAAGAGGTCTAATTGTAGTAGTTTTATATTTTGGTTTAGTTTCCTATCATATATTGATTCAATACCAATTTCTGCAGTTTCACAAGAAATCTGTTCCTACTTAACTCTAAATTGTATAGAAATTACACAAAAAACAGCTGTGCACTGCACTTAAACTGCAGTTTAAATTACTTCATGTAATTGGTTCAGTTTCAGTTATAGTTTAAACTACTTCAGTCAAAGAGCATTTTGATGTCAAAGAAATCAGTTAATATATTGTAAATATTTTGTATATGAGTGTAAAGAGATATGCGTGATTGGAGGAACTTAATAACAGTGACATCAAATTTAATTGAAAAAACCATTTGTAGTCAGTTTTTAACACTTTGTCACTTATATTTTTATATTATTGACTAGTTTAGGAAGCTGTTGGGTCTATTATCAACCTTGAAGAGGTTGGACATTCAAGGTTGATATGGATACAATGGCTTCAGACACTAGTCCCTCAATATAAAAATGTAAGTGACGTGTTAAAAACCAACTACAAATAGTTTTTTCAAGTAAACAGATATGTTAAACTCCTAATTGATAAACGTTCATACTTGCTTATGAACTTGGACGTACATTTCAAGGAGTCATTCCCATATCAACTGAAGACCTTGATTTTGTTTAGCTTGGTGAGAATATGGAATGAGAAGAATTTAGGGAAGATATATTTTGTATATTTTATAGTATCAAATAAGACATTGGATTTGGTGTTGAGCATGGATGCTGGAAATCTTGTGTATTTGCAGATTTTCGCTTTTCCAAATGATGTACATTTTCCTATGCATGTTAGTGATTGTTTTTTACATAATTTTTTTTCTTTGTTTGGTGAGTGGCTTTTACATATTCTTTATATCTAGTATGACATAATTCCCAGAAAGTCATTAGCAGTTTCACTATTATGGAAATACTGGGTAAGATGGGTTTAATGCAAAGGTATCAAAAAATAGATGAGTTAACATATGTCCTTACCTTAATGGAAACTCTACTATATTTCATGCAGCATTAAGCTTGAAACTAAATCAGCCATAACCATTTATACACAAGAAAAAATCTGCTTCAAGGAGCCTAAAATAATTTGTATTTGCTTTCTAGATGTTATAATTCTTAATAAATGCTAATGATAACTAGAAAGCTTTTGAACGTTGTCAGATTTGCTTCTGTATAAAAGCATGTTATGTAAAAATGAAGTGATGAGGAAGGACATGTTTAATTTATTTTCATTAAATGAATTACTTTAAAGGATCACTTATCTTATTGTTTTTACAATGTTCATCTCTAGTATAATTGCTCACTGTAGCATACCTGTCCTTACCTTTCATTTTCTGTTCATTTCCCCATAAATGTTAGTTCCATATTTTACAGAACCTCTGTTAGTCGGGCTCCAAATGTCTTCTGCACTGTGATTAAACACCATTGTTTTCTGATCAAAGTTTATTCTTTTGGTTCTTGAAAATGCTGATAATTATATAAGCACATATTACTAAAATTAGGCAAATGAGTCAACCTTGTATATACTTTTCTCCACTTACAAGTTTTCTGATGAAGACTAGTTTCTAGGAACCTCTTTCCTATCGTCAGTTCTGTGATTGACTGATGAAGCATCCGGTGTCTGCACCTGGCTTGGTGTCAGGCTGCCATCTAATGTCCTGGTAAGTTTGATGACGTCATCTAACGCGGGAATTTCAAAATTCATCAAAAGGTCCTGTTTCTTTGTAATAAATATGTTTTCCCAAATCTGTAGTTCCAGAGGTTTCTTTGCCTGTTTGATGTTTATCAAAAGACTTGTAAGTGGAGAAAAGTATATACAAGGTTGACTCATTTGCCTAATTTTAGTAACAATGGCACTCCACTTTCGGAAATACTTTGTTTTATTCTATATATAAAAAGGGTAAAGGTACCCCCATGAGGGGCCATACGGCCTTTATAGGAGGATGGGTGGTTACAGCACCCATCTATATAGACCTCGGCATATAAAGCCTGTGAGGTGGTCAGCCTCACAAGGCAGCCACCTTCACCCCCAGGAATTATCCTGGTACTCATTTCTGTTAGAGGCTGAGTGAACCCCAGGGCCATAGTGTGACCAGAAGGATTATACCAGGGAATAAATTCCAATGGTACCATCGGGAATCGAACCCGCAACTTCCCGGCTTGTAGTCTAGTGCCATAACCACTAGGCTACCGCGCGCCCATTCTATATATAAGCACATGTTTATTTATGCTTAATTGTGGGTAAATACTCTAACAAGATAAATTCTGTGAGGCACAATCATAAGAATAAAGACGTCTGTCTATTGCTTACAGCAGTAAGCAATACAAAATATGTATTCATAGAAAATAAACATATTTTTATAAAGTTATATTTAATTTATTATATAGTCAACCTGAAAAATTCAATGCCATGGCCAGGTTTGAACAACAAATCTCTGGTTTCCATTCAGTCACTCTTAATCTTTGAGCTACAATGGTCAACATGCTGTCATGGCATTCAATTCTTCAATTGACTCATATGTTTTCCCGGTTAAACCGCTAGGAGTCCTTGTATTTGAGATACACACCATATGTGGCGACTTACTATTTGTAAGTACTTGATTCCCAGGCTTCATCGTTAAACCATTATTAAGTTAATAGTAATTAATCATTCCTCCATATTAGCCATGTATAGGCTAAGGTTTTGGATAGAGTCAATCTGATGACTTATAAGAATTGCATTAAATGCAGATTTGCTGCTGCTTCATAATACACCTAACAGGAAAAGTATATGCAGAGGAAGGTGCAACATAAATTTGCTTAAGATGTCTGAAAGTCTACTTTGGTTTAACAGTTGAAAAAATTCATTAAATATTTACTAGTCTGCCTTGTTCTGGATACTTCATTTACCAATATTCTATTTTGGATTAATTTCTTTAAGAAAGGATTGTTAAGCGGACAAAGAGATGGTAAGAAAATAGGATATCACTTTTGTCTGAAGTAAAATTATCATTGAAACATTTTTTGGGGAAAAACAAATTCTCGAAGGAAACTTGAGGATTAATTTATGTAGAATACGTACTTTACTTTTACTTTTAATACTTCATTTAGCATTTATTCATTTTATACTAATTAAAATGATTATTAGGTAGATCAATCAAAATAATGAAAGTTGAGTACTTGTAAACCAAGTAAAATTAAGCCCATTTGCACCAGAGAATAGCATCTATGTATAATTTTTTTCTGTATTCTTTATCACTCCTTTGACAAGAACTGGTTTAGCTGAGACTTGAGCTTATACAGTTATTGCTTATCTCCCTAACCCTATGCCTTATGAGAAAAAAGCTAAATACTGTGAGTCAGATGTAAGATGCTTGTAATGAAAGTAAAATGAGGTTATATCTTTTAAGGGGACATGTGGGTCAAAACAGCCAAAACTGAGTATAATAATGTATATAGTTTTGAGAATCTCCTCACCAAATTAGAGTCCAATTATTACTCTAAGTGGATTTTAACCCTTCCAGACCTGTCTTTTTCTTGGGAACCTAAAAAATTAATCTGAGTCCAAAGGGCTTAAATAAGCTCAGAAAATACAAAAAACGATTGTTACAAATATTATTTTTAAGAAATATTTTTGACATGTCCATTTCAATGGACAAACAGACTGAAGAGGTGAAAATCGCATCCTGTGAAAATTCTTGAAGCAATTTGATTCACAAAACACAAGTGCACATTTATTTTTCACAGTACATGTGAGTTTTTTCACACAGCCAATCACTAGACCTGGAAGCCTCCTTTTTATCATATTCAGGAAAATGGTTATTTAGATCATGACTAGGCTGAAGATTTGTAAGTGCTAACACCAGAAAGAACGGAAATTAGGTTGAGCTGCAACTGGAATATATGCAGTGCCATCAGAGGTTCCACCCCTAGCCCCTCTCCATGGACAGTCTGTGCACATATATAGTGCACCTCATCCTGCTCTCTTCAGTGGTGGAATTGATGTCAAATACTATCGCTTTGCATCTATCACATCTAGCAACGTAGAGCACAGTTTTTTTTCACGATATAAGGAATGTCTTACTGCAAATTGCAAAAGATTCACCTTCAGTAACTTCAAAATGCACAGGAGCAACTAACAAAAATTTACATCTTATGGAGTATTGTATTACTAAAGATACAAGCTAAGATACTCTTGAAAATGCATAGCCTACACATTAAAATGTATAAATTCACTGTATATTAAAATATACATGTTCATATTATACAAAACTGTTTTCTAAGTAATGTCAAGATAAAATAAATATTGGACACGATACGTCTGTGTGGTATACATTGTTTGCACCCTATATACTGCATAAGGTAATAGGAAATATGAAAACATGAAGCATCATTTGTTTCCTACCTGACAGCATTGCCATGCTGTAGTTTATTCCCACGACTGTACATTTGCAGCAGTCAGCTGATTGTGCCCCCTTCCTTACCTGTGATTTATATCCACAACTGTTTACATTTTGTGCAACAGATCTAATACTTTGTGTGTAGACAACCTGAAGGAAACTGCTTGCGAAATCCGCAGCTTAATCATGACGTATTTCGGGTTCAGGACGAATCTCGGTTTTCAATCTCTTGTGGTTCATTTTCCTTGTTTCTAGGTCTGCCAACACCTCTTTTGTTTTCTTTGTCCATCTTGATGAGAGCTTCACCTAGAATAATTTAAACTGAAGCAAATCCATTTACTTCTTTTTACCCAACTTATCCATAGCTCTTAAGTACTCCAACCAGCTATTCACACAAACTAATCTATTGATGAAATAGCATCCGGAGTGTCCATTTCTTTGATTTCAAAAATATTCTGTATATGCTGATTAACATAACTATTTTATCCATACCACCCATAGCACAGTTATCTCTGCATACAATCTCTGGTCTTTTCACTAAAATGTATGTCTGTGTTTTTTTTATCCCATCTCTTTGCTTCATCCTGTTCATTATATCCTACAAAATTTGCTCCCAGTACTGCAGGCCTGTTATGTACCATTTACATAATATAACCTTTTCATTTAGGCTAACTACTTCTTGAGAGACATACTTTCAATAAACACGAATGCAAAGCTGAATCCCAATACATTCTTACTCTAGGATACTTTAAGCAACCCATCATAATATGCAGCCCTATGAAAGACCTAATTTCCTGTGTATTTGTGTTTCTGAATATTTTACCATTCTGTAAAGCATACATATTGGTTTTCTCAAACATATTATGCATACAGGATTCTGTAATGTACTTAGAAAAATATAAGATAGGTATATCATTGCAATCATGTGGTTCTAGTTTTACGGATTCCCATTCATGGTTCAGTGCCAACAGCCTTTTGCGCAATGAAAATAAAACTCAGAATGTATTTAAGAGAGTCAGCAATAATCAATAGTTCAAAGAACATTAAATTTTTAAGAATAGTAATTGACAATAAATTAGCATGGGCACCATATGTTGAAGTATATAACATCTAATTTGATCAGAAACCTGAAATGCCTCAAGCATACAGTAAATCAGCGTATTTTTCTTTTTCCAACACAACAATTTACGGAATTTTACTTAGGGGAAGCAGCTCAAATGTCTCTGAGGTACTTTTATTACAAAACAAGCGCCAAAACAAGCACACTGCAAACTACTATTTAGTAAGTTAAACATAATGACTGTTACAAATTTATACACTTACACTGTACTATTGTATATAAAAAAAAATCACTCACTAGAATTGCAAATAAGACAAGACATACACTCAAACAATACTCGAATCCAAATTATCAATGTTCCAAAACACAAACTGACGACCACTCAAAAGAGTTTTGAAATATTATGCATAAAACTTTTAAGTTACGATTAAAAATAAGACAATGCAGAGTAACATCTTTTAAGAATATGCTGTTTGAATAGTTAGTTTCTAGGCCCTTTAATTCAGTAGGGGAATATTTAGAAACACAAGAGTTAAGCCGTCTTAGTTTCTGTAACTTTTAGAATAAGTTTTGTAAGTTGATTTTCAAAATAAAATTTTATTGTAGTTATCTCAAACTTGATATGCTGTAAAGTGATGTGTATATGTAACTTTGCTTACTTAAGAACTGAAGGCCAGGTTATAAGAATGTGTAATGTTCTTAAATAATAATCTTATTGCCAATACCGTTAGTACATAGGAGTATACTCCACCAACACAAAGAAGGTCCTTAAAGTGAATGTGCCCGCTTGCACAGTGGGACAAGGACAAGGAATGTATGACAGAGAATGCATGATACACAAGGAGCAGAACTGTTAAAAAAAACAGGCACTCTATTCACTCTGTAAACTAAAACGGAGAAGATTCATAAACAAAAGTAGAAGCAGTAAAAAGGTTTTTGAATGGTCTGTAACTGAACTGACATGGGATGACATAAGCTACCGAGGGAGGGTGTAGGAACCTTTTCCAACCTCCCTTCATCTCAAACCCCGGAGACTTCCTTTCCTGTGGTATACTGTAGACTTAGCTTCATACCAAACGGCTTGTAATCATATTTACTTGACATCTGTTGCTGTACAGCTCAACGATAGTAAAATTAATATTTATTCATTCATCCATCTGGTGTGGCACTAAAATTTTCTGATGTGAATGGTTTCCTTCTCCACCTAAAGTCTAGCCTTTTTTGTGAAAACCCAATCATTTGTTTTGTTGTATTTCATTATCTTCCCATCTGTGTTAAACTGGTCAGCTTCTTCGTCTTGATCACCATCCACCTCCTGGCCTCTTTTGACCATGTCAGCACCTAAAATTAAATGTATGTATAAAAGGTAAAAACTATAATTAATACACCAAACCAAATGTCAACCTTATTTTCTGACAAAGGTTTGATAACATTCTAAATTCACATTAGTACAAGAACCATAACAGATTAAAATATGTTTTAAAGGTCCTAATGTAAAGATAATCCTAGATATTTACAGATACCTATTCTAACAAGTTAGGAACCAATATCATCAATTTTACAGTCATTCTGTAGTTCTTCGAAGTCAGAAAAGTCCTCAGGACAGCAGCAGATTCAAAATTTTGTCAGCATCCTTCTCAAGACGGAAATACACTAGAAATAATCACAATTAAGTTTTTCAGAGTTACAGCATTCATAAATGATAGAATTTATATGCAATATTATCTTTTTATGGTAGTAGAATACATATAAAATATAAACCCATATATAGATACTAAGTGCAATACGTTAGGTTATGTTTGCATATGAGAATAGCTACCCTCTAGAATTACAGATACAAAGCCCCTATTACACATGAACACACTATTCCTTGGCTTTAAGATATAGTTTGATATCTCAGCATTACATATACACTCTAAATTGCAAGACTATACACAAAATTTTCTTACAAGTGTTCACCTACCTTGTAGTACCTTTCAATTGTCAAATTATTTGCCACATAGTTGCCCCTTTCATCACCAGGGGAAAGAAAACCTGGCAGAGAGCATAAAACGGCTTGCATTGATCAGTCTCAAGGTAGAGCAGAGACCGAGTCTCAGCGATAAAATTGATGTCCATTGAAATGGATACAAAGACTGAAAGGGTTAAAATTTAAAGAGCCTAAGTGTGCTACACCCCCTTTAAAAATTAGTGTGCACTGGCCGCTTTTTTAACCTATTTTGACATGCAAACTCTCGGAACTGCCATGATTTGATCAGCAGGCTGTGCTCAGGCTTGCCAACATTGCTTTTCGCAGCAAAATAACAGTTGTTCTGTTTATAAGCGGAAAAGAAGTGCTGCATGTAATTTAAAATTGATTTAAATTTGCTTGTGAGTAAAAATTACAATTTTATACGTCGATAAGTTCTTCAATATGCCTCGATTTAGCGGAAGAACTTTCAAAAACCTGAAGTAAGACATTTTAAACACTAAACGTGACCACGTGGGTGTAGAGGTTAGGAGTGAACTAGCTATTGTACTTCTACCACAGAAGGGGACGTGAAGAGTTTTAAAAGAAAAATTGGGAAAGTATTTGGTGTGGCCGAATCTGAGTGCTAGGAACATTATACAGGATTTAGATTAATTGATATATCTATTCTCTCCTGTCCAATAAATAATGCTTATTGTGCTATTAAAGGTACTGATTATACAAAATAAGTGTACACATGCTTCGCAAACTTTAGAGCTTGTTTTTCTAAGTTTAGAATTTTCTTTATAAAAGGAACATGTTTTGAAAAGTATTAGAGATAAATAAATGAAACTTGGTACAATTCTTTATCAATAATGAACGATTCCCGGCAGAGGTTTTCCCTAGCTGCGGCCGCGCCCTGGCTCAGTGGTTAGACCGCTTGGCTCTCACCAAGGCGGCCCGGGTTCGATCCCAGGCGACCGCAAAGTGAGATTGGTGGTGGACAACACGGCGCTGGGGCGGGTTTTCTCTGGGATCTCCGGTTTTCCCCGCCATCTCATTCCACCGGTGCTCCATCTTCATCTCATGTATCATCAGTGTCACCGCCTGCGGTGCCGTATGTAGTAAAAGCGGGCGTTAAACACTACACATTTCCCTAGCTGCTCATTTAAGGATTTTCGCTTGTATACACTGAGATTTTTTTTCACTTTTATGGGCACCCTAAAATTAATGTTTTTATAAAAAATAAAAAATTACTGCAGCAAAATTTGTCTGCTGGGATTTATTACATATGATTCAAAGAAACTATGCACTAATATTCAAACCCATATCTTAAATACTCAATGAGAAAATGTTCCTTATGTTGTGAAGTGTCAGGTTAGGTTATATTGGTTCATAATTTATATTCTTTTAAAAGAACAAGAGCGTTAAAAGTATGGTACTTCCAACATACAATGCTTAATAACTCTGCCAAGTTTCAAGTCAATAACTGCAATAGTTTAAAATCTTTGGCTAGTTAACTATTCCTCTGCATTTTGACCCACGTTTCCCCTTAAAACAGGCCACCTTTAGTTGCATTGCCAAAGCACTGTAATTGTAGAAATGCGTCAAAACACTAATAAACTCAAGTAACTAAGAATAAAAGATAAAACAGAACCCATCAAATGGCACTGTTGCTTGAACAAGAGCTGAGCACGTTTATTCTTCTGGGCCGCATACATTTCAATTACTCTGTTTCTGAAGTTAACGATTTTACAGATGTCCTCTTTGTGAATGGGATAAACAGCCAAGGAATTAGGCATATCTTGGCTCATGGTGTTCCTAAGGAAAGACTTAATTCTTTTCAGCGTACTGAAACTTTTCTGTTCCTCGGTTGTTGAAACCGGAGTTGTTAGCGAAAATTGGAACGTTTTATGTACTTCCGCAAATGCTTCCTCAAAGGATTGTTTGAAAAAACTGAAGAGTTCACTGACTGAACGGATATCTTTGAATGTATCATTATGATAAATCTCTGACAGTTCAGGCGGCGCTATGGCCGAGCGGTTAGATCGCTTGACTCGAACCAAGGCGGCCCGGGTTCGATCCCAGGCGACCCATGTGAGATTTGTGATGCTCAACATGGCGCTGGAGCGGGTTTTCTCTTGTACCTCTGGCCCCTCCCCCCCATCTGACTCTTGTGGCCGCGCCGTGGCTCAGTGGTTAGACCGCTTGGCTCTCATCAAGGCGGCCCGGGTTCGATCCCAGGCGACCGCAAAGTGAGATTTGTGATGGACAACACGGCGCTGGGGCGGGTTTTCTCCGGGATCTTCGGTTTCTCCCGCCATATCATTCCACCGGTGCTCCATCTTCATCTCATGTATCATCAGTGTTACCACCTGCGGTGCCGTATGTAGTAAAAACGGGCGTTAAACACTACACATTACACACCCATCTGACTCCGTGTGAAAAATGAAATGCGCAGTGTTTAACGCCCGTTTTTACTATATACGGCACCGCAGGTGGTAACACTGATGATACATAAGATGAAGATGGAGCACCGGTGGAATGAGATGGTAGGAGAAACTGGAGATCCCGGAGAAAACCCTCCCCAGCGCCATGTCCATCACAAATCTCACTTTGCGGTCACCTGGGATCGAACCCGGGCCGCCTTAGTGAGAACCAAGCAGTCTAACCACTCAGCCATGGCGCGGCAGGTCATCGCCTTCAGTGCCGCATGTAGTAAAAGCGGGCGTTCACGACGGACGTGCATGATATAGTTCATTTTTTAACCTTTCATGGGAGATAAGAGGACTGTGATCTAATGCAAATTGTCTTACAGTTAGTAGGGAAATTTTCTATGGATGTAATACATTTCTGACAACTAAAATGGTATAGTCATGTCCAAAGGGTGTCTAAAGAAAAATATAAGTAAAGCAAGTAATGGAGATGAGAGTAGAAGGAAGGAGTAAGGAAAGACCGAGGAGAAATTTCAGGATACTATAGAGAGGATTGGAGTGAGGAGGGGGAAAAGAATGACTAAAATGAGGAAAATGAGTAGAGACCGGGAGGCATGGAGGCGATGGACGGAACGAGGCAAATCCAACGTTTAACGTCATCACGGGACAGAAGAAGATGAAGTAATAAATTAATTTTGGTTCAATAAGTTCAAAAATATTGAATATATGAGACTGTTGAAATCGTCCTTTCATTTGGCTGACCACAGTATCACACACTTTGGCATCTGAATTCAGGTCCGCTTCAGAACCGTAATTCGGTCGCTTTCTTGGGGGAGGAGGAACATCATCAACTGGTATCTTCTAATGTTCTTAAGAATTTCAGACATAGATGATTCAAAATACTATAAAGCATTAGATACTGCAACGCTATCGACACTTTGCATCCGACACTTTGTGCTGTACAGAATGTCAACATATTCCATAATGCCGTAGAACAAAAATTCTGGATTGTTCAGTAAATTCTTCAAGTCAAGAACTTCCCATATTGTTACATCATCCCACCTATCTTCCTGCTCAATCTTCTCAAAATACTGTAATAAATAAAGTTTGTTTTCATGAACGCTGATCACATCCCGTGACTGAAACCTGCATCCTGTTGTGGAGGCAGCTGAAATCCGTTTGTTGTAAACTGAGCGCAACAGATCACTGCGTTTTGGTGAAGTGCACCATTGCTGTCGGAAAACATCTTAACTGATTTGATGTTTTTGGAACAAGCATATCCTATAACCGAATTTAATTGCTGAGCATGGTGGGTGTGTGTGTGGTGTATAACGCTCGCTTTTACTACATATGGCACCGCAGGCGGTGACTGATGATACATGAGAGATGGAGCACCGGTGGAATGAGATGGCGGGGGAAACCGGAGATCCCGAAGAAAAATTTGTCCACCACAAATATCACTTATCGGTCGCCTGGGATCGAACCCGGGCCGCCTTGGTGAAAGCCAAGCGGTCTAACCACTCAGCCACGGCGTGGCCTGTTGGTGAGTATAGCAGTGTACATAGTTGGTATAAGGGAAAGAGTCCTGAATCAAAATGTGAACACCTTCATGACTACTGCTCATTACTGCGGTACCACCGAGACATGAGTTTTCTTTCAGCATTGGTTGCAACTTCGTTATCAACACATCGCTGAGACCATTGGCTATTCAACCATGAATATTTTTAAAAGAAAGGAACTTTTTAGCGGGATTGCAACTCTTTAATATATCATAAAATAATGACAAATTGACTGAGGCAAGCTATATCCGCTGTTTCGTCAATCTGCACAGAAACATAAATTGCAGCATTTATTTCTTTCATTAATTTTTCTATGTAAACCTGATACATAAAATCCAATAGTTCATTCTGTATAGTATATGAAGTATATTTACATACTGCAATACCGGTACTGTTGAGGTGGTCATCTAACACACTGTTGAGATTACCGAGGGAAGATAATCTAAGAAATTGCCGCGGTTTACTAATTCCGTGTTTCATGGTGACCCCTCAGTGCTAGATCATCCGTTCCGCAAATTTTATGCACTGTCACTCTGTTTAGTGTTTATTTTAGCGACTAGTTCATTGTGTTTCTGGATTAATATTTACTGTGCAGAATAAATCTGAGCAGCAATGTTTACAGTTCCCCATTATTTAAATTTACAGGCATTTTTGTAAGTGAAGTGCATTTGCTTCGCGTTTTGTAGTTCATTCAAATATTTTCGATCCTTACAACCAATCGTCGTCCACAGGCCTTCACCACCAAATAAAAAACTGTTAAGAAACGACACTTTGTTTCTCCTCACTTGCAGTTTGCCACGATTTTTTACTAAACCGACTGTTACAGAAACTCCTCTGTTTTTTACCATTTTGTTGCGCAAATGTAACATTATTAAGTTGATGTGCACCTAGTCGTTTCATTTCAAGTTTTTCTTCTATCTTTAATGAATGAAAGGGACTTTTCAATAATCCACTCTATTCATTTTAAAACTACACTACTTTGAACACCAAGTGGTTAAGATTCCAACAAAAATCACACTAATGCTAAACTTCATGAAAGAGCGTCGGGGCAAATTTACCTTCAGTGACCAACGCTGCATTCGTTCTTATCTCGTTGATTAGAGGAGTGAAATATTAGTAAGCAGGCGTATACGAATAAGGAACGAAACACAAATTGAGCACTTGGGAGCTGTGTGTCTCATATGTAAGGTTAGCCAGTTATTATATGCACGGGTGTATAGTAATAAATAATAACCTTAATAATTATAAATGCATTAAATACGTATCCAAATAATTATTTATTGTAATATTTTTCAAGCAATGAAAATGAAGGTAAGTAGTCCTATTTTCTGCAATTTCTATAACAGAAAGAAGAGAAAACTAATTAAATTAGGCACTAAACTTTTGTCATTAAATGACTACTGCAGTTATAGGAAGGGAACTATAATAAATTTTTCAGCGTGGTCAATCTGCACAACGGTAATAATTTCTAAGGCAAAGGCAAAGGCGTAACGTCAAACATATGAACAATGTTGTCACTGAAGGATGTCTGTGATTGTCGCTGTTATCGTTTACAAATCATCAACCTCGAGCTTCTTGTTTCAGTAATCCATCAATTTTCTCAATAGTTATTATCAAATCTTTTAGACTTCTAGTTATGAAAAACTGCAATCAACGGAGTGCTTTTCTTATTACATAATTTCTTCAACTATAGGAAGTAAGAGGGTAATACAATTTATTTTCTGAAGCGTGATCAATCTGTACAACAGGCCGCTGCAGTAATATAAACCACGTGATTTAAAAGCATCACAATGTTAAGCTATACAAAGTTATGTGTATATAATTTTAGATAATATTATTGCAATTACTAATGAAACATAATCTCACCTTACTTTGATAATAGTGAATCTGAATGAAAATATAAATAAAAATAACTACATATTCATAGTTTTGGTTTACGTCACAGTATATAAAATAAACCCCCTAGACATAACTATTAAATGATACGCGATATGCAAACCATGCCACATAAATGAAAGATAAACAACAGTTCTACTGACTTTGATGAATCAACGTACCTGGAGGATTAAAGTGTTATGGGTATCTACTGAGGAATTACAAAGGGATTTTATTCCCTCTTCTTTCTCCTTGTCACAATGTTTAATCACGTCTTGTATATTATTATAATTATATAATATAATTATACATACATACATATATATATATATATATATATATATATATATATATATATATATATATATATATGATTTCTTGTGCCTGCCACTGTATGACACGTTATCAGTAGATATGATTGCAAGTGAAAAGAGATTTTTTTTTTTTAATTTTACGTCCTCCAACTTTAAGTCATATCGGACGATGAATAGAATGGGTGAAATGATGCTCAAATGAGCCCAGGGTCCATAGAGATTAGAGTTACCCGACATTTGTCCTTCGGGATAAGGACAAACCCCGGAAAAAACTTATCCAGGTAACTCACCCTGACTGAGATTTGAGCTCGGGACCTCTTGGACGTGTGGCAGGCTAACACCACGCTACAGAGTGTACATACACTGAACTCGCCGTGTATGTTCGTTAAGGATAAGATTAGGATTTTACTACGGAGGGGATTCGGTACGTAGGCCACCATGCTAGGCCCATTTTGCCTATGCCCCCAAGTGGGGCACCCCGGGAGGAAGAATGAGGCGAGAGGAGACAGAGGGCGGCCGACTCAAGAAGCCACGACAGTGCAGAGGACAGGGTCCTTACAGTTTACTTAGTAGAGACTTCCCCCGACAGGCCGGGATAATGGACACGCTCCCCTACTGTGGGATGGAAACGAGCCCAGCAGCTGAGCCCCAAGTGTTCCTGGCTGGTGATCCCGAAATGGTCCCAGCAGAGGCACGAAGACCGGCAACCTACCTACCTACCTGCCTGCCTACCTACCTACCTACCTACCTACCTGCCTACCTACCTGCCTACCTGCCTACCTACCTACCTGCCTACCTGCCTACCTACCTGCCTACCTACCTACCTACCTACCTGCCTACCTACCTACCTGCCTACCTACCTACCTGCCTACCTGCCTACCTACCTGCCTACCTACCTACCTACCTACCTACCTGCCTACCTACCTACCTACCTACCTGCCTACCTACCTGCCTACCTACCTACCTGCCTACCTGCCTACCTACCTGCCTACCTGCCTACCTGCCTACCTACCTACCTACCTACCTGCCTACCTGCCTACCTACCTACCTACCTACCTGCCTACCTACCTGCCTACCTGCCTACCTGCCTACCTACCTGCCTGCCTACCTACCTGCCTACCTGCCTACCTACCTGCCTACCTGCCTACCTACCTACCTGCCTACCTACCTACCTACCTGCCTACCTACCTACCTGCCTGCCTACCTACCTGCCTGCCTACCTACCTACCTACCTGCCTACCTACCTACCTACCTGCCTACCTACCTACCTGCCTACCTACCTACCTGCCTGCCTACCTACCTACCTACCTACCTACCAACCGACCTATGTACCAACCGACCTATCTACCCAGCGTTCGCCTAGCGATCCGGGAAAATCCCCGACAGGAAACACATGTGTCAGGTAGGTTGGCTACGGGAATCGAACCCGGGCCTCCCGTATGCGGGCCACAGACGAAACCACCTGAGCCATTCCGCACGGTGTATGTTCGGTAATCTGACATAAACATATCTGTTGTTGACTTATTTTCCGGCCGAAACTAGCTGGGCCCAAACGTTGCTGTGAGCGATGTACGAAGAGGAGAGTAGGGGAACGAGAGAGGTACAGACACCTGACTGGCAGGGTGTGTAGACGGAAGAGGAGTGACCGCGGGCTCATTTGATCTGGCCCAACGTTCTGCTTCCCGAGAAGACTGTGGGGTGGTTGTCGTATACAACATTGCAAGTTGCAAGCTTTAAGCATTAAGAATCATGGTATACTGAATTATTGTTTGCAATGATTATTACAGTTGAATAAAATATAACATAATTTTTTTCTTCAAATTAAAAAAACGCATATAAGTTGCGTGATATCACTAAAGCCTGGACCCTCTGCCCATAATGATAGTCCGCCCCTGGCCATTAGTATGGGAAACAATAAGATTTAGAAAGCAATGGGGGAAATAAATAAAGGAGCAAACGTGCACCAAACTTGTAAATGTATTTAATTACTGCCCTAAGAAGCAAAAGAACCAGGTCTCAGCTCAGGGGTGGCCAAAGATCAAAATTCAAATAGTCTGACTCATCCAGATTAACGTTTCCGTTGATTTCATATGCAATGTCATGGCTTGGGATGAAGCGGGTGTCTATGTATGCATGTGTCAAAACATCAAACACACTAATGCTAGGCAATAAGTGAATTTGTGGTGATATTAGGAAAGAATTAGCATTAACTTAAACCATAGATATCACAGAATACAGGCTTCGGATGTGTTAACATATTATATATATTTTAGAGACCCAAAATTTAGAAAACGTACATGAGGTTACCCATAAGTGGGTGTGCATAAGTAAGTCATTCAAGCTGGGTCAGCTTTTGGTCAATGCAATGTTATGCAGTGTAAAATGTAACATCCGTTGCCAATTCAGTATGCAATTTTGTACTAAAATAAACTTTTGTTCTCTGTTCTGAAAAAAGATCAGTTTTCATATTGTTCTTATAGTTTACAGTATAATTGATTTATACATGTTCCTATAAAATATCTGTTTGGTTAAGTGTAAGTACTTCGTGGAGAGTATTATTTTTGCATGTTGTGTTTAATAAAACGTTGTTTGTTTTGTAATTTAGGTCCTCGAACCTTAAGTCATATTGGACGATAAATGAAGTGGGTAAAATGATGCTTAAATGAGTCCGGGGTCCATGGGGCTTAGAGTTACCTGACATTCGTCTTTCAGGATAAGGGAAAACCCCGAAAAAACCTTATCCAGGTAACTCACCCTGACCGAGATTCAAACTCGGGACCTCTTGAACGTTAGGCAGACACGCTACCATTCGCGCTACAGAGGCGGGAATTAATAAAACGTATCACATAATGAAGTAAATAGATAACTTAAAATGGTCCACACAGATAATATGCTTCGGGAACCTACAGATTACAGGCAGATTGACCACAGAATCACATAGAAGTCCCTAGGTGTACTTACCACATTCCAGGGAGAATGGATGAAGTGAAGGAACCACAGGGGTCCAAAGGTACAGACAGATAGATCACAGAGACTTATAGAAGTCCAAGAGTTCCCAACACTACCAAGGAAGAAGGGACAAAATGAGGAAATCAATAAGGGTTACAGACAGACATGCGGATGTAGTTTGAAGATCCAGTTCAGTATTGAAGATACTCTGTTCATAAAAAGCTGCAACTTAAAAAGTCTTTTCTTCCATTCTGTCAATTCCACTATTATTTATCATTTTTTGCTACTTATAATGAGCTACATAACATCAGGAGCATCTATTCTGTTGCAAGAGTATTTTACATCTTTGAAAGAAAAAAGGGAAATTTTAACAAACACTATAACTTCAGCAATTTGATATGACTGGGGAGATGCCCATTTTGTAATATCCATATATTTGATTTGTTAGGGCACCCAAAGCGATGCTCTTTCTATGCTCTTACTGATAGTAGAGCAAGAAGAAAGTTGAAGAAAAATAATTGATTCCACTATGATGTAGTTATTGCTTCCCCTTCCTGTTTCTTATTATATAAACCCCTTATTTGGACTTCTAAACTTAAAATTATACATTTTTGTTAAAATAATGAGGATGAAGACACACTACTGTTTGCCAATGGAGAGAAAATTCCTAACAGAATGTGCTATTCTTATCTGTTTCAAAACAGTGCAACAAGGACAGTGAATGTGGCAGAAAATGCATGCTAAACAAGGAACAAGACCATTTAGAAAATATATGCCCTAATGACATATAGAGCTTTATTGCCCGATTTCACCAACAGATGTTAAGACAACACGAATTTAGCAATAGTTAAAACAAAATTTGCATTTCACCAACAAGTGTTAGCGTAACACAAGTGTTAAATCTCTTGTTAAACTAACAAGCCAAATTTCCGAGTCCTTAACAAGTCCTTAACAATTGTAAATGGTCAAGATGGCGAGCATGAACTCAGCTGTTGATATCGATTTTCTATATTTAAGACCTTCTAAATGGCATTCGCAACAGAGTACGGCCTATGAGGAGAAATGATTTTGAGGAGCTATCCGAAGAAAATTTTTTACGGAGGTATAGAGTGTCGAAACATGTTGCTATGAAGGTTACTGCGGAAGTACAAGAGAGGTGAGAACATGCATCGAAAGGAATATGGCGATTTCGCCTTTGCTTCAAGTATTATCTAATAACCTTGCGATTTTATAATTCACTGAATTATGTGGATAATACACTGTCCACCTGCCGTCTTGAAACGTTCAAGTCACTTGTCCTTCTTCGCACCTCGTTTTAAATTTATGTAATAATGAGTTAATATATGCATCGAAAGGAATATTCCGATCTCGCCTTTGCTTCGAGTATTAATAACTCTCCGATTTTATAATTCACTGAATTATGTGGATAATACACTGTCCACCCCCCATCTTGAAACGTTCAAGTCACTTGTCCTTCGCACCTCGTTTTACATTTACGTAATACTTACAAGTTGTTTGGTGCTTCTAAAAGTGACACATGCATTTGAATTAAATTCGTTTCCAATATTTTCCCCGTGACATCTTTCTCTTTTACATTCACCGCATCCGTCCTCTTATTTTCCACGATATCCTTACACTTCGTCTCCAATTCCATTAACAATTCTTTCTCCATCGATAAGAAATTTGTCTCACGGCTTTATTTATGATTTTGTTCATCCACCATTTTTCTGCTTGTGCAGACGAAAATGAAAACAAAAGCGCATCACAGTACTTCAGAAAATAATACGACTCATCCATAGCCTTCTATAGTTGAGATATTTACAAGTTTCTTGGTGTTAACACAGGTGTGTTCACATTTTCAGAAAACAGGTTGGTGAAATGCAAGAAATTTAACAGCTTTGTTAGCGCTGTGACAATTGTTACGTTACATTTGTTAACGTTGATTTTAATATCTCTTGGTGAAATCGGGCATATGTGTAGGCAAACAAAATAATTATAATACTATGTAACTGAGTATAAGAGTTGAACAAGTTCAGAATTAGAAAGGCTTCCTCAGGATCGCTGCTATCGCAGGTGGAAGAAATGTTATCATTTAGGTTCTCGATAATCTGGCATCGATCACATTTGACATCAAATCACTGTCCCAGTACCCCTTTTCAGTTTTCTCAACTCAGCTGTAGAAGCACACTCAACAGTATTTAAGTCACACATGTAAGGCGGCAATCTGACAACGGTATGCACACCAATAGAATTTCTGATATACTAAAACTGAGATGTTGACCTAATGTTTTTGAATAGGCCATAGCTAAACTTTCCTGAGTGTGATAAACAACTACTAGGCAGGGTATCAGAATCATGTCTAATTAGCAATTTCTCCTCTGAATCTCATTCCCCTGGGACATTCTTTACTGTGGCAAACTGTAATCTTTGTGCATTCAGACATAAGTACATAAAGGAGAAAATATTTAAGGTATCAAATTATGCTAGAATTAATGCACAATGTATTGCTCTTGTTATGTTTATGTTTATTATGTAGATGTCAACTAGATAATTAAAATTTAAAAAAAGATCTTAAATAAAATTAAAATAAATAAGGATTAAGATAATTTGAAACAAATCAATAGTGAACTATTTGTTTAACATCACAAAGTGTTCAGTGTATTATTACCTCTTACACAGAAACCAAACAGTGCATTGGGCTAACAAAATAGGTGATAGGTGCCATTATTCCCTACTGCCATGTAGTCAAAATTATTTATCAAAGCAAACACTGTTTAATCCATTAAATATTTTCTGATCCTAAATCTAATATCTATGATGTTTAGATTTGGATTCATAAAACTTGTAAAATGTTGCTCTTTGGGTTATCAGAGATTTAAATTAAGACATAATGTTTATCAACACAAAGGTCATTGCTATCGTTATACTTGGTTTTTCTTTTCTCTGGTATGCAACCATACTTTTTATAAATGTTACCTATCTTAAGTTCATTTATTATGTTTTAACCATTAGTCAGGGTAATAGGTTATACCTTAATCTATGACTTAAATTTTCTCAATATTAAATTGTTTACCTAATTTCGATTTTTAATAAATCTAACCATTACAAAAACTTAAATTGAGGAAGGTAGAAAAGGGAGCAATATTTACGAAGTTCAAATGCAGAAAATAAAATTATAACAACTGATATGAAGTTTCTCATTAATAAACTTTGGGTAATTGGTTTTTTCACACTATGCCAGTTAGTGTTTAATTTTTGACAGACTACTTTTGGAAGGAACTGCTCTTGAAACTAGCCTCTCAAAAATTAAAGGGTAAGTGAAGTAGTATGAAAAAATTATCAAAACTTTATTAATTAATTTGGATGTCACTGTTAGTAAATTTCTCCAAACATCAGTTAAGGTTTCCCATGATTAATGTGAGAATTAATTTAAATAATGGTATACTTTATCATGGATAATTTTAAAATAGTTGCTAAATATATTTTCATAATAGTAATGAATTCAGTAATGGACAGAGAAGGGCAGCATATTTAGTGCCACAGACTTTAAGAATTTTTATTATGTGTGCTGCATTTTGATAGACATGCATTATGCAGATTTAATCCATCACTATTGAGGACATAATTGTTAAGTAGACATTTACTTATTGGTTATTTAATAAGAGAAATTTGGGAAGTACATATATTCTTTTAGTGTGTATAAGAAAGCTGTGTTAAATTTAGAACTCGAATTGTTGAAAAATAATATTTATTAGCCTAAGAGTAGGGCTTCTGAGATATAAAGTATCCCAAAGTTACTTTTGTGTGTGGTGACAACGCCAATGACTCCATCGGTACGTTACATAGCTATTCCTTTATTGATCTTTTATGTGTGTGTTGACACAGTCACGTTCTGTTAGGCAAGACTGAGGGAATGTTCATAGTTGTATTTGTTCAGCTTCCCTGAGTTGGGCTATAAGATTCTCTGCATGCATACCATGTAAGTTATTTAATTTTAATGAATTCCTTTCATAAATTATGCATGTGTATGCATGCGCGCACATGTGTATGTGCGTGTATGTGTGTGTGGTGAAGGACAATTATCAGTAGCTATTATATTGCATCAGTAAAAGTATGTTGTAATGGACAGTGGCAAATCTGGTGAAGATGAACATATAATTGAAGAAAATGACCACAATACTGATACTGAACAAAGTGATGTAGAGTATTCAATGTACATGTTTCTTCTGAAAACTTTTTTTCATGTAAAGATGATTGCTACAATTAGAGAAAAATGGATTTTTCAAAGAGTAGTAAAATACAAAAGAAGAACATAGTAAAACCTTTCCCTGGTCCGAAAAGCCCAAAAAGAAATCTTAGGAATGAGCTCTCAGTTTTCATGCCATTGTTTATTTTGACAATTTGATAATATCTTGAATCTCTCAAATTCATACATGGAGTTGCAACATGAATCAGTGCAATATTCACAAGATAGAGTTGCCAAAGAAACATTCAGGACTGAAATAGGCACATTGATTGCATGCTCATGCCAATTTGGCCTAAAGAAGGCAAGCCATGTGAATTTTAGTTAATTGATAGAAATTAATCGTTTCTTCACACTAGCCGTATACAGGCTAAGGTTTCTGATGGACAGAGTCAACATGAAAAATTCAATACCATGGTCGGGATTTGAACCACGGATCTCTTGGTTTCTGTCCAGTTGCTCTAACCCATTGAGCTACCATGGCCTTGCATTTTTCGTGTTGACTCTATCCATCAAAAACCTTAGCCTATATACGGTAGTGTGAAGAAATGATTTATTTCCATCAATTAATTAAAATAATAAGAGTTAAATGATGAAGCCTAGGACTCAAGTACTTACGATAGTAAGTCGCCACAAACGGTGTATCTCGGATGCGAGAGCCCCTAGTGGTCTACCGGGGAAATATACGAGTCAAATGGAGAATTTAATGTCAGCACGGCACGTTGACCATGGTAGCTCAATGGGTTAGAGCGAGTGGACAGAAACTAGGAGATTCGTGGTTCAAATCCCGGCCATGACATTGAATTTTTCATGTTGACTCTATCCATCAAAAGCCATGTGAATGTTTTGGAAATATGGAATTCTGATGGAACAGGAATGAACTACTAAGAACTTGTATGAGCTACAAGCAATTCTTATTCTTACCATGGGTTCTGCGATTTGATAACAAAACCAGGAGACCAAAGAAAAGGAAAACTGATAACTGGCTTCCTTGTGTCAGTTTGTTGACAAATTCATACTAAACTGCAGAAATACCTATAGTCTTGGGATGTTTATCACAACTGATGAGAAACAGACCTTTTCAGAGACATTGCAGATACATACAGTACATGCCAAAGTATGAAAGGAAGATTATGTGACGCTAAAACTTTTAAATAGCAATTTTAAAATTAGTTATAGCAAACAAGAAGATGGACCATATATAGATTCTAGCAAACCTAATGAAATTGTGAAATTGTTTGTTAATGATATTGAAGGCTCTAATAGAAATGTTACATCCAACAACTGGTACAATAGTTGTACTCTTGCATTGGAAATTTTGGAAGAAAGAACTCACATTGAGAAAAGACAAAAAAGACATATCCAGTGAATTTTAAGCAAACAAAATTTGATGAAAATTTTCATCAATATTTGTACATCAAGAGAACATAACTATTACATCTTATGCTCCAAAGATAAACATGATTATGGAAGAATATATGAAAGAGTATATATGAAAATTCTACACTAGACCAAGTAACCAAAATATGGAGATCATTGTGTATTACAATATAACAATATAAATAATAAAAGGAGTAGATGCTGTTGATCAACTATGTAGTTACATTATTTTTGTAATTTTACATCCTCCAACGTTAAATCATATCAGACGATGGATGGAATGGGTGAAATGATGCTCAAATGAGCCCAGAGCCCATAGAGCTGAGAGTTACCCGACATTCGTCTTTCGGGATAAGGGAAAACACCGGAAAAACCTTATACAAACAACTCACCCTGACCGAGATTCGAACTCGGGACCTCTTGAACATAAGGCAGACTAGCTACCATCTACGCTACAGAGGCGGGCATGTAGTTATATGATTTTTGGAGGAGTTTAATTAACAGTGATGTCCAAATTATTTATTAAACTATTTGTAGCCAGTTTTGTCATACTACATTACTTATATTTTAATTTTTGAGAGACTGGTTTCAGGAGCTGTTGCTGTCGGTTGACGTTACCTGCAGCCCTCTCTCTCTCTCTGGTGGTGGAAAAATGAAATTTATCAAATTGTCGACTGTTGTGATTTCAAAGTTTGTTAATCAGTCCTTGTATTTCCATATTAAGATGTTCTCTCATGTTGCAGTTTGTTATCGTCTATCATGCCTTTTAATAATTTTGCATTTGGGTCAAGGTTAAGATTTTCATTCGAAAAGTAAAATGCTACTGCTGACTTGTCTTCCTATTTCAATTTGGTATTTCTGAAATGTTCTTTGAATCTTAGTTTTAGCTCTCTTTTAGTTTGCCCAAAGGAGAATTTTTCACAGTTGTTACAATTTATTTGGTATATTCCAGATCCATTGATCGGTAGGATTTCATCTTTTGTTTTGAATTTAACAAGTTTATTACTGGGTATCTATTTATAGGTGCCAAGATAATATTTTACTCTCTAAAGATCTTCTTGAATTTATTCAATGTTTCTGGGTAGAATGTGAATCCACTAATTCTGCTTTTGCTCTCCTTTTTCTTTGAAGAATGTGCTTGCTTCATTAATGATTTTGGTTAACTTAGTTTTTCAATTTTCTTAAATACCAAACTTATGTTGTATCCATTTTCTTTTGCTATGTGAAGTATGTCATTTTGTTCCTTGTAATGTTTTATTTTATTCTTGAGTATTTTGACTAGACTGTGTTTAATGCGGTTATAGCTATGACTTTATGTAATTTTCTGTGTTGGCTGCCTGTTAATTCCTATTTTTGTGCCATTTCAATTATATACAAGTATAAGAAAGAGAGCTGTCCATCATTTTTTGTTTATGTTGTGAATTTGTTCAAATGAACTCATAAATAAATTTGCCAAAAGAGTTGAAAGTGGACTACCTATGAGGTAGATAACCCTGATTTATGTCCATAGTATTTAGTGTTATAGCCGAAGAATCTTTGTTCAATGCATAGGTTTGCTAATTAGATGTATTTCTCTACTCCTGCTAGTTCTATTTCTCTTGTAGTTAGCCATTTTCTTAACAGTATCTTGAGTTTTTCTGTTGGTATGTTTGGGAGTAATTATGCGATATAAATCAGTTTGTCATTTTTATCTAACTTTATCTGTATAATTTTTTCTACTAAGGCTAATTTGTTTTTAAATTTGCACTTTAAAAATTTGAGAAACTATTAAATTTATTTAGTAACCATTTAGCCAAATTATATGTGGGGATCATTTATGCTACTATGTGACTTTTGTCACTTAGTAGAACTGATGCCTTGACAGTGAATGTCGTTTTGTTTAACGTCAAAACATCTACCGAATCCATGTCTCATTTTACATGATAATTTTCCCTAGAAAGTTTTCACCTTTACTCTCATAGTATTGAAGAAATATCTGTCAGTGTTTCTCTTGTCCTCGTGTTTTATTGGGCATCGAACAGAGATTTCAGCTCCCTTAAATAAACTTGCGATTACTTTAGCCATATTTTTAACTGTAAAACGCAATTTTGTCTGAGTGCATCATTCACATTTCCAAGTTTGTTATTCACATCAGGTGGTTGCCCACTTCATTTTTCATCACGGATGTTAATGCATTGTTCTTGTAATTGATGATACCAATGTCAAACAGTACCTTCTTAATTTTCCCATGCACAGCAGCAATCTTATGATGAATTGTAACTGATGATTTTTTACTTTACATTTGGCTCTTTTTTGGCTCTCAGTAACTGTACACGGTGTTCATTTTTATCTGTCATTTTACTGCGCAAAATTTGACGTCATCAATAGTATCGATGATGGAGCGAGTTTATATACAATTCCCCTAGCGCCTTGCGATCGTATTAGGTGTGTTGACAGCTGCTATGAGGCTTCCTTCTACCGGCAGTTAAATATACTGTTTGAGAGGTGGGTCTGCCCGCATAATATAAAGGTGTGTAATTTCGCCTGGTGCGTAGATACGACGACTTTTTGTTAAAGAAAACTATATATATATATATATATATATATACTGCAATGTAATGCACTGCAAAGCTAATTATGCAGCCATAAAAGTATATCATGAAGAATATGCGAAATGATAAGCCAATGAACACTAGTAGACATATATGCATATTGTAAACCTGTCACATAAAATGGAAATATTTCAATTTGATCTTAATTCATTTCTATCACCCACAGTTTCCTCCCAATGTAACTTCATTACAAACCAGCAAATTAGCAGAACATGTTCTAGGAATGAAAAATAAATTAGTGTTACAATATGTACAAAGCTTTTATCCAAGTCTAAACAAGAAAATATATCTAGTACATAGTATTATGTGTCCATTTTCTTGTACTTTCTTTCTCTCTTCCCCTTAAACACTGTCTGTATTGTGAGAAGGTATGCTTGAGGCCTTTCTGTCATAACCTTATTTATTGGTTCTAGATTGGGACCGGTCGCTGTATAGCATCCAGTGTCTCTCTTTTTGCGTGTAACTGATCCTGTATCTCGGAAATGTTTGATGCACCTATTGGTTTTAAAAGACATAAGGATAACAACGTTAATAGACATTGTAACTAAGCGTGAGAATGACAAAACATTTATATCGTATACTAATAAAACGTAAGACGTCTATGTTGCAAACAAAAATATGTCAATTTGTCGGTACCTGGACACTTTTGACGACATTACGCTCCGAGGGACTTGTCTGAATGTCGGATAGCTTTGCATGAACTCCTCTATACAGCGTTTAAACTATATTTATATGTCGCATAAATGTCAATGCCGGTACGAAAGTACCATTCAACCATGAAGACGCGGTGCTCTGGGTTCATATCCAGGGGAAGCTGGTTATATTAGTTACCGGAGCAACCACACTAATAGCACTGTAATTTGCTTACTCTTCCGCAAAAATTACCGCTTCTTCTCCGTAGAGGGCACTATGATTTCAAGATAGACCACAGATTAATACAGATAGACTCACCAGTCAACTATGATGTCATTCTTGCTCAATCGGAGGGCGGGAAATTACAAATAAAACTGAACACCGTGTATAGTTGCACATACCTGATACCAGCTGGGAGTTTCTATTGCTACAAATATTTTACAAGTCTTAAGTTCCTGAATGAAATAATATAATCTCATACTGACACTGCCAATAGCATAACGAATCAAGCTGCACAACAAGTCAAGAATAGCTGCCATGTTTACTCTTCTGCTTGTGAATGATGATGTCATAATCTTTTTTTCTGAATTGCTCTTGTATATATCCAAATTTCTTTATTAGGTGCATTTTTTCAGTTCATTCTAATTCATGATAATGTAATCCATAATTTGATGCATAAAGAGTATATTTCAGTTTTTATGGGTAATTTTTTATTGTAGCGCTCCTGGGTTGTCTGGCATTATGCAATATGATTTCAGATAACACTGACAATTTATAACAACAGTCATTACACTGATCAAAAATTCAGAATGTCATCAAAGTAAGTATAAAATTAAGCAATCCATGCAATGTGCCAATATGTGCCGAAAGAGAGATTCAACTCACTCAGTGATCCTCACATTCTAATGTACTTATATGTGCATTCATAATGTATTTATGCTAATATATAGAAATGACTACATTCTTTAAATAACATATTGTGTATCATTGTAACAATAACATATTTGCTATTTGATACCATATATTTAGGTTTATGTTATTTTGCTTTCATAGTGTGTAGAAATCCCATTATTCAAAAATTAATGTGAATAAAATATTCCTGTTTCACTCAGTCTTGTAACTTTACAGTAACAACCACCACTGACTTAATACTGAAATGAAGTCTTATGTAATATAATAGGCTGCAGATTAGTCAATAAACAAACAAATGTTACATTTTTTCTCTACATAATACAGTTCATGTCCAAAATTTGTATAGCAGTGAATTTTTTAATTATATATAAACAGAACTGCATATTTTGAATGTTATTTTAATATGTAATAGTCGGCAGAACATCATTAAATATATGTATGATCATTGAGAGACATTAAAATGCATCATAAATTAATCTTTCTCAGGCTACTTTAATTCTGATGTGAACAACAAGGCAGAGCTGACTCCCTTGCCATGTGTTAGACGCTGCATATGTGCACATAATTTTGCAACACTTGCAGTATATAGCAGTGCTAACTTAATGACAGTAAATGGAGAGCACTGTGAAACAAAATGTGATTATTTGCCTCTCGCCATTTTTAACAGTATGCCTTGGTTGTGTTTTATTATGGCTGAAGTACTGGTCTGTACCGTGATAAAATCTTACAGTTTATTTTTCCTACTACATACTTGCAATAAATAGGGAAAAATATTGCATTATACTAAAAAATTTAATATCAAGGTTTCAGTAGAAATACTATTTTCCAGTCCCCTGAATCCAAAAAGGCATTCTTAGAAAAAGGTCTGTGCATGCGGGTATTTCTGTCTGTGAATACCATAACTGAAAAACAAAAAGTTGGTTAAATATCAAATTTCCTAGTTAATTTCAGCATTCTCCAAGGATGTGACGCAAAGACTTTCAGGATAATCCCCCACCCCAAACTAGACTTTACATGCAAAATGTTTTCAAAGTTTTGATTTTCCAAAAATAGGTCCATCAGCTTTTATTAAAATGCCTATTGTAATTTTACAATATTTTTAGAACACATGAAATGTGTATATTGAATTTTCTGGAAAGGTTATCGTAGGTTATCTTCATTTTGGTGGCTTTTGCTTTAAGAGATAGATGAAATCATACCACACATAAAATGTAAATCTTGTTAAAACATGCAATTTATGACATAAAACCATTTTGTGGAGTAACTCATTTCAGAGGCATTCCTTGTTATTTGTGATAATTTTCCAGTGCGTATACTTTTTTCAAATGGGAAGTGGTTATTCATATTCTGTCTTGGCCAAGAATCACATAGTGACCAATTTTAAAACTGTTGACTATCAAGTCTACTGTATTCTCATATTCCCTTGTACCTTTAAGAAAATTAACAATAAGATCATTTATACCTTAACATGGAGAAATTAAAGGAATAAGCATTTGTAAGAACGGTTTATAGAAAAATAGAGAAAGTTATCAGTGAAAAACATAAGACATTTTTTATAATACCAGGTGAGTCAGCTGCCCCTTATTCTCGAGTTTTATGCAGTCCGCATTTTATACTCCAACATGAAAACATAGATCCCATTACTAGGCTCTACCAGCGTATTTAACATGGATGTTAACACTCGATGAAATTAGTAATAATATAGATGTTATCGCATCGCCTGTAGTATATTTGTAATTAGGTAGCTGAAGTTTGCAGGTCTGCAAATGTTCACTGAAACCAGCTAACACTATATGTTAAACGAGATGTTTACCTCACGCGTTACTAGATAGCTCAGTTGGAACAAGCGCAAAACTGCTGTCAGCTGTCTACTGTGAAAGTAGTTCGAATCCTCTGCCTAGGTATACTATTTTTTTTACCTCGTAATGTTCACAATTTACAAGTATTATTCTGAAAATAGTTATTTTTATTTTTAATTGTTTTATTTATTTATGGTATTGCTTGATGTTTCTTTATTGATGAACTACAAGTAGGTAGTTGTTTAAACACACCTGTAGGTAGGTGCAATTTATACACATTTGAATACAGAAAACAAAGAAATTACAGTATCAGAGTTTAACGTGGAAGTTAAACACAATTTTGCCCGCCTCGGTAGCGTAGATGTCTGCCTCACGTTCAAGAGGTACCGAGTTCGAATCTCGGTCAGGGTGAGTTACCTAGATAAGGTTTTTCCGGGGTTTTCCCTTATCCTTCAAGACGAATGTCGGGTAACTCTAAGCTCCAAGGACCCTGGACTCGTTTGAGCATCATTTCACCCAATTCATTCACCGTCCGATATGACTTAACGTTGGAGGACGTAAATTACAAAAAAAAAAAAAAAAAAAAAAAAAAACAACCCACACAATTTTGCAGACATAGAATTATTGTGCTATTAAAAATGTCGTCTCAAATTGGTATGTTTTGTGGCACTGGAATGACCCTTTTTCTATTCCTGGAACACGACTCCTCGACACGAAGCTAGTGCTCGAACTGATGACCTTTTTGGGTAATGCGCGCCCTCAGGGACTTTATCATTAAATTATTTGAATTCGGTTTCAAAGTTTTGATGAACATAAAAAAATAAATACAATGCTGAGAATCGAATCTGCCATGGGGGGGGGGGTTAGGGCACAGGAGAGGTTATAATCCTGTTCTCTATTTCGGGATATGACTGAAAAGCACCATCTGCATTCAGTAGTACGATTTGTATGCCTGGCGCTATGCAATGGCCACCTCGTGAGTTTTCGTGCTTAATTTAGCCTCTTCAGACAGTTTAAATCATTTGCTGGGCGTTTTAATACTACTACTTGAATGGCAAAAGCTCTTATGCATGTTAATTGAGATGCAGGAGATGTAGTTTACGTAAAAATGTAAATGAACTTTTGTTTAATAATATGTCCGTTTTGACTGTACGCGTCCATGATGGAGAGGCGTGTCTAATTTTTTCCTAATGTTTGGCAGCCAAGCCCTGCTCTAAGTATAAGAATCCGTCATTTTCTTTCTAACTGATGCTGTTAGTGTACTCATATGATAGGTCCATTTTTCGAGGCATTTAATGAATTACTTTGTCATGTACACTCTAATAAAAAGTTTGTAAAATGGGCTGAAAACCGGAATTCGCTCTCAGTAAAGGAGTCGTATGTTTTTGTGGTGTACTTTAACGAGCAGTACGTTTTGTTCTTTAAAGCGTTCTTCCTCTGAATTTTGCGCAATCCTCTCTCTAAGAACGTCAAACAATACAGTTTAGTGAGCGCAAAACTGGACTAAGGCGCACATGCTGTTTGATGGGTGGCCTACCTTAAAAAAATAAGTTGCGGCTGACTCACCTGGTATATACTTATGTACATATATGTAGTAAATATTCCATTCAAATTATATGCGTGTCAGATATAGATAAAATGTTAGGCTATTACCTTCCTAAGAATCAAAAGCTTTTGCATACTTTTCTCACTCCAAAACTAATTCGTGCAGAGCAGTGATCAGAAAACTATCCACAGTACTATACTTCTAGGAGGTTGTTATGGTATTTATACAAATAATGGAAAACACCCATTACTTTCTCTGAACCAATCAGAGAAACCTATCTCATTATCACTGTATCTCTATTCCCTCCCAGATGTTTACATCAAGATTGAAGTAGCCTGAGGTAGCATGCTAGTCTAATCTATGTGCCATTTTGTAAAAATATATCAAAATTGAAGGTGTGTGAAGTTCAGATACTGTATTATGAATAAGCACTTTTCACCTAATGGAATGCACATTGCTAAAAGAATTCCTAATAATCAAAAAAGTTTATTTAAAATCTCTGATATACACACAGAGGCTCATACGATGAATCTAAATAAATTTATAGCAGTGAAAATGTATACCAGCCTCTGTTTGGTGTCTGAATATATTATTTTATCAAACAAACTTACATCTACTTTTACATTTTCGGGTAGCTAATTTATATTTAACTCAATAGCTGTGATTTCTCTGGAACCAGAATTGTTTTATGTGATAAAATGCATAGAACTGAGACTTCCTAAAATATAAATAAAAAGGATGTATTACATATACTTTTGTTTTTCTTCTTTTTCTCTTTTCATGAAGGATTCTTCTTATAGAGATGTCTAATATGATGTGTTAGATATACAAATAAAGAAAACTTATCTTCATTATTTTTAAAAGTTTTATATGGGTTTCAATTAAAATCACTCTTTGTATGCAAAAGATGAGCAGTTTTATTACAAATACTTTATATTAATGACTAATTTATAAATACAATAGTATTTCATATTATCTTAGTTTATATATTTTATTATCGAATCAGTGCACTTTTAATGAATTACCACATCTTCATGAAGATATTTAACTTGCTCTTCATTTATTCTGATAAGTAAAACATAGACAGCTGTTAGGTGCTAAATTGTTAATAGAGATTACTGAAAAACATTAAAAAAACTTATTTAAGAATTTCTTGCACTTATAACATTTTAGAGACCTTAAATGATATACTATTTATGTATCTCCATACAGTAGTTATTAACAAATAGGATTTAATTGTGTCATGAAATTATTTAATAAGATATAGAAGCTCTTTCATATATCTGGTAAAAATATACTGACAGTTTGGCTTTCAGAACAGAACATCATTTGCTAATGTGTTTTAGTACTTACAAGCAATACAAAGAATATGATAACATTATTTCAGTCACAAGTAAAAAAATATTAAATAATATCCACATCTGCTATAAATAATATTTAGAATCTGAAAAAGACAACCATTTTATATTGCAGATGGCAGTAACTGGGGTAGGAGAATTACAGAGGGAATTAAAACTTTCTTATAAAGGGTTCTACAAAGTAACACAATGTATTTTGGCAGTCAACTTATTCATCTATTTCAAATCAAACAAAAATATTTAAAAATTGAACTTTTCCAGAGGAGAACATTCATGAAGCATTACAGGGAAATGAAGAGTGTAGCACATAGAACCACATTTTTTACTTAGCTGATGCCACTTTTTTATGCTTTATGAGAAGCCAGAATAACATTATGATGATGACAATAAGTAACACCAGTACATTTTTTGTTCATACATATGTGTATATTATGTAGAATAAACATGAAAACATAGTTTCTGATTTAAATGAATGGAATAGATCCCATGTGTATGAAATCAAGGCACCTTCATTTAGGATCTTCTGAAGATTTGTTTTTCTAGTTTTAAGTATGACGACCTGCATTCCTGTAGTCAAAAAGAAGGGAGGGGGAACTGAAACCTGAAAGAATTTTGAGAAAATATTTCAATGTTGATGGTAATAATAACGATGATGATGATGATGATTATGATGATGCGTGATGGATGTTGCATGATGTATGGTGATGGATGATGGATAATAGATGATGGATGATGAATTATGGATAATGGATGATACATGATGGATGATGGATGATGATGGACAATGGATGTTGTTTGATGGATTATGATGGATAATGGACTATGGATGATGGATGATGATGGACAATGGATGTTGCTTGATGGATTATGATGGATAATGGATGATGCATGATGGATGATGATGGACAATGGATGTTGCTTGATGGATTATGATGGATAATGGACGATGCATGATGGATGATGATGGACAATGGATGTTGTTTGATGGATTATGATGGATAATGGATGATGCATGATGGATGATGATGGACAATGGATGTTGCTTGATGGATTATGATGGATAATGGACGATGGATGATGTTTAATTAAGCTTGTATTAGCAAAATTTGCTGTACATTCTATTTTAAAAGTTATGAGAAAAATAAGTATTATATTAAAATAATAACTTTTGGGTTCAATTAGTTGGAATCTACAAAGCAATTTTCTTCATTAAAATCGTTTTACTAATTGTAAACTGTTATGGACCAATGGAGGAACAGACTGAGAGAACTTTAGGCCATTTGGAATTAATTTATTATTGTTTTTTCCTTTGTATTGTTTACTGCTCAAAAACAAATAAGTCAGCAAATGTTCAGAATAGAAGGAATGCTAATTGCCTTGATCACATATTGTTTTAAATGTAAACACTACATTTTAATTAGCTAGTACATTAAACATAAAGCACATCTTGTGTCACATATATGTATATATGCATATACATACTATTTATGATTACTTGAATTAACCTAAAAGACTATAAAATTAGTCTTTACATTTAGCTGAAAGCAAACAACCAAGTAGACACATCACACTGATCTTATGCTTTAAATAAAAACAATGAATTTAACAAATATTGGTTTTACTAGGTACTTCAAAATTTGAATTACACATGAAACACTTTCCACTAAAATATAAACTGCTGAATGAATCACCAGTAAACATATTCTTAATTAGGTAGTTTAAATTCCATTTTACTTGCCAGATAAGACCTGAACTTTTAAGAGATAATATTAAACATTTTTCTTTGATTTATGTTAAGTTAAACTGTTATGTGAACAATCGTCGATCAACATTGTGCTCCAGTCCTCCAAATTAGTAATTAAATTTATCTTTATAATGGCTGTTCTCTTTACTTTTGTATGTGGTTATAATATGTGCCAGATTTCATAAATAAGTATATTTATAAATAATTATTTTTAAAAGATTATCTTTAATCACATTGTTCACTGATCATTTACACATGTTTATTGCTATTTTAAAATGTCATTAAAATGCTTTTCAAAATGGAAGTCTGGGAATTAAAACTACCCATTTTGACTTTATTGAGGTTAGCAGTTTCCCTTTAACTTATATCTATCATTATGTATCAATGTATTCTTCATTTGTGATTTTTTAAACTGCTTAGATATCTATGCCCCATGCACACTTGTAACCATAAGTAATATTATTCTTTCTAAAATCAAGCCTTTCTGCTAATAGCTTTTATTTTGATTTTTTACCTTAAACAAGGTTTATCATTACCAGTGCAGTGCAAGTGCAATAATCCACTTCTTTAAGCATTCTGTTCACCTTTCGTATGTATATATTTACCTACACATATGTGTTATTTTAAACAACCATTGCCTTCTCTATTAAATGGACATCAGGTATAAAAGCAACTCGGTTTAGCTGTTTAATTGTTACAAAAGTCATTTCTTTTATTTGTACATTTTTGTGTGGTTCAGTTTCTCATATAAAGAATGAGTATAAAAAATAAATTAAGGTGACATCCACACACCCAATAAACATTGTAAGGATTTAACTATGGGATGTTTCAAATTTTGTGATTTTTGTGCTACGGGCCAACAAAACCCAAAAATCTTTACATGTCACCTCTCAGCCCCATCTCCACTAATCTGTAAGTTAAAAGTCTGTGTTATTGTTTTTTTTAAATGTTATTTTGCTATTATCTATGATATCATCCTTCTGGTTTTGCGTTGCATGGCAAAAACCCCTATTAGTACCTGTTGTGCATATTTTATTATGTGATTACCCATAGGAAATTATACTGCTAATTAAATGTGTTATAAAAATTACATAAAGGAAAGAATGTCATTTTTACTCTACAAGCTTTAATGGAATATGAAAATGCTTTTTATTTAATTTAAGGGTCAAAAAAGCATTTTAAATTATTTTTGTATAGCAAGGGACTGATATATGCTTCTTGAAGAGCATAATAAAATTTTGACAATCTAGTGAAGTATGCCTTGAAATAATTTTATACAGCATTCTTCATTCCTAAGCTGCACTATGATGGAATAAATGTAAAATACTTAATAACATGGCTCTGAAATATGAACTTCAAAATTATGTCAATGAAGTATGCGTATGGATTTCTGAGCATCATAGCACCACCTCACGTGGATGGCGTTCCTGTCTTGCTTTATTCAAGATCTCCATGCACAGAAACATCTCATCCTCACAGTCAACCTTTCTGTCTATGTAAGATACAGTTATGACACTTGATCTGCAGCACCAGCATAGATATAACCACAGTACAGAGTATGTGAAGGTACCACAACACACGATGAAATATATACTGTCAGATGGAGGCACGATGAGTGGTGAGAAGTGGAGGTACCTCCTTGCACATCTCAGTTGTGCCCTGAAATGCAAGGGGCTGTAAAGGAAGTAAATGGGAGATTTGGCCTGGAGAACGCCGAACAGTGTAGCGTTGCCTCCCATTACCTTGCTCTGCTGCTGCTGCTGCTGAAGGATAGCAGCTGCAGCTACAGCTACATACAGATGCTCCATCTTCAATTGAACTTGAGTCTCCACCTCCTAGCTGACCGCTAATAATGGAACCATTTGCAGTAATCACATCTCCCTCTAGTCGTACTGCTCCTTGAGCTGCCTGGAATTAAAAAAAACATAAATCATTAATTTTCAGTAAGTTATATTTGTTTGTATTATATAGCTTTTGCCTACATACAAAATATGTTTCGTTGTATTTGTAAATAGCATCTTTCTAAATGATACTTCTCATTAGTTTAACATAATAGCAAGAAAAATAAATATTTTCAGATTTAATCCTAAGGAGCGTAGTATTATTCACTAAAAATATAAAATTAATGGCTGTAGTTTACCTCATTAAAAAGTTTGAGTAAAAGTCAATTCTTATTATGTGTACATTTCAGTTATTATTTGAAGGAGTAACAACTCATGCTCCAAGTTCCATTTTGTTTATTATTTCCTGGATTCATGTTACCTACATTAAAAGGACTGGCAGAAACAATTATCTACACAGTTTAAAGTATGTGGCATTTTCATTTGTTATATATTTTACTATTGTTACACATTCATACAAGATTTATTATCATGAGGCATGCAATCTTGGAAAAACCTCGGAGGTAAAGTGTGAGTTTCGCATTCGGGAAGTCTCCGGTTTGATTCTGATCAACTGCGCATTCACACCTTGGAATTTTTGTGGTCTCCCTAGTTCATGGGTGAATGCTGGATAGCTTCTCATCTTTCTCCAATTTTCCATTCATTCCGGGTCCTCATGTTTGAGTGTACTTCTAGCTTTTTTGGTTTGAGGCAATGACAAACAAATAGCACGGATGCTTGCTCCAAGGAAACAATGCTTCTCGTGGATATTAGAGAACTGCCTGGTTGCAAAGGTCGTTCATCATCATCTATGGATAGCTCCAGTAGGGCGCTGGGTCTTAGAGCCAGGAAATTTTTATGGACATCTCTATAGCCTGCCTGCGGCCTGCACCATCGTATGGTTCCTTCACTTAATTCCTACTTCTTGAAAGGTGGTTGTTAGCCGCAATAGAACTCTGTAGCTCGCTGCGTGCGAGGTGTCCCCCTACATTATTTACTCTATTTCTTTCTACTTTATTATACAATTGAAAAAGAATACATGCTAAACGAAACATTTAATGTTAATTTTTTTCCTTGTTTGAAACCACGTAATTAAGATGCATCTTAAATAAGAGTCAACTACATGTTTATTGTAAAGACATATTTTGAAACTTTGTGAGCATTAAGAGGTTGTCTTACAGCTACGTATTTTATTACAATAAACTATGCTTACTGTTTTTTTCCATGTTTTTACACATATACACTATAAACACCCCCCCCACACACACACACACTAACGATCAGTGGCCGCGCTGTGGCTCAGTGGTTAGACCGCTTGGCTCTCACCAAGGCGGCCCGGGTTCGATCCCAGGCGACCGCAAAGTGAGATTTGTAGTGGACAACACGGCGCTGGGGCGGATTTTCTCCGGGATCTCCGGTTTCCCCCGCCATCTCATTCCACCGGTACTCCATCTTCATCTCATGTATCATCAGTATCATCGCCTGCGATGCCGTATGTAGTAAAAGCGGGCGTTAAACACTACACTACACACTAACGATCACGACTACGAGGACCGGCATCCGTTTGTAGTTCGAGTCAGGTCTTACAGTCAAACAGATAGCAAGTGCAATGTACTCAAGCGAAGAGTGTAATATAAATAATGACCTGTGGAGAGACACATCGCAATGCATCTGAGGCCCGAAAGCTGTATTCACAAGACGTCTAGCTTCTGCACGTGTTTCTAGACGTACATAGATTCGTTTAAGAACCGAGAGATCTTTCCAGGTACAGCGTGTCATAAAGCAGTTTTTAATAATGCTAATTTGAAACACTAATTGTTGCATGATGCTTTGTTTATAAATAAGCTGTGGGTTGATAATATGCCTTAAAATAGATAATAATATGCTTTGGTCCTTGTGCGTATTATTTTGGTGAGAGGCAATCATTCTCCTACACAGAAGCTTTTACCGAGCTCAGGAATCGAACCCGGTACCTCAACACAGCGAGAAACTGCTCTAGCGATGAGCTATGGGACAGTTGCATTAGTTAAGTGTTGGTTTTTGAGCTTACGTTTAGCAAGGTCTCCTCTCCATTGGTATCGCGTCCCCTTTACTGACATCCTTAGGCAAACCTTTCGGCGTCCACGTTATCCGGGAGTAACTAACTTGCGTGGGCCACCTGGTATATCTACTTTAAAGCTAAACTCATCTCCAAAGTCTATACTTTTAAAATTGCCTGTTCGCCACTTTCTAGATAACCGTTTCTGAACATTTTATTTTCTTTTTAAAGTGCAAAAAATCTCATAACAATGAAATACTTTGATATTTTGCTGAATTATACTTTTCCCTTTGGGGCAAGTATATTAGAGCCTATTTTCTAAGTAGGACTTATGGAATGCTCTAATATCAAATTTTATAACAGCTTGGCAATTATTTAGTGATAAACCATATACACATAGAAACACACATTAACACACATCCACACATGCCTTAAATGCTAATTTGATTTCAATGCAGCCCATTAAACACATTAGTATTAATTATTCACTGCTGATTGCATTTTACAGCAAATTTTCAATTATAACTGCTATAATTCTGTACTAATGATGTTCATGTAGACAACTTTCGTTCTTTAGAGAACATTGAAGTTGTCTTGAGATATCGTAATGAACTATTGGCTACATAGGTAATAGAGCCGTTGAACAACTTTTGTTGAAATAAGCTGGGTTGCTAAATTAATTTTGCGATGTTCAGCTTTCACTGTATTTTCACTAATATGATTTCGGTCAGCTTTCACTGCCAATTTAATAATCTGATTTAGTTAGTTTTCCCTGTCACGTCAGTAATATGATTTAGTTCAGTTTCTCTATTACTTCACTGACGTGACTTAGTTCAGTTTTCACTATCACTTCAATAATATGATTTAATGCAGTTTCCACTATCACTTCACTAATGTGATATGGTTCAGTTTTTCACTATCATGTCGCTACTATTATTTAGTTCAGTTTACACTGCCACTTCACGAATATGAGTTCAGTTTTCACTACCACTTTACTAATATCATTTAGTTCAGTATCCCCCGTCGCGTCACTAATGTGATTTGTTCATTCTTTCGTGTCACTTCAATAATAACATTTAGTTCAGTTTTCACTATCACTTCACTAATATGATTTAGTTCAGTTTCTCCTGTTACTTCACTAATATCATTTAGTTCAGTTTTCTCCGTCGCTTCATTAATATGATTTGTTTCACTTTTTCGTGTCACTTCAATAGTATCATTTACTTAAGTTTTAATTGTTACTTCACTAAGATGATTTAGTTCAGTTTCTCCTGTCACTTCACTAATATCATTTAGTTCAGTTTTCACCGTCACTTCACTAATATCATTTAGTTCAGTTCCCACCGTCGCTTCACTAATGTGATTTTTTTTTTAACGTTTTCGTGTCACTTCAATAATATCATTTACTTAAGTTTTCATTTTTACTTCACTAAGATGATTTAGTTCAGTTTCTCCTGTCACTTCATTAATATTATTTAGTTCAGTTTTCACCGTCACTTCACTAATATCATTTACTTAAGTTTTCATTGTTACTTCACTAAGATGATTTAGTTCAGTTTCTTCTGTCACTTCATTAATATTATTTAGTTCAGTTTTCACCATCACTTCAATAATATCATTTACTTAAGTTTTCATTGTTACTTCACCAAGATGATTTAGTTCAGTTTCTCCTGTCACTTCATTAATATTATTTAGTTCAGTTTTCACCATCACTTCAATAATATCATTTACTTAAGTTTTAATTGTTACTTCACTAAGATGATTTAGTTCAGTTTCTCCTGTCACTTCATTAATATTATTTAGTTCAGTTTTCACCATCACTTCAATAATATCATTTACTTAAGTTTTAATTGTTACTTCACTAAGATGATTTAGTTCAGTTTCTCCTGTCACTTCATTAATATTATTTAGTTCAGTTTTCACCATAACTTCAATAATATCATTTACTTAAGTTTTAATTGTTACTTCACCAAGATGATTTAGTTCAGTTTCTCCTGTCACTTCATTAATATTATTTAGTTCAGTTTTCACCGTCACTTCAATAATATCATTTACTTAAGTTTTAATTGTTACTTCACTAAGATGATTTAGTTCAGTTTCTCCTGTCACTTCATTAATATTATTTAGTTCAGTTTTCACCGTCACTTTACTAATACAAGATAAAAAATAAAGGGGAATAATTTTTTTTAATTTATTTTATCAGCAAACAAAAATGCTCATATACAGATTACTTTTCTGCATAGTGTCCTGTCTTCGATACACATTTTCTCCATTGGATTGTAACGTTTTTGATGCCATCCTTATAGAAAGAAGAAGGACGCGTGCGGAGTCAGTCGCGCAAGAACACTTCTCCACTTGCGTTATTATCAAAGTGCTGTCCTCCTAGGTCTTGTTTGAGTGGTCCAAAGAAATTTTAGTCACAGGGAGATAAATCTGGACTATAAGAAGTGTGTTCCAGAGGTATCCAATGCATTTTATCAAGTTTTCCCGCGTTAAAGTGGCAGTATGTGGCCTTGCATTGTCATGGAGAAGAATAGCGTTTCAGATCGGTTGTCGGCGTCGCTTGTAGCGATATGCAGCTTTTGCTTCATCCAAAATGTGACAGTAATAGGCTGCAGTAATTTTACTTTATTCATGAAGAAAATCCATCAGAAAATAACCCGCGGAGTCCCAGAAAACGGTTGCAAGCTCTCTTCCAACAAATGGACGTGTTTTGAACTTGACCGGACCTGCTTCGACTCCTCGCTTCCACTCCATGCTTGCTTTGACTCTGGGGTGAAATGATGCAACCACGTTCATCACAAATCACAATGCGATTGAAGAAATCTTCTCCCTGCTCCTCGTAGCGATGAAGGTGTCTCTGAAAAACTTCCTGGCGTAACGTTTTTTGTTCCTGGTTGACGGACGAGGAACCTAACTAGCAGGCAATTTTCTGTAATGAAACTCATCTCGGATGATTGTTTGAACACTTCCTTAACTTATTCCTAAGGAAAAAAACAATTTAGGATAATTTTATGTGCCGATTTTCTTCAATAATTGCACGAATGGCAACGATGTTGTCTGCAGTAATGCTTGTCCACGATCTCCTCCTATGAGGTTCATTTTCTACAGCATCTCTTCCCGCCACAAAAATTTTAACCCACTCATACACTCCAGTCTTTGAAAGTGTTTCTTACCCAAAGTGTACGTGGAGCTGTCTCCAATTTTCAGATGGTTTGGTTCCCTGTTTTGCAAGAAATTTGATGATGCGTTGCGCAACAGACGTGTGCACCACTCACTCATGGCGTACTGACGCAGCCCCGTTCTCCGCGGTGCGCGAGCGTAATACCCCGTCTCGAGATACCCCCACCAACATAATGACAAAGTCTCTTTTTTGTAATTTACGTCCTCCAACGTTAAGTCATATCGGACGATGAATGGAATGTGGGAAATGATTCTCAAATGAGCCCGTGGTCCATAGAGCTTAGAGTTACCCGACATTCGTCTTTCAGGATAAGGGAAAACCCCGAAAAAAGCGTATCCAGGTAACTCATCCTGACCAAGATTCGAACTCTGGACCTCTTGAACGCGAGGCAGACATGCTACCACCACGTTACTGAGGCAGGAAAAGTCTGTCTTGAAAATTATTACCAACAGTAGCGTTATATTAAAATTCCTGTTTATATTTGATCTACCCTCGTATTATTTAGTTCATTTTCCACCGTCGCTTCACTAATATGATTTTTTTCACTTTTTCGTGTCACTTCAATAATATCATTTAGTTGAGTTTTCACTATCACTTCACTAATATGATTTAATTCAGTTTTTCCTGTCACTTCATATATATAATTTAGTTCAGTTTTCACTGTCATTTCACTAATATCATTTAGTTCAGTTTCCACAGTCGCTTCACTAATGTGATTCTTTTACTTTTCCTTCTCACGCCAATAATATTATTTAGTTTAACTTTTCCTGTCACTTCACTAATAGGCTTTAGTTGAGGTGTCAGTTTCACTTCACTAATGTTATTTAGTTAAGTATTCACTGTAATTTCACTTTTCCTCGTACGCAGCGGCATAATGAAGCATGTGGGAAGCAGCATATTCTTTCTTCCGCCGGGACATTGGAGACAGCACTATTCTAATCACTCGAAGCAGAACTTACTCTACGTCACAACTGTCGTGACAACATTTTGAGTAACCGACACTTTTTGTCGCATTAAGAACTCACCTAGTGATGACCATAGCGAAATACCACTAAGCGTAACGAAATTTGATGCTTTGACTTTTTGCGAAAAAGGAACATTTGGGGCAATAAAGCACCTGTTTTTTATTAGTAAATAAATGTATGATTATATTATAAACTAAACGTATAAAACATTTCAATTCAAATTCTGCAAAATTAGTTGACTCATTTTAAATTTTGAAGGGAAATTACCTACGTCTTCTCAAATACTACACAGTTTTCTAAACAGCTACTTGTGTGTAACATAGAAACGTTGATGTGAAAAAACGGTAAAACTGGCAGCTCAGAATTTTGAGGGATTTTTACGAGTGAAAGTTAATTTTCACAACAAATACAATTCTTATATTTAATATTCAATAACTGGTGAGTATCTAAATATGCATGGAATATCCATTCCAATTTGTCAATAAGTGAAAATAACTACAGAGACAACAGAATCTTCCGATACTGACGACTCTTAATATACTACAGTCTGCGTAGATAACCCTTCAGTGATTTGAAGTAATAGTTATTAATTTGTTTTTATTATACTTTTGTTAAGCACCTCAACAGCCTCTGCTTCATACACCTATCTCTCAAAGCTAGTGGTCCCGAGAGGCTGCTAGATGTGCAACAAGGCGAACTATGTGAACATCAATTAGCTTCCCATGATATTGTATTGTTGCATTCGGCCCCAAATACGTGACTGGGGCCCATGACTTGCCACGCAGATATCGCCTTGTTGGCACCACTTCTCCATGTCGCCTTTAAGTAAAATGAACGACATAGGTTCTTCAAGGTCTCATTTACATCCAGGTACCCTCGTAGTACCTGCATGGATTTACTCGATCCAGGTGGAAACTGATTCACCTTGCTCCTCGGAAACACAGCAGATTCAACTTAGTTTTCCTGTTCGTGGACACGCACACAATCTCTATCTCTTTAAAATATCGTTACTGACCACTAGGGAATACCACTGTGTCCAGTAGCTCTTGTAGGTCCGACCCATTGGAGCGAGATCCACCTATGTAAGTCACGCGTCTGATTCTATATCCTACAGGAATGGCCCTAGGTCTTAATTATCCAGTTGTTGAAGGACTCTTCGTCCCAACCAACTGCAGTTTTCACGGCTACCGGATGTAAGGATGTTTTTTCTGTCAACCTTCATACATTGTTGCAGTTCTCTTGTTACGATTTTCGAGAAAGAGCGTCCGCCCAGTGCTGCGAGGTAAAGCGAGGTAAAGGCGATGATGACACCAATGATTTTCTCTTCAAGTTGGTTTTTTACCAATTTTCCGGATCTCTGGCAGTTTGCCCTTAGATTGAACGCTTTCCGGAACTCCAGAAAGTAGGTGTCTGGCCCCAACTTAAATGTTGTTATTGGCCTAGTTCCTGCCATTTGCATTTGCTAGGGGGGTGGCTCTGTACAACCGTCATCTCCACTGTTTCTATATGAAGGGCAGGACGACGTCGTTTTTATGGTGTACTGCTAAGAGAAACTGATGTTTCATCTCCCGGGCTGTTACCATGCAGATGAATGTGTGTGCTGTCTCTCCAGAAGTAGAGTTCGATGGTAAACTCATCAGAGCCCCAAGTGCTAGCCACTCTATGCCGTAGCAAGTTCCTATAAAGTATCATCCGTTTATTGTATGTCACCCTCAGCTGGAACAGGAAATAGTAAATAGGCGATGATCTCCATAACGCTCCCTCAACAGTTTAAGTCACCTCTGGAGTGAAGATGCGAAGAATTTCGGCAGCTTGCCCCAACAGTGCGGCCTATAGCTGTATAGTCTTCTACACCTGCGTCCATTCATTGTGAGTAGCAATGGCCTGAAAATGACGATTTAACACCATCCACGACGAAGTGGAACTTGGTGGTTTCACTATGTTAGCATTAGTTGGTCTCATGATGGTGGAACTCTCTCTAATTTCGGAACGGATTTTGGATTCTTGATCACGGCGCATCTCCTCCATTGCAGCGTCCACCATTCCCTTGATTTCCTCTGCCTGCAGCTCTAACCTTTATACTGCCGTTTCAGACATTATTCCAATACATTGATTTTACCTTCCACGTCAGATTTTATTTCTTCCAACCCCTTAGTGACGCCATTTTTCAAGTATTTCATTGGGGTATTCATCTTAGAACTTACAGAGCCCATCTCACAGCGGAGTGCGGGTTTAATTTTCTTCAGTTATCTCTCTTTAAACTTAGTTTTCTCCAATTTGATGTTCATTTCTTCCTTCGCCTTTTATTTCCATCTGAAGCTTCACAATTCCGATATTCACTGTCTTCACTTCTCTTTTCCATTTTATCCATTCTGAATTCTATTGTTTCCAATCCGGATTTCATTTCCGTTTCCATCTTTTCCATTCTGGCTAATACGTTTAGAAGGATTTCCTCCATCGCGGCGCTTATGTCCCACTAATAAATAGTATGACTTTATTCAGTTTTCACTGTCACTTCACTAACATGATTTAGCTGAGTTTTCACTGTCACTTCACTAATGTGATTTAGACCAGTTTTCACCGTTACTTCACACAGTGGCAAACTGAAACTTGCGCGAAGCGCCCCTTCCTCCTTCCACCTGTTTCGCTATCGTGTCGAACACAATACTTCCCTTATCACTTGAAGCAGCACCACTCCTTTACGTCGAAACTCTCGTCACAACATACTGAGCATGATGGAATGGTTTACCATGATAGTGAATAACCACTTTATGTTGCACTAGGAACAACTCATTATTCCATTCTCTCATAGTCGGTGATCACGTTTGGCTTATATGCCAGTCTTTCATAAAGTGTTTATGAAATTTTCACGGAAAGCGAATGAAGAAGCTTCCAGAAATATATGGTTATCTCTGTATAGCGAATCTGGTGTTTACGTTGCCTGAGAGCGCTCCTCCCTTATCTCTTCAACCGAACAGCCGGTCGATCGCCTTGCTCACAGCAAGCTCGGGCCACAGTCCCTAAATCATAGCATCTATCCACCACCAAACGTGGAGGCGAAGACGGAAGCGTGTGTGGTTCATATTCCGGAGGTCTTGGGTTCGATTTCCCGGACGACCTTCCTTAGCTATAGGTGTTTCTTTAGAGGGCTTTCCCGAGTCACTAGACGATTGCTGGAAAGTTAATTATATCCTTTGCATTTATTGACGCTCCATTTAACCTCACTTGTCACTTCATCTAATTGATTATTGCACGGTTGCAACTGTCGGTGGGAGTGTCAGTCTGTATGGCAGGGATTCTCTCTCTAAACTCCGTTCCCGAGAACGGGGACTGTGTCGAATCACGGCCCCCCAGTGGCATGTGCAAGCCTGCAGGGGAGATTCAATCTGGAAAAATGTAGGGACTTTACTCTTAGGGACTTTGCCTCTTGCCTGGTTCTTCACATCCTAGTACGGCCCGTAAGAGAGCACGGATGCAAATACAGGTCAAGGTGGTAAGTCCACATACGCAATGATCATACGTCATCGATCCGCCACTTTCAAAATCATTCAGAAGCAACAGGTGCAATATAACATTAATTTATTTACCTATTCTAGACTTAGTTTCCCTACAATTCCAACTCTAATTTCACTAATATACTCATACAAGATGATGTGGTTTATTAAGTAATATAGCAAGTATTATTGTATTCAGTTCAGGTGATACCCAGATCTGACTGAAAACAACGCGTCTTGAGATCCTCTAAATAAACACATTGTTTGGTCTCAAGTGTGTGAATCCTTGAACGTCATAACTCAAAAACTAAAAATCGGTTAAATACCAAACTTGGTGTTTGAGTTCAGCATTTTCCAAAAGTGCGACACTAAGATTTTCAAGGAAATCCTGCCATCCAAGACTACACTTGACATGAAACATTTTTCGAAAATTATAATTTTCCCAAAAATTTATCCAATGATTTTGATTAAAATAAGATATGTTTAAGATATTTTCATGACAAATTTAATGTATATCTTGAATTTCCTAGGAATTTTCTCAGAAACCCTCTTCATTCTGTACAACATTTACATTACTGGTAAACCTGAAGAAATAGACAAAATGTTGCTTCAGAAAAAATAATATACGATTCGTTAAAACATACAATTTACGTCAAATACATTTCTTTGTGGAGCTAACCATTTACGAGATATTCCTTGTTGTTTGTCTGAATTTTTCAATACTGCTTTTATTAAATAGGAAGTGTTTATTCATTTTTAACTCTTGGCCATGCAAAGAGACTGGAATTGCATAGTTATCTCATAATTACCAGCTCTTTTACACAATATTTGACTACCGCTTAAAGCTCTTCGGCCCACAAGAAAATTATCAATAAAATAAATTTTATAAGTGTTTATCTCGATTCAAATGAAGTGAAGGAATAAGCGTTTTAAGAATTATTTGCACAAAAGTTTAGGAAGTCATGTGAGCAAGACTTTTTATTAAACTTGAGGGCTACTAGTTTTAAAATAATATAAATAATCAGTTTATTAATACAAAAGTTTTGTGATATCAAAATTTAACTTATTTATCTTCAATATTTCTTAAGAAAACGGGCAATTTATACCAGAAATTGTGATTCAGAGGAAAGCAAATATTCAAAGTAAAAATTGAGGAAAAGTGGGCATATATATTTAGAAAGAAAAAAAATAAATCGCTTGAATAAATGGTCATTGCCATATTCAAAAGTGCTATCAATCTGTAGAACAAACCTTTACCTAAAAGTTAGTCAAAGGGTATAAGGATTATGATATGGGAAGTAGTAGAAAATCTGAGCCCAAATGGCAGATGCAGTACGATAAAGCATATGAAATATGAGTATTGGGTCTTCAGTGATAAAATAGATATAAAATTGTGAAAGAAATTTTAATTAATAAGGTTACACTGAAAATTAGTGTTTGGTTGTGCCAATTTTCGCCATTTTCATATTTGGTAATTTAGCTAACCAAACTTTGGGAGCAATAAAAAGGTACCTTATTGGATAATGACGAATAAACCTCATGGATGTTGGTTTTTGCATAGGACGGTCACGTGTATGTTTCCACTCCCTGGTGTCAGAAAGCTTCACATCTTTAATTAACTAGTTCTAACGAGTGGAACATACTATGATGTTTTGGTATAAGAATGGAGTTAAAAGCATCATTCAGTCTTTCAGGGGCAGAGAGGAGGATATGTAATATTTTCTATAATCAATTTCAATCTGTGGACCTCATTCTGCAAAAATGACGAAACTTTAATATTTTATAATATTAATTAATGGCAAAGGTGGTAGTGTTTACCTAGCGGGATACTTCTTTGTAGTGTTTAACGTCCACTTTTATTATATGCGGCATCGCAGGCGGTGAATCTGATGATTAAAGAGCGGATTAGCGTGGTCCGGTCCGTGATGTCAAGTTACCGATGCAGGGAGCATACTGTCTTGGCACGTGTCCCCTGGGAACAGGCTGTGCGTAAAGAAATATACCGCAGTAGGCCCAAGGGTTAGCTTCATTAACAGAGTGCTTCTGCTGCAAACGCAAAAGTGTAATGGAAAACACGAAGTGTCCGATGCAATAGGCAAAGCAGCAGGCGTGCCATTAAACAGAGCGGTTTGGAAGAAGCGTGTGCTAATGTAACTGTCAAAATGCCTAAGAATAAACGTGTGCAGAGTAACAACACAATTTTTTTTTTTTTTTTTTTTTTTTTTTTTTGTAATTTTACGTCCTCCAACTCCTTAAGTCATATCGGACGCTGAATGAAATGGGTGATATGATGCTCAAATGTGTCCAGGGTCCATGGAGCTTAGAGCTACCCGACATTCGTCTGTAAAGATAAGGGAAAACCCCGGAAAAAACCTTATCCAGGTAACTCACCCTGACCGAGATTCGAACTCGGGACCTCTTGAACGTGAGGCAGACATGCTACCATCTACGCTACCGAGGCGGGCAACAACACAGATCATATTATATGCTTTAAACATAGTGAAATAAGTGTATTAAAATTAAGGAAATAAAAGCTGGAGAGATTATTAAAAAGGTGAGCGATAAGCTCCAGAATGTGTTAGAAAAAATACTGCTTTCTCAGTAATGTGTGCTGTACGAGAGCTCTTCCTGCAAAACCAAACCGAGCTCTCCAGATCAACAGGTGTAAGAAATGTACGAGACAGCATGTAGCGTATTATTCGTATGCACTTATTGCGTCTTGCGATGTGGAAAGGAGTTTCGCACGATACAGTTTTTTAAGTGAGAGAAGGAGAGCTTCCACATTCGACCACCTCCGGATATACATTATTGTACACTGCAATGAACATGCTATGCAGTATTCAGTTTACACATTTATGTATAAATGATAATGTTCTATAACGAAATAAAAACATTAACAGTGAGCTACTTTTGACACAGCCTGTACAGTACAGGGGCACGCAACTGTTGTTTACATCTGTGCTCACTCTTTTCGCTCCAACCTAAACAGACAAGGTCAATAAGTTTTTTTTTTAATTTTAATTTACGTCCTCCAACGTTAAGTCATATCGGACGATGAATGGAATGGGTGAAATGATGCTAAAATGAGTCCAGGGTCCATAGAGCTTAGAGTAACCCGACATTCGTTTTTCAGGATAAGGGAAAACACCGGAAAAATACCCTTATCTAGGTAACTCACTTTGACCGAGATTCGAACTCGGGACCTTCTTGAACGTATGGCAGACAAGCTACCACCACGCTACGGAGGCGGGCAGTCAACTTCTTGAAAACCAGTCGCGCTGATCCGCCCTTTACTGATGATTAGGGTAGGAACTTTGGACACCAAAACATTGAAACGAGACGGGCGCGCCCGCTTCGGTAGCGTAGATGGTAACATGTCTGCCTCACGTTCAAGAGGTCCCGAGATCGAATCTCGGTCAGGGTGAGTTACCTGGATAAGGTTTTTTCCGGGTCTTTCCCTTATCCTGAAAGACGAATGTCGGGTAACTCTAAGCTCTATGGACTCCGAACTCATTTGAGCATCATTTCATTCAATTCATTCACCGTCCGATATGACAACGTTGGAGGACGTAAATTACGAGAGAGAGAGAGAGAGAGAGAGAGAGAGAGAGAGAGAGAGAGAGAGAGAGAGAGAGAGAGAGAGAGAGAGAGAGAGAGAGAGAGAGAGAGAGAGAGAGAGAGAGAGAGAGAGAGAGAGGACACTGCCCTATGGAACCTCGCGATCTACTGCTGTCCTAAAGTACCGTCACGTTCAGAGGGTGAGACTTCGAATATTGAAATGTGTGCTGCTTAAGGGGCGGTGGAAAAAGTTTGTGAAAAAATAAACGAAGTCCCTGATGATACTAATAGTAATTTTGTTACACAAAAACTTCAACGTCTTCTTAAAACCAATCCATGATATTCGAAACTGTGTGAAGTGCAAAATTGTTTAAATAGCAACACAGATTCAAATATAAACTGTTTCAATTATGCTCCAATCACATCATACGATGTAGAGAGAACATTCTTTTAATAAAAAAGTATTTTGTCAGAGAATAGAACAAGTTTTAAATTTGAGAATTTACGAATGTACTTAGTAGTACATTGCAATAAAATTAATGACTATAATTACAATTTATACAATGTTATTTCAATAGGTCTGTGTATCTTTTCACAAAGAGAATGAATGAGCTTGGGACTTTCTCAGGTCAAGAGCCTCTGTTTGTTGTCGTCGGCTGGTTGTGCGTACCCAAGGTTGGAATCAGGCGTAGCGTGCTCTACAGAATTCCTTCTCCCACCCTCAGTTCTTTGTAAACAAACCTAATTCTATGGTCTCGGCGTAGCAAACTTATTAGGTTCGGTGTCTAAAGTTCTTGCCCTGCTGATGATGCATGAAATTAAGATGGAGCACCAGTGTAATGAGATGGCGGGGAAACCGGAGAACCCGCAGGAAACCAGCCCTGACACCGTTTTATCTGACCTCTGAAAATGAGAAGGAAACATATTGAAAGGGAAATAAGGGAAGGGAAATCAGACATAGATTGTAATGTCGACACATTACATTAACGTGCATGCTCTCTCTTTCACTTAAATATGAAAAAAGATTCGAAAAGCAGGGATATTTGAAAGCAGTGCTACTTGTCTTACAGTGAGGTGGTTGTAGAAATCACAATTGCATGTAGTCAGGTCCAGATTTAATTCTCTTTTAACTGTACAATGCAATAGATTTATTTTAAATTTATATTCCATTGTTACAAAAAGGGTCTAGAACTTTTGGTTTTAGTTTAGTTTTTCCTTGTTATTAAATAAATAATTTCAAAACATATATTCGTTTAAAGCCTTATGAAGCAGAACTTGTAAATTTTATTTCATCTAAAAATACCTAAATGAGGGTTTGACACCTAAAATAACCTAACAACTGCTTTACCTTCTTCAAATTAAAACTGTTACTTTTTCCAAATGAAACTCATTGTAAAATAATTTCCAGCCCATCTATTTGCAGTAGGACGGACTTAGTTCATGTTACTACCTTTAAGTGCAGCCCATGCATATATATATTGATCACTACACACACACACACACACACACACACACACACACACACACACACACACACACACACACACACACACACACACACACACACACACACACAAACACAGAAACACACTAACACACATCTGGTATATTGTTTTATACCAGAAGCTATTCTCAGATTGAGAAGTGCAAGCTTGCCACTCAGTGTTGCTCTAAATATAATTGGCGACGTATCTAAAACGGAAATTCCTGGATCTTTGGCAGTTGTATATTTATTTAAGCAGGACATTCAAATATTAGAAGCATCGAAAGGAAATATGCCGCAAGGGATGTTTCTGTTGAAATTTCACCACGCAGCGAGTAGAAGTCTGATAGAAAGAGTTCCTCACCGAGCGGGATGGCTCAGGTAGTTTCGTCTGTGGTCCGCATTCGGGAGGCCTGGGTTCGATACTCGTGGTCGACCTACCTGGACCCAAAGGCTTTTAGGGATTTACCCAGATCTCCAGGTGAATGCTGGGTAGGTTAATTACATCTCCAGAATTTCCTGTCACTCCATTTCACCCCTCTCCCATCTGGTGGTCTTTTTCAAAGTAGATGTGTCAGCACGTGTCTCGGCGGTGCATGACAAGATGATATGCTCTGACTAAAACTTTATCCTCTGGTAGGACGGTTTTCGGTCTTTGAACCCGTCTGGTGGGCCATTTCTGGACCGCAGTCGGGTGATCTACCGGTTGTGCTGACCTGCCGGGGAGTTTTCAACTAGTGAAATATAGGATCCTTCCCTCTGCACTGTCGAGGCTCCGTGGAACGACTTCCCTCTGTCACCTTTCGCCTCATCCTTCCTCCCTGTGTAGTTTTTAACGGCCCCTTTTACTACATGCGGCACCGCAGGCGGTGTCACTGATGATACATGAGATGGAGATGGGACACCGGTGAAATGAGATGGCGGGGGAAACCGGAGATTCCGGAGAAAACCCGCCCCAGCACTGTGTTGTCCGCCACAAATCTCACTTTGCGGTCACCTGGGAACGAATCTGGGCCAACTTGGTGAGAGTTGAGTGGTCTAATCTCTCAGCCACGGCGTGGCCTACTTGGGGCATAGGTACAATATATCAAGACTGGTCACAGTGCCGTACGGTAATCCAATACAATACAAGGGTTGATCAATAACATCAAAGGGGGAGGTAATTTACCGTGAACTCGGAAACCCGTGACAACTCAATGGTCTTCGTGTAGATATTCTCGGAGAGGAGCCCAACGAATACACGGTGATTAGGAAGGTGACGGTACGCAGGTGGTGAGATGCACGTAACGTTAAATAATTCGCACCAACGGTGAGTAGGGAAATATTTGTGTGAAGCTCCATTCACGAATGGAAGGTGACAAGAGATAAAAGGAGATAAAAACGAACCAGTCGTATTGTGTACTACTTCTGAGAGGAAAGATCCGAGCAACCCTCAGCTAAGAGTGAACCAAGAAGACTTTCCAAGAAACTTCTTGCGGTTTAAACCACGCATGTCTCCTAAAAACGCATACCGTCTTATGCTGTAAATGATTCTTGAACACAATCATGGTTTTGAAAATATGAAAGTATAAACTCAGCATTCTATACCGGCGCCGTCCTTAGTTTATGGGGCGTTGTAAACAAAGCGGGAAAATGTATTACTCTGCCGGCGACTGTGATTGGAGGGAATAGTCACGGTGTTTTATCCAACACGCGGCGAACATGTGTGCTGTCAACGAACTTCTGTGAAAAGTTTTGCTTTGCCGTTTTTTCGATGTTTGTGTAGTTTATGAGGCAACACTTTTACGTTAAGAATAACTGCAAAGGCGTATCTACTGTGTAATATATTTTCCTTTTTTACGCTAAAAATAACTGAATTCTTGCAAAAATTACTCAAATATTCGATTTCTTCACATAACCCCATTTATAAATTAAAAATTAGGGCACGGGTCTTTCTGCGGAATAACAGTGGTAAATAACTGCATGCAACCTCTTTGGCAGTGACTTAAAAGTTCTACTGGCTTGCAACTGAGAAAACAAATAGTTTGCGTACCTAATTGGAATCTGACACCAGACGAATTCCTTAAACAACTTCCACTTTTCGAATTTTCCTTTGATAATTACTGCGCCACAACAATATAACTTCACGCTCAACAGTTATATTTTCTCTGTTTCTGTTCACAAATTCAAAACACCTATGTCGCGAAGAATGGTGTGGAAGCTCGTTTTTCTAAAGCTCAGTTACTCGGGATCATTATTTGCTGCTTGAAGCACTTCTGTAATTGTGGTGCCTCGCTTCTTTCAAGAAGCTATGAACCTTCTGAGGAATAACACTTTTAACAAATTCATCATATTTACCTTCCATTTTCTTTTTCGATGCTTTCCTGGAGTGGAAAGTAGGCCCGTTTTCACAACCTCACTTCAAGTGGTATTGGTACTTGGCGCTGAAACACCGGTATGTTCTGCTGACAAATTAGCCTCCTCCATTGCTAAAGTCGTTTTTTTCACACTTGAAAAACACGTTCAATAGTATTTGTTTTTTTACAACTTTTTAATGGTTTCCCCCTTTGATGTTAAGGTACATGTTGCATGGAAGCATCCATGTTGTACAACTGATTCTTCCCTTCCTTCTGCTTTTACACTGCGCAAGAGAGTCTGATTAATGCATACAAATTACGCTTGCGTATATAAAATACAATACTAATTAATTAGTGTTGGACCGTTGCATTTGTAATAATGTGAAGTTGTTTATATATTTTGCATTAGATGTAAGGTTTTTAAACATGATATGCGAACTATATTGTTCATCTGCAGAGAGTTATAAGGCCAAACAACCAATGACGCTGCACATGTGCACATGTACACACGTTGATTTTGTTTACATCGCCACATAAACTAAGGGCGCCGCCGGTTTAGGGAGAAATATTTATAGGGATATTACGCCTAGAATCTGCTGGATGAATACCTATGCCGTTCGCTCCCCTTCGTTTCTGGGAGTACCAGGTTGCGGCCCCCTAAGGCTGGGCTAGCCGGCGTCAGGATGGGTGTATTGTTGGAACTGTGATTTGTCGTACGGATCTGGTCACCCTTCGTTCCTCTCCTTCATCCATTCCTCCCAAGGACCCCATTGGAAAGCCACTATTTGCGGCGCTGTCCTCCAAACCCTTAACGCCACTTAAACAGTAAATTCCTGTATAGATAGCGTATACTTTTGGTGTTTTTCAGGTGAATTGCTAAAACATACTCTTTGCTATAGTATAAAGCCAGATTTTACGTTTTCTGAAATAATCTGACTGTAATTTACGTTTAACTCTATAAAACGATTTGGAGGGGGCACTTAGTACCCTGATCTATGAAATCGTCTGTGCCTATGTCTCTAATGGGGCATCTCTCGGGAGGATTGGATGAGGTGAGAGGATACTAAGGATGGCTGAATCTAAGGATAGACAACAGCAGAGGGCAGATCCCAAACAGTTAAATATTTAAATTCCCCGGTTGCAGCTTATACAACTGACTCCATAGGAGCCTGGAACTCTCAGACCTCTCCCGTTCCGGAGGACAAGGATTTAAATGGGAAAAAAATTTCTGCCATGTACGTCAAAACTCGCACCAACACTGAGAACTCTGAATTATCTAACCAGGACGAAATGTGAAGTGAAAATGATAACAAATTCGGGCTTTGTAATTTATACCTTCCCAGCATTCGCCGTTGAAGCCTCCAAAGAAGCCTATTGGTCAGGAAAGTCAGTCACGGAATCCAAACCCAAGACGTGGTAGGGCTCCGCATCCCCTGCGGGCTTTCACATGCTCTGGGTGTCCTGGTACTCAGAGTCATTCTCCAATTCTGTGGACAAGGATTTGAAAGGTGCAAATGCCCTTACTTTCCTTTGAGCTCTAGGTCTGCAATAAAATATATTTTAATGAGACATATATCGCGTCTTTAATCTGTCATATTATTTTGTGCGAAACCAACACGTAGCACAATTCGCAGTTGAAATTTTCCCATAATGTTAATTTTCGTCGTATGCGTGTGTGACGTCAGAGAGAGAGAGAGAGAGAGGTACCTATTATATGCGACTCAACTCTGACCTACATCACGCTACCTGTGCTTGAGATACGCTAAATAACAGTATTTGAACTTCGCAGCGAATTGAAACTAGATCAGAGAGCGGTGTAGGAGTTTCAGCTTGAAACCTTTCGCATATCGGTACTGCTTGGAAATTATCTTGCACGATTGAGCTGTATTAATTTAAATTTTCTGCCCAAATATTCTATAACTGATGTTTTTAACGCAGAAAATAGCATCTGGAGAATGAGTAATGGCTTGGATACCTCAAATTCTTTGTTGGTCTTTTTATTATTATTAGACATGTTAATTATGATGCATCAATTGCGTTTAACATTAAGATCCAAATGTACGGACCCCGAACTCCGAATGTCTTAATGACAGCAATATCAGGATCGAGAATTTGTTCAGAATATTCTAGAGGAAGCGTGCAGTGTTTTCAATTTGCATGACAGTCCTATGTGCACAGAGAATACGGATACCTAAGGATAACTTTCTCATCAGAATGATTTATAAACAAATTATGTGCATATTTAATTTCCTTTTACAGCATAAAGTTCTTGAATGTTATTTTACTTTAGGCATATGTTTTGAAAACGAATCTTTCCTGTAATTCACAGTGATGCCCAACCAGGTCCCTTATGAGCTAATGACGTCTGCTTGCCGCTCTAACGCATATCCTTTTGTGCAAGAAGCATATCCTGTCTATTCATTCATGTAAACAAGCATCAGAGAGGTCTGTTTTTAAGTCTTATGAATGCGTCCTAGCTAGAGGTCATAGGCGGAGGCAAATTCGTACTCTCTTTACCACAAGGTTCGGCATCACTGGTCATTCATGACTAAGAATAGCATCTTGGGGATGGATGGAGAGACAGACTCGAAATTATCACTACATGGTATATAGTTGTGACGTGCTTACAGTGTACTATGTACGCAATGGTACTAACAAATGAAAAACGGGACTTTGGCTCCGTCTTATTTAATACGCTGGTGTAAGATTAAAATAAATTTGACTCAATGTTACAACACTTGAAAGTTTTTACCTATATGATTTTACGTGATATCACGCAAAGAGGGATTTTCTAGTTTATGAAACGGAATATCCGCACTTAACATCATTTTGCAAAAATCTAGGAAAAAATTGGTTTCTTTGTTTGAAAGGAGATTACATGTTATTACAATGTATTTATTTTCTCCGTGGTTTGTAGTTTGACAATCTCTGCTTATATACTACGTTTATCTCTGCTATAACGTTACGGAGTTTACTTTAACGTACAATTTCTCATTCCTCGCAATATAATCGGAACGAACTTCTTGTACCAAACTAGGTGCGTTCATTTCTTTAACTATGGGCACTTTTGCCTCACTTTCACAACCGACGCGACACGATTCAGATACGTGCATGTAATAAAAGTGAAACCAGCTCCTAGAACGTGCTTTACTCCATGTAATGAAATCCATAACGTGAAGCAAACTGCCACTCCATTCTTCACTAGCTGGAGTAGAACTCATTGGTACACCAGTTCCATCCAGTGCGAATCGATTCATATCTAACTTGAGCCAATTAGAGAAACCAGAATAACTTCCCTTTGTGTAGTAAATTACGTTATAGGAGCTGGTTCCATTTACTACTGTGAACACCTTAATTTCGATATCTGTCGAACCAAAAAAATGGACTATATTAAATAGTATGTCCTTCTATCGGTCCTCAAAATGCTATCCTTATCCATAATTAACTATTGGTTAGATACATTTAGAAAGTAAGGAAAACAAAACCTGCCTCAAACTGACCCCTTATAAGCCGGGAACCTAGAAAAACGGAAAATAATTTTTGGAATGGAACTATTTCACATGTAAAAGCCGGAAAACTGCCTAACGTGGAAACGGAAATGTTTTTCGGGTACCGCTTGCGCAAGTAACCTGATTAAAATGGATTACTTTATGTGCAAAGGGCTACAACATACGTTTTTTAAAAAGTGCAATAATTTTGAGAGCGAGTGTACTTGCACCGAAGTTCCATGAACCATAAAGTCATAAACTGCAGTCCTTCGAGGAAAAGGGAAAACAAACCATTAGCTCTTTCAACACTCACAACAATTTTACAGTGTGTTCATTCTCAGTTTCGTTGTTACAAGTGATCAAGTACGAGTGGAAGAAAACTGTGAACCTTGGTGATTTTTAAAAACATAGTTTGTGTGTGTAAAAATTCTGTAGAATGAGTTCTAAACATAAGACATCACTGGAGGCAAAAATTAAGGGTATTCAAGAACATGCAAAGAGCCAACGTGCAGATAAAGGATTAACCGTGCTGTTTAAAGTGGAGAAAACTAAGATTTATGAGATTTTAAAAAATAAAATTAAAGACGATTGGTTAAAGGAAACAGCAGGGCATGTGAAACGTATCTCAAAATCTACAGAGTATGACGAGCTAAATCGTGCTGTATTCGAGTGGTGTTTGTTAGTGCGCGCGCCAAAAGAATTCCCATTTCTGGACCACTGCTTCAGAGACAGCAAGAAAATCAAGCAAGAACAATTTCGAGCTTCCAGTGGATGCTCGAGGGTTTCAAATGTCGCCATAACACCATTTTGAATGCTGTGTATGGTGTAGCAAATGATGTTGAAAGGAAGACAATTGCAGGTTGGAAATGGACAGTTGAAAACAGAGAATTTAAGCCATAAACTACAATTATTGTATGTAAGTTGAAAATATAGTACATAATGCATATCAGCCAATAATAATAATAATAATAATAATAATAATAATAATAATAATAATAATAATAATAATAATAATAATAATAATAATAATAATAATAATAATAATAATAATAATAATAATAATAATAATAATAATAATAATAATAATAATAATAATAATAATAATAATAATAATAATAATAATAATAATAATAATAATAATAATAATAATAATAATAATAATAATAATAATAATAATAATAATAATAATAATAATAATAATAATAATAATAATAATAATAATAATAATAATAATAATAATAATAATAATAATAATAATAATAATAATAATAATAATAATAATAATAATAATAATAATAATAATAATAATAATAATAATAATAATAATAATAATAATAATAATATCATTATCATTATCATTATCATCATTATCATTATTATTATTATTATCATCATCATCATCAGTAGTAGTAGTAGTAGTAGTAGTAGTAGTAGTAGTAGTAGTAGTAGTAGTAGTAGTAGTAGTAGTAGTAGTAGTAGTAGTAGTAGTAGTAGTAGTAGTAGTATTTCTATGCGAAAGGGTTTTGTCGTGGATGGAAATGCTATTTAATATGATTATTACAGCATTCCCTTGGAATAAACGTGACAAAATTTCATGCTAGAGCATCCTTTCTTCAACCCTTCGAGATTTTTGTGTTTTTTCTCTTTAAGAACAGTTCACTTGTTTGCGAACTTATCCAGTAACTATCGGAGAGGGCGGCGAGATCTGGCAAAGCGCAGCAGGTCCCTATTATTCCATATTGAATATTCCCGGAAGTCTCTTCGATTGCACCCTATCCGCGTGAACGGACGGATAGGTCCGTACAGAAGGTAGAAATAGAGCACATCCACTATATACGCCACACTGCACTGACCATCGTGCCAGGCCCCGCGTCTCCGAAGATGAAAGGAAATGACATACAGTAAAATGTTCGGCAGTCCATAATGCATCCCAGCTTTCGTCTACAAAGTCAGAAAATCTAGCCAGGGTGGTCAGTCCAAAGGTAATCGAACCCGCAACATTCTGAATGATACCCTCAGATGCTATCGCATGAACTAGCCCGGTTGATGCTCAAGCTACAAAGTAAAATCTGTGGCATGACAGCCGTATGAAACTGCCTGCCGACCTCATGCCCACATGCGTGGTCATTCAGTTGATAATAATGGGCGATGGTATGGTCACCACCATGGTTCTTTGAGCCGAAACATTAGTTTTCATGATGTACAATAGTTCAAGTGCATCACGATGCTTAGTGGGCACTCACATCCATAAGCACTCTGTGGCTGGGAATAGTCAACACACTGCGTTCAAACCCAGGACACGCTGTTCTTAATAAACAACCAGGATTACGGGCTTTCATTTTGATTGAAAGTTACTTTTCTGTCAGTATTCTGGCTTGAATTTGGAAAACTTGGGTTAAGTTAATCGAATTCAGTTAAGCATGTTGTTTGCGACCTTCAATGAATACGCGTTTTTCCAGTATTAAGGTGGAATAAGTGTAAACAACATATATGAACTATACATCTGTTGTGTGTGATCATGGACATAGTGATGCACAAACTAAATGGAAGATGAAATGTACCACAATATTGGACCGGCTCTTTCTGTCATTATTCAACTTAGTCCATTCGGAAACTAAACGTATGACTAAAGTTCAGAGCTGAATGCGAAACAAATATTTTGTTATGGCTACATTTTATGCAACGATTATTTAACAGCTTGTAAAGTAATTTAATCATGCATAATATATTATACCTATACTTGGGTGGTGCTACAGTTATTTGTTCGTCAACTTCAGTATATTTTGGGAGATATGACTAAAGCAAGGCCTAATACTCATATGAGGTATTCGGGGAATTGAGTAAGAATTAGAGGAAATTAATGTTACCTACTTACCCTGAGTTATATTCCTTAACTTGAATTTCATAAATTGCATGTCAGTATTTATTGACTATTTTTCCTGCTCATGAATACTTTTTGTACCTTTTTATGTTTGCGTCCTTCAGCGTTAAGTCGTATTGGATGATGAATGAATGAATGAAATGATGTTCAAAAGAGCCCAGAGTTAATAGAACTTAGAGTTACCCCACATTCATCTTTAAGGATGAGAGACAACCACGGACATAACCTTATCCAAATACCTCACACTGACTGAGATTGAAACTCAGGACCTCTTGAACGTGAAATGAAATGTGTAGTGTTTAACGCCCGCTTTTACTACATACTGCACCGCAGGCGATGACACTGATGATACATGAGATGAAGATGGTGGGGGAAACCGGAAATCCCGGAGAAAACCCGCCACAAGGCCATGTTGTCCACTACAAATCTCACTTTACGGTCGCCTGGGATCGAACCCGAGCCGCCTTGGTGAGAGCCAAGCGGTCTAACCACTGAGCCACGGCAGACACGCTACCACCTGCGCTACAGAGGCGGGCAATTTGTATTTCTCACACCTTCCTAGATTTCAGTGCACTCAGAAAACAAAAATATTTCTTTAATGGGTAAGCAGTCTGTTTGATGCCGAATTTGCGCCTCCAATCTCGTTCTTTGATGTATTTGTTGCCAGCTCATCCAGTGATGAACTATGAGATGTTTGAGGGTATGCCTGGGCAGATGTGAGTATAAGTACCACTTAAGGGCACTGGGAGGTTATTTTTACCCAGACAAGGGTAATTTTTACCAATAATAAAATTTGATTACATAGAAAACTAAACATTATTAGAAATTGAAATTCGGTATGGTTACTGTATTAGGATGTGTGCATTTATCTACTGTATAATATTTAAGTTACGTTCACATAGGTCCATACAAAAGGGGCATAAATCACACCGTGTATACTGAAAAAAATATTGCACCCTATATTTCAGGTGCATTTTACTTGTAGGAATTTAAAGCTATATGCACCAAGTTTTGTCCAAAATAACCTAAGATACAGTTTTATAATATCGGATAAATGAAAAGCACTTATAGTTTATACTATGCAAATGAAAAATTAATTAGTTTTGACTAAAAAAAAGAAAATATTTTCAAGGACTGAATATTTGTTTTCATCCATTTTATAAATAACATGAATATAAATGTTAGCCAAATGTGTTCAAGGAACATTGACAAATAACCACTACAAATTTTGTGTCAATATCTTTTATATTTTTTGAGAAACATGCACCTAAAGCATGAAAAATCAAGGTTTTGGGAAACCACGATTAAGCACCATTCTCAGGAAGTGGGCGTATCATTACGCCGCCATGTTTAAATTGACGAATTAAAGGACTTTAATACCAGCTGACAACCTATGTTATATATATCATTTTAAAGCTGAAGAATTGTATTATTTTTTAACATTAAAAAATGGATTTTTTGAAACCTATCGACCTCCCAGTGCCCTTAAGTTAACTGATAAATTTAGTGGAGGCTAGTAATGATCTGCATATTTGAAGTGAGTTGCCGACTTTCGTGTAGAATTAAATTGTTTCCGTATTTATCATTCGAATATTTGCTATTGGTTTACCATTTTCTTTGGTTGAATGAATTCTTTACAGTTCAAGAATAACTGTTTCCATAACAATACTGTGGAGTTATGTTGCCGCGAGTCACGGACATGTTAAATTGACCTTGCTACTAATAATTCGAGCTCGGCATTCAAGCGCTGGGGCATCCTCATGCTCGATCATAGTAGATTCTTCTCTAAGACTATAAAACACGAAGGAAAACATTTTAGCAACACAGTCTCTATTATTAATTTAAACACCTACTAAGCATCACTACCACAAACGTTCCTACATAATGTTGTTAGTCTTACATCTGATAAAATCGAAGGTTTCCCTTTGCTCAAGAAACACCATTGTTACGGTGCGACTTAAATTCGAAGAACATTGTTCCCATTCTTATTTTCAGAAATTTATATGTTTAACAAAGTCTGCGATAGCTGATCATTGAATTCCAGAATCACCTTGAAATACGAAGTCCTGATCGAATTTGTTTCAACCTAGCCTTAATTAACTGGCTATACTAGTTGCCTTTACGCTCGCAGGAATTGCATCACCAATGAATTCATGACAAACTTTTACACTGTCTAACTAATGATGAAACTTAGGCAGACTAAATGATGCATTGAATTTAACCTATGACAATTTACCTGCCTATTATTTCTTTATAAAATTATACATTTTATCCATCAATAATTTCGCAATCAACTTGATCCATATGGAAATTAAAGCATGTACTGTCACCAATAGGCTTTCCTTTTAAATGCCTGCTATAACTGCATTCTGGTGTAGAGTAAGCATTTTTGGACATTCAACTATATATTGCACATTTAATTCCCAACCTCTAGCAAAATATGGTGCATTAACCATTGTTCCATTGGCGTTATAACCACATCGGTTAGGGTTTTATGGCGTTAATATCTCTATTCTTATAACTTGTAATCAGCTTCTATGCTTTGAGGCCTAGTTAACACACTGTCACCAGAAATTTCCATATATATTGTTGTAATGTCAAATAAAAGTTCATTTTAAAGAGCTTGTATCCTGAAAAGCAGCCCATGTGTGTACATAAATGCATTCTGTATTATATATGATGAATCAGCTTAACCTTTTTAAAAAGTAAACATCAATTATTGCTCTAGAAAAATAAGGATGCTTTCGAGCAAGATTTTAATCTGCAGATTGACCAAACCTCTTTCAAAGAAGCGCCTTTCAAACCTTCGAAAGGTATCTGTTATTTCTTGAAATCGTTCCTCGCAGAAGCATCTTGCTACCACTACATTGCATCTTACTTCACCATAGATTGTGTCCACAATTCATTTAGTATTTTACTGTGTACACATGAATAACCAACGAGATTTATAGAAAGATCAGAAATACGCACTGCAAGGAATACGTGCCAGATTGTACCTGGACACTCCATATTGTGAATAATTTAAAAGTCTAAATGAGTGAAGTTTAATATTAATATCTGCGGACTATGATTTTTTGTAATTTACGTCCTCCAACGTTAAGTCATATCGGACGATTAATGGAATGTATGAAATGATGCTCAAATAAGTCCGGGATCCATGGAGCTTAGAGTTACCCTACATTCTTCTTACAAGATAACGGAAACCCCCGGAAAAACCTTATCCAGGTAACTCACCATGACCGAGATTCGAACTCGGGACCTCTTGAACGTGAGGCAGACATGCTACCACCATGCTACCAAGGCGGGCGACTATGAATTTGTTACTGTATTCATTATTATGTGCCAGCAAAAGAGATGAAGCATTATCTTTCATTTCAAGCAATTATTTAAATAATGTTTACTTAATAATTTTTGTTTCTAAATAATCAGACCGAGCGAGATGGCGGCTCACGTTTAGAAGGTCACGGGTTCGAAATCCGTTGACCGCTCAGTGCTGGTGTGCTTACCTTCATACCACGATTTGCTTACACATTTCCATTCATTTTACTTTCTTATCGTCTTTCAGATTCTGATATACCTATGGCTAGTAAAGTCGATGTTAGTCCGCTTCTATAGCGTAGAAATTGGTTCATATATATCTTTAGTCAATCGGATTACATTTCTTACGTGGAGTAAATTACGAAAAACAGCTTGTTCCACGTTGTATTTCACCTGCGCACATAAATATGAAGTGTGGAGTGAACATGTTATGGATAAATGTTTCGGCTCATTCATCTAAGCTAAGCAACAGGAAACCTTGTGGCCTCTAGTATGATTTCAGCTTGAAGTTCATGTACTGTTTCCTGCTCCGTGGCTTAGTGTGCTAGAGCGTGTGCTTTGGTTTCCTGCGTCCGGAATGCGCCCGGGATCGATCTTACCCCTCGGGGGGCACGGATTTTAGGTCCCGGTTATAGTACCGGTGCCCACTCAGCATCGTGAGGAAATTGAGGAGCTACGCTAGGTATCGAACCCTAATCTAGAAAGCCAATTTTTGAGCTGGGGCTGCCGTGATATAGACCACATCTCCTCCCCGTATCGGTTGGATGATCTCCCACTTCCACCTTGCGCATGTGGGCGTGAGGCCGGCAGTCGAGTTGGCGGGCTCAGGCCCACTTTGTGCTATTAAGCTATGGGTTACTTCATGTTCATGTAGTGTAGGAGAGTTGATACGATACACTGACCTTCAAAGTATCCCATAAATAAAAATCTCAACTAGTTAGTTCTGAAGAACGAGGAGGATACAAATCAGCATTTGTAATTCTATAATGAAATGCCTCTCTTATATTTCATTTAATGATTCGCTGGTCGTAGTGCAGTTGCATAATCTTGTTGGAACCACCCTTAATATTTTTTTTTTCTACCTCAAGTTATTCATCTTCAGCTTTTAGATCACAGTAAGGCCACACATGAAATAGCACAGTTATTTTTTATAGAAATATGTTGAATGTTGAGTGCTGACGCTTACATTTAAGTGAAGTCAAGATTAATCAGAGCAAAACAAAAGCTGTGGATCAATGAATTGGCTTTCTACATATCGGAAAAGCCAATTATTGCAATTTACTCGCTTACAAAATAATTTTATTTCAGCACATGCATGCGTGTGTAACAGCGACATGGTTTCAATTGTAATAGTCGTGTGACAATGACGTGTTTGGTGGGACAATTTGTTTAACGAGGCGATCGGTCTAGACTGGCACAGATTTTATTTTGTTTACTTTTACTTTTTAGCTGATTTTCTCTTAGACTGTTTCTTGTCTAACACCGAACCCGAAGTATCACATTTATTCACGAGCGTGTGCACAGTTTTTCTTGCAGGTGGTACACAGTTGGAAACCTGACTTGTTGCGCACTCGTGAGCTGATTCTATTTAAAGTTAACTTTGCAAATAAAAGCCATTCTTCCAGAAGAGAAGTGAGGTACTATGTTTACTGTAGCGACAGAGACATCTGACTGATTGAACCTGACAAGGCAATAAGAGTGACACTTGGCTCCAATGCTATTTCCAGCAGGAATTAGGTGTCTGAAATTTTGCTAGATGGTGAAGGAAAGGCGGAGGATTGAAGAGACGCGAGAAAGCTAGCGTATAAGATGACGCTTTAAATAAACATTAAAATTTAACTAAACATTTAGGGACAGGCATTCATATTCTATGTCCTATGTATATCCATTACTAAATAAGGAGGATTTTGATATTGAACCTAATTTTAATATTGATTTACATGACATTTCACTTTGTCATTATATATGTTCGTAATCAATGCTTGAACATATTATGAGTAACCCAACTGATACTTAATTTACCATAGATGAAGTGAGAATGATCAGATCATGAGCTGCAATGATTTCTTTCCTCCATCTCCAAAATAGGAAAAAATAAAAGTAAATGCCATCGAAATTCTAAAACTTGTCGGAGCTTTCGGACAAACTATTAGAACAGTCATTGCTGTGTAGTCAAAGAAACATTACGTGCTTTTGATATCTAAAGAAAGTAAATGAAATTTACTGGTATATTGCTAGCCATTGGTTATCATAAACTACCTGGAAAACGAGTGTTTTGGAGTAGCCTCCTGACTGTAACATTTAAATCATTGATAATTGTAAGTGCAGGAACAGATTCCAATAAATAGAATGACATTTGCTCTTTAGTGGCAACATTGACATAGAAGGCAAATACTGGAAAGTGCCATTATATGATTTGCAAGCTCTCAGTAAAGAAGTAAAAATTGATGAGTTAATTTCTAATTTTTTAAGATATTCTATGGAAACGCACATGAAATGTAAGACTGTGCAGTTTGGATATAAGCTATGAATGATGTGTAGTAACACTGGATGTTCAATACATGTTTAGCACATAGGGAAAGAAAAACAAGGAAACTGTTTTGTTTCACTATAAACAAAATTAATTGAACAACAATATCAGCATACAATGTACATGGACGTTTTCCGTCTAACTTGTGGTCTGGCTTTATTAATAGAAGGACAACTTTTTATTGACAAGAACTGTTTGACAAAGATATCCACCTGAGTGGTCATCAAGCATAAGGTAGAAAAACACAGGAACATGCCATAAATGTGTTGCACAAACAAACAAATTGGAATTACCCGATGGAACAATAACACATTAGTACCATTTATTATTAAGTTCGAATCTTTAAATTCGAAAACGAAGTTCAACCTACAATAAAATATTGAAGGGCGAATGTTCAATTTACAGGGGGTACCAAACTATACGACAAGTATAAAATGTAGCTGACCTATTTCATTTCCTGATGTCTGCTTATAGAATGGAGATTTGATGAAATAAGTTAATGTATTACACTATATATTGACATCTTAGACAAAATGGCTGTCGTTTCCAGGAAGTAATGCACCTTTTCTTAGCTCAGAACCTATGACCTTCTAACGTTTCACAGACAGTATGTTTTTCTTCTGTCTTCTTTTCATCTGTTCCGCCTTCACATGCTTTCCATTTCCATCTTTTCCTAAAACGTCCGATTCTCTTTTCCCTAATGGCCTGTGTCTAATAATAATGAAAACAGGTATCATTTCTCTACACATGTGACTCAAGTACTCTTTTCATTTGTTTTTATTATCTTCGATTTTATCGTTGAAATTATAAATAGTCAGTTCTTCTAGAATTGTTTCATTTCTTATTAAGTCCAGTCTAGTATATCCTTTAAAGAGAGTATATCATCTATGTTTTATTAAATATATTATATTATGGCAACACTCAGACCAATATATTATAGCCGGCACCAAGAGAAGTGGTACTGAGTAATACAAAAAGAGGAGAATAATAAGAGAGAGAATACTGAAATTCTGGTATAAGTGTATTAAAGGGCAGAAAGGGAAATTATTGAATCTGTGCATAAAGCAACAGAAGAGCATTAGGAACACAAATAGTTAGTGGTCGGAATTGGAAAGAAGATAGGCATGGGAAATTTATGGAGAGCAGAGGAGTCAAATCATAGCGGTTTTTGGAAGGAAGTGAGAACCAGAGTACAAGACATAGGTAGGAGATATGGGAAAGTATAGAAGAAAAGAAATCTTTGAAATTTATAAGCAATTAAAGACAGAATGGGATAGGGAAAAATATATAGATCAATGTGGCAAAATTGGAACAGAAGGCATAGCATGGATGTGAGTAGAAATAATATATCTAAAAGGGTTGAGAAGTAATGAGGTAGGGATATGCGAATTTTGAGGAGATGAAGAGAGCACTGTCAATTATCTGATAGAATGTAAGAAGTTAACGAATTTCAGGAGAAAAATACTGGATAAGAAATGGGACAGCGTGACGTTACGCATGTTAACGAGGATGAGTGAAAAGAAAAATAGATGTATAGGAGAATCCTTATATAGGTTAAGAGAAAAGTGAATTGGGGTAAAAGGAGCGAAAGTCAGGAAGAAATGACAACAAGCTGCTCAGGAAAAGCAAAGGCTTATGCCCAGGGGACCTGAGTCAGCCAGTAAATCTTGGGTCAGTAATTTCATGTATTTGTACAGGATGTATAATAGTGCTTGTTGGACGTTAAAGTCATTGTAGTGAAAATGTAATGGAAATTGTACAAATAAATATCATATCATATTATAGTCTACTTAACTTAGGAAAAGCTGACGTAGAGGGCTCTAACCTGTATGATTAAATGTACTTTTGAGTTTTTTGTAGTACAAAACTAGATTGGTTAGTTTTATGCTGAAGGGCTATACCAGACCAAGGCTAAGAACTGAACCAAAATTATAACAAAAAGATCTTACGTTATCAAAAGATTGACAATCTAAGAAGACCTTTCAATATGAAGCACCCAACACGGATCTAACGCAGATGCATGTGCATTTTACATAAAAAAAGAGCTTAAGAGTGCTATGTGATGATGGCAGTGTCTGTGGTTTGTACTTAAAATTTTATCACAGGTCATATAAAATGCATACAACAGACACATATATTTGAAGAGTAGTATAACGGCAGCGGGGAGGGGGGCTATATTGTAGCTCTGTCTTATACGTGTTACGGTCTGTAACTTTTCAGTGTGTTACTTGAATGCGTGTTACTACTAATAATGCTCTACTGATATGTCTCGGTGCTAATACAGCCTATTTCATTCTTACTACATCACACTACTTTCATTAATAAAACGAATGGAACGACTTTTTCAACCAATCGCGGCTGCTTATTTCCGTAATATTACCACTTCTCCAGTATGTTTTTGCTTTTATTGTATTACTAGCACTTCCACGTGATTATTCGAATGCAATTGCTGGAAGAAAAATGAAACTGAACTAACAAAGCCATCTTGAATATTAATTATCCAGGAGTTCAACAAACATTGGATAATTAGATTAGCTGATCGTAACACATTCCTGCCAACTAACAGAATATTCAAAATGTGGAGATGGTATAACAAAATATATTAAGACAGTTTTAGAGTTCTAATGTGTCCATATTTTATTGTACTTATTTCTTCTAATGAACCAATATATAATTTTTTTATAACGATCGCTTTTTAGGCAAGTCATATTTACGAAAAATACAGCTTATCGTGGAGATGGAAACACGGTACGGCAGTGCAAGATGCAGAGAAAACTTTCAAACTTTATAACGATATGCATTTGTAAGGATTTAAAAACTATTTTTAGGCACCAGAAGTTCTTAACGTTGACAGGAAAACGTCACAATGGAGGGTAAAGTTGATCGTTGGTAACACGCTTTCAGTTGTTTACTGAAGTCATGTTTTTCTGAAAGCCACGTGTGAGCAAGGCACAATTATATAGTACAAGACATCCTCTTGCAGTAAACATGGACTTAAAAAGCAAGGAATATTTGAAAATATATGTTTGCTAAGTCGTTCGTAGCTCTAAATTTAGAAAAGTGGACAATTTCAGGATTTGTGAATGTGTAGCACAAGTAAATGTTAGAAACTTTATACTTACCTCAGAGAACTTCTGAGTAACGTAAAATTAAATGTTTCGCGTATTGATCCTCATGTAAGTGACAATTTATTCTAATAACTGTGAGAATGATATTAAAGAGGAAAACTGGTGACCACCAACACGCTAGGTCTAATTAAATGATAAACTGAGGATAAGTAACAATAAGTCGATATTAAACACTCCGATTTCAAACTTCAAATAAAACCCACGATTATTAAGAAGTCCTCTGCTGCTTCAACGAAAAACTATTAAGAATCGTGTATGAAAGTTCTTTATATAAAGCGAAAAATATGAATTACTTTCTAAGGTGAATTATTTTATTTTATGCTTCCTGAATAACAGATTGTGATAATCACAAGTAAAGATAATTTGGGCTTTGTTCCAAGTGTACCTTCCCTAATTAGTTCAAGCTTTGGCCTGTGGCAGGCACTTTGTGGCTGTGCTGTTCATATGAAATACCGGGAACATCTGAGCCAACAATACCACAAGAGACAAAAGACACTGAATCAATGTGATTAATATTCAAGAGTGTCACTAAATCAAAAACAGATAATATGCATTAAGGAAATTAAAACGAACGAACGTGAGATGAGTGGAGGTTGTTAGCCGTAGCAAACCGCAATAAGTTAACAGAGTCCTTTGATCTCGAGATTTATTCAATATTAAGTTAGGGCTAATGCATGTAAATATTGACTTAAGTAATAGGCTTCTTCATTATACATAAAAATGGATTGGTAACAGTATGTTTACAAGAAAAACTATACATATTGTTAATTTCACGCTTTGCGCGAATATATAGCTTGCACAGTAAGTCGATCTTCAGTATTTTTAGCAGATTTTGAAAACCTTATATACAATGTTGTAATCATTTTTCATTTTTCAGTTTTTGAGATTATTGTTTACATTTCATTTGAACCAAATAACTGATATATTCTAAAGGAAAAGAAATTAAACTAAAAAAGGAAAGAAAAGAGAACGACTTGAGGTGAAAAAGCCTCCCTGTGTTTTTTCCCCTATCAAATCCACATAGTGCGCTCACCGGAATTATAAACTTTTATTTTGAGCCAAATCGAATATTTGGTATCACATCTATTATACTAGAGAAATATTTCAGCTTTCTGCAAAATTATGTTTGTAAATTTTAGAAAATATTGTGACTTTGTGGGTTCGTAAAATTAAAAGTATAGTTTGCAGAAATTCAAAATGCTCTGTAGAAAGACACTTCGAATAGCCTTTTGCAGCAGCATGACGTAACATACACCAACACAGTCTCTCGTGGCTTCACTACACGTAAACAAATAAAAGAATTCACTTTCACTACACAATTATCAGTTCTCAACTTGTAACTCGGTACAGTTCAAATGTCAACACAATTTACACAGTGCACGAAAACTCACAAGTCCAACTGACTAGCAGCTCCGTTCACTCCCAGCAGCTCCTTGCACGACTCTGGCAAGAGCTCCCACCGCCGCATTTATACACGAGCCACTGTTTCTCGAAAGTTGCCGAAGCCACACGAACTTTGGAGATGTAGCGAGAACACCGTGGAACTCTCTCTTTTTCTTTCTCCCTCTGTTGCTCTCTCTCTCTCGGCAAGTGCCAAGCGCTCATCGCTCCACGGGCGTGGCTTGGGCGCTATCTGTCTCTTTCACTCCCTGCTTCTATCTCACTCGGCGCTCGGATGGCGGATGTTCTTCTTTTGCATGACAATGCAAGATCAAACACCAGCCGTTACACCACTGCAGAAATTGAGAAATTCGGATGACAAGTCTTACCTCACCCCCCATACAGCCCTGATATATCAGACTTCCATCTGTTCGGGACACTAAAGGAAGCTCATCGTGGGATTCATTTTGAAGATGAGGAGGCTGTGAAAGCGTCCGTGTGTCAATGGCTTAGGAAGCAAAACCGTGTGTTTAGCACACTGGGATACATGCACTAGTTAAAAAGTGGACCAAAACTGTGGAAAAGGGCGGAGATTATATTGAATAGTGACAAATTAATCGTAAATGTTGTAGTTTTCAAGCTATGTAAATTGGATTCAATTGTTTTGGCAATTAAAAGAGAAAAAATAGGAGGCATTACTTTTTGACCCATCCTCGTATATGTGACCAAAAGCATCGGCACTTCTTCGTGCACTCGAAGTAGGTATAAAATACGCAACCTTCCGCGACGTACCTATGCTGAGGCAAAAGTATTGGAACTGACGTTTTCCTAACTGGACATTTGTTTCTTTTTTTCTTTATTTTTATACAGAGACTGGATGTGAAATCTCTAATTGAATTTTTTGCAGCATTTCCCCTATCCTGTAGAAAAAGTTAGAGGAAAAAAGTAAGAGCTTGTCTCGAGCATGTGTTACACATGGATGCTTTTAAACAAGGATAAAGTAACTCTGGAAACAACAGAAATGCAACTGCCAGTAAACGACATTAGCGTCAGAAGGTTGTGTAATTGCATAAACACAAATCTGCTGGAACTTGCGGGCTTGAGTTAAAACACAGGAATAACTAACCAGACGTTTGGAGAGAGTAGCCGTTGACGAAAGTAAATTACTTTCTAAGTTCCTACAAACATCACAATTTATAGGAAAGCCACGATAATTAAGCAAAAGGAAACGTACCTTTTGGAAGCTTGATTTTCCTTTATAAAGGAAATACTTTAAACCCTCGTATCGTTTTGTTTGCATTTTCTTACCTAAGTAAATGACTACAGCTAAACCAGCAGGGTTGTCTTTCCAATTAACCTGAACTGCTGATAAGGCAACGTTGCTGATAACCTTATCTAGTACTTAATGGTATCTTTCAATCACCTCGTCTCCCAGCCCTGCTGAATTATTACGACTAAAAGGAATAATACTGTAGGCTGAAGGTTACGGTCATTTTATCATTTTCTCACAAGTGAGATATTTACTGATATATATTCGACGATTATCTGAATATGGTTTTCAAAATGTGAATATAAATGTCGTCTACCACCAGTTCACCTAGCAGTTTGCAGACATAAATAAGAAAAGTGATATTTAAACAAAATATTGTAAAATAACTTTTCCAAATATACCCTTATGTATAAATATACCCTTAAATATGAGATAGCGTAGAGAAAAACTATTTCGTTAGAAACCTTCGGATAGTAATAATAATAACAATTTAAACCAATTTAAAAACAATTTAAAACACGAGTCAGTTGGAGAATTTAATGTCATGTTGGCACGTTGGCCATAGTAGCTCAAATGGTTAAAGCGGCTGGACGGAAACCAGAAGATCCGTGGTTCAAATCCCGGCTATGGCATTGAATTTTACAGTCTGGCTCTACCCTTTCATAGTGCGTCCTACACACGGCTAGTGTGAAAGAAAAATTAATTTCCAATAATAATAATAATAATAATAATAATAATAATAATAATAATAATAATAATAATAATAATAATAATAATAATCATAATAATAAATGCTTTTATGCTATATATTGAGTTCATATTTACTACTGTCACAACAAAACTTTTAACTCCAATTAAAATTGGCATCTTTTACTGTTCCTTCCTATGGTAAAAAAGTTGTATTTTTCTGAACTGAAGGTCTCACCTATTCACTGGACAGTGAGTGGATATATAATGGAATTCTAGCATATCTGGGTTAGAATTATCCTTGAAAATACCAAGACGGTAGTCATCTACTACAGATGTAGGTGATTACTGATGATACATTGAACTTGAAATTATTGGCTGTAGTTTATACTAGGAACAATTAAACACAATTCACCCTCAGATTAGGTCATTAATATCAACATCCATTTTAGAAAAAATGATTATCTTTTAATGTGGTTCGCGAAATCTCTGAAAGTAGTAAGTAGTACGCGGCGTATTGATATTATAGTTTCTTCCAGTTTTCAAGTCACTTCATTAACGTAATCACTTCACTTCGTTTTTATTGTGGCTTCACTTTCTTCGTGATGTAACGGCGTAACACAAAACGCCGATGAGGTCCCTCCTTCCGGACTTTCCTTCGCTGGGCGCTGAGCACAAGACTTCTCCAGTCTTTCTTACAGTAACAGTACTCACTTCATGTCACAGCAGTTGTCACAAATTCGTCCGGAGAACAGTACTTTTTGTCGCATCAGTAAATCACATATTAAACGACTCATTTGTGAAAGCTCTCGCTTATTTAGCAGTTGATTGGAGTTCTAGAACGTTCCAGATGGGGAAATGTTAGCACTGACAGAAGAAATAAATTACTAGTTACTTTGGCTTGAAGACTAGTTACAGAGTGGCTTAGCACACCTTCTGATATTTTCTTTCAGTATTGTTTTCTATACCGGCGCCTTCCTTGGTTTATGTGACGATGTGAACTAAGCGGGAAAATATATTACTCCGTCGGTGACTGTGATTGGAGGGAATAGTCGCGCTGCTTTATTCCCATGTAGCAAACAGGTGCGCTGATAACGAAATTCTATGCAAAGTTTGGCTTTGCCGTTTTCTATGTTTGAGTAGCTTATGTGGTGGCACATTCATGCTAACGTTAAATGCAAAGTTGTGCGCACTGTTTAATATATGTTTCCTTTTGTATGCTAAAAAGTGACTAAGTGCTTACAACAATTATTTAAATATTTTATTTCTTCACACACACCTCAATTATAAATTAAAAGTTAAGACATGGATATTTCTGCGGAATAATAATGCTAAATAACTGCGTGTAGCCATTTTGGCAATGACTTTTACTGGCATGCAACTAAATATATATTAAGTACCTAATTGGAATCTGACAATGGACGAATTCCTTAAATGATTTCCACTTCCGAGCTTTCCTTTGATAGTTCATGCGCCACAACAACATACCTTCACGCTCAACAATTATATTTTTTCTATTTCTGTTCACAAATTCAAAACCTATGTCGCGAAGAATGGTGTGTGAACTTGTTTATCTAAAGCTCGGCTAATAGGGATCATTGCTTACTGCTTGAAGCACTTTTGTAATTGTGGTGGCTCGTTTCTTTCAAAGAAGCTATGAATCTTGCAAGGAATAGCACGTTTATCAAATTCACCATATTCACCTTCCACAACTGGCTTCTTCCTTTTTCGATGTTTTCCTGGAGTGGAGAAACACCCGGTTTTCATGCCCGCTTTGGTAGCGTGGTGGTAGCGTGTCTGCCTCACGTTCAAGAGGTCCCGAGTTCGAATCTGTCAGGGTGAGTTACCTGGATAAGGTTTTTCCGGGACTTTCCCTTATCCTGAAAGACGAATGTGGGGTAACTCTAAGTTCCATGGACCCCGGACTCGTTTGAGCATCATTTCACCCATCCCATTCATCGTCCGATATGACTTAACGTTGGAGAACGTAAATTACACAAAAAAAAAAAAACAAATAAAAAAATAAAAAATAAAAAAAAAAAGGTTTTCATAACCTCACTTCGAGTGGCATTAATACTTGGCGCTGAAACACCTTTATATTCGGCTGACAAATTATGTCCTCCATTGCTAAAGTCGGGTATTTTTCACACAACGTGTAAAACACTTTCAGTATAGTTTGTTTTTCACCACTTTATGAAGGTTTCCCACTGTGATGTTTATATATTGCTCGGAGGCAGCCATGCTGTATAACTGATTCTCCTCCTCCCTTCTGATTTTAAATTGCACAAACGCAGCGTGCACTCTAGCGAGGATTAATGTAACTACGGAGGGGATTTGGCACCGAAACCTATAATTTTTTTATTTTAATTTACGTCCTCCGACATTAAGTCATATCGGACGGTGACTGAAATGGGTGAAATGATGCTTAAATGAGTCTAGGGTCCATGGAGCTTAGAGTTACTCGACATTCGTCTTGAAGGATAATGGAAAACACTGGAAAAACCTTATCAAGGTAACTCACCCTGACCGAGATTCGAACTCGGGACCTCTTGAACGCGAGGCAGACACGCTACCATCTACGCTACCGAGGCAGGCCCGAAACCTATAGTTTGTTGTAACTAAGCCCCAATCGGGGAATCTCCGATAGGAAGGATGAGGTGAGAGTGGACAGATGCGACCAACCCAAGGAGTCACGACAGCACCGAGATTCCCGCCGACACTTCTACACTGAAAGATACCACCAGATGAGGGATGAAGTGAAATAATAATGGAGATGAAATCGAGGGACCGGAAATTCGGAGGGTTTAATTATCCTACACAGCATTCGCTTGGTGATCCGGGAAACCCCGAAAAAACTGAAGGTCAAGTAGGTTGGGCAGAGGAATCGAATCCGGGCCTCCCGAATGCTGGCCACATACGAAACCACCTGAGCCATCCCGCTGGATGCACTGGTTAATACGTACAAATTACGCTTACAAATACCAAATAAACTACTAATTAATTGCTGTTTAACTGTTGCATTTGTAATAATGTAAAATTGTTTATATATCTTGCATTAGATTTAAAGTGTTTAAAATGATTTGCCAATTATACTTTTATCCGCAGAGTTACGAGGCTAAACAGCCAATGATGTCGCACACGTACACGTGCTTTTGTTTACATGACCGCATAGACTGAGGACGGCGACGGTATAGATTGAAATCTCGCTCAGCTTCAAATGGTGTAATGAAAACATTTATATCGTCCTACATTTGGTAGCTGAATATTTTTAATACCTCGTCGACTTTTATTAGTTTAGAAGGAACAAATTACTTGAATTATATTCCAGACAAAGATATCAAATTTATTGGAAATGTTCTCGGAACTTCATTGAATTATTCCGTCACACCTACGTTTGGAGGGGTGTAGACGTTTCCTGGAAATCTATCTGAATGGAATAACCTGGAAAGCTCAATTATCGTGAATGAAAATATTAAATGAGATAGAAAGGTATATGAAAAGTTGAAAAGCTTTATTTTTTAAAAATAAAACTACTTAAATATTTCAAAATATGAACGAATATGAATGTTTTTTTAGACAAATAACCTATAAATATATTACAAAGTATGAAATTTTCAAAGATATAAAGTGAATTAAGTAAATTGAACATTTTAAAATGCTTGTTTTTAAAAATAGCAAGGAGATCACGATAAACTGACACCAGCTTCCATCAGGATTAACACCAAATGCGTGATGGGCACCCAGGACCTTTTGCGGAGATGTCGCATTACTGACACCGCTACTCCACGTCGCTTGAAGATGCAATAAATAGAATCGGTGACATAGCTTCCGAGAGAGTTTATTGGCAACCAGGTGTACCCGGTAGTACAGTAGCGATGATAGTTCTGTGCCGGTGACCTACTCTCTTCGCGCACTGGAGAGAGTCTATGCCCAAGCATCACTTGTATTTTCTGCTAGCCGTAGAAGATGGAAGGCCATATTTCATAGACTGGTCTTTACTAAAGCACATACCTTAAGATATATGAGCCCTTCCTCATCTTAGCCACTGAGAAACAACAGATCTTCTTTACTGTTTTACTTCTTTGCTTTCAAAAATGTTTTAATTTACAGAAAAATAAAAATCTGGAGTGATGCCTTTGTGGCTTGTAGCGCATGGAAGTGAGTTAGCCGATACTCGTATCAAAATATGTTTCATCTTCATAGATAACCGACCTTCCTTCATCTCTAAGCCTTTTTATGGCACTTAAATATGACACGCACCAATTTATCATACATCTCTCCTATAACAAGACACTGTTATTCCTTGTTTTCTTCCACCTGAAACCTATGCTACATAAGATAGTCTTTAAACTAATGCTTCCCCCTTTAAAGTTAATGGAATATTTATCTTTCAGGAGTCCCAAATTTTGACAGTGGGTACAGTTTTCTCCTGAATATACAAATTATAAATTGTTTGGCGAATTACACACCTATCAAAGTCATCAGTGACAGAGATTGTTTCTGGTACATGACGTACTTTCCAGGTGTTTCAAAGGAGGTCACTTGTGCCTCATATTTCTCCCCTTCTTTAATTATTTTACGAAATTTTCTCTCAGATACTTTTGTTGCCGCACTCACCCTCCCTTGTATTTCATTAGCATATCGTCAAAAACTGCTTCCCATTTCAGAATAGATTGACATTATCAATAACTTCGCGGTTTGGCTGTGAAGTGTATTCCCACCAAGTTTGCTTTGTATTGGAGGCATTTTAATATAAATAAGAAAATATATAAAAGGACACACTCATACACACAGACAAAACGATAATCACCAGTGCGATTAAGAATCACAGTTTCTAAAACTTGAAAATCTTAACGTGACGGCACCGAAGCGTTAGAAGTTACCCGGTCAAACTTCTCCAGGATACTGGCGATTTCAGTGTACTGCGCATGACCGAGAATGTAGGCTCAGCAACTGGATTCTAATCGACTGCGCACACGGTCTCCACCGGCAAGGAACCATCGTCCTCACTGTACCAGCATGGGTTTCCTCGAGGTCTTCCTTCACCGTACTCCTCGGGAGTACCAGCTGTTCCACCCACGTCTGCAAGCCCCCTCATTTTCTGCCATATACCGTTCCTGACCACCAGAGTCTCACGTGTTCAATTGTTCTTATAGGTTGGGCCTCTATGTGAAACATCCATCTAATTGGGTCATTGTCCTTCTGGGTCGATCTTACGTTTCGATCCTAGAGTTGATCTCCTCTTAAGAAGTTCTCGTCCCAACATGCTACAGTTTGTACCGTGGCTGAGTTACAAAACATCTCATCTGTTAGTTCAGATGCTCCTTATTGCGGCCTCTATCGTCATTAGTTCGCCTAGCCAATATATACACTTTCAAAGCATTATTTTATCTTCCATATCATAGTTGTTTGTTTAACTCCTTTACAAAGTAGTCTTTCAAGGCTCTCGCCGCTGCTTTTCGCTCAGTTTTAATGTCAATGTCAAAATATAATTAGGATTTCAGTTTTTCAATTTTAATTTTCAGTTCTGTTTTTACATTTTTTTTTATTTCAGTTCCCCATGTTCTTCATTCCTAATTTAATTTTTGTTTCCATTTTCTGCATTTCGTTCTTAATTTTATGATAGGAAACTCGTAATTCCTTTTCTCCACTTCAACCTTCATTTTTGTTCCATTTTATCCGTTACGGATTCCATTTTTGTCGCCATCTTTTTTATTGTGGAATTCCTTTAAGCTCCCATCTTCTGTATTTCAAGTTTAACTGTATTTTAGTTTCTCTTTTCTCCATCCCAAAATTTATTGTCCTGATTTCACTCCCCATTTTCTTCATTTGGGATTCCATCTTGTGCTCACCGATTCCTCCATCTAGCTTATATCCTACTTCTGACACTACTGAGACTTCTTTCGAAATTCAACTTTGACTTCACTAATGTGATTTAGTTCAACTTCACTGTGACTTCTCTTAGCATTACTTCACGTTCTTCGTGACATATCTTAGTGAAATACGCACGATATAGCCTCTTCTTACGGATGGTTCACTCTCTGTCTAATCGAACACAATTCTTCTCCAGTCTCTCCTGAAGCAGAGCAATTTACTGCAAACTACAGCATTCATCATAAAATCGCATGGAATAACAACAATTTTCGTCGCACCAGATTCACTCGGTTTACCACCTCTCTTGTGCAATCGCTAACTTATATATCAGCTGGCTGGAGGTCCAGAAGTTATAGAAGGTGATATTTTTAGAAGATTGTGATTATCTTACATAGCGCTCCCGACGTTCACGCTGGACGAGTGCATAACTTATCTCTTCTATTGGCCGGTGCTAACCTATCGAATCCTTGGACCATAGTTGCTGAGTCACACGTTGATGCAGCTACCATTGCATGGACAGTATTTGATTTAACGGTCTACGCTGACTTCTATAATGATGAACATTGTATTACCCATGCTGAGAATACCTCTATATTTGTACACCCATTTCTTAGTTTCAAATAACCTTGGCCCGGTGAGAAATATCCTTCCTCATACCTTCCCCTTTCCTCTAATTAAATAATGCTTTCGGGTGTCAAAGGCATTGCTTTCACACCACGTGGAAACCTGCAATAAACGTCATTATAATTCCAGGAAGATAAATAAAATCATGTAAATGAAGATGTAAAGGCATGCAAAAACACAAGTTTATAATGAAACTCACCTCACCCCTTGAATGCATGACAAATCCATTTCAAAGCAAGGTCAGCGATAAAAATATTGTCAGCCATCCTGAGAGGCAGGTTTGAAGCAAAAGAGGATCCTCTTTATTTCGTGTGAAGAATTAATATAACAATAAACCCTGGCGCGACAGCCCTAAAAGGGCCAAGGCCTACCAACCCGACTGCCAGCCTCACGCCCAGTTACGTAGGCAGAGGTGGGTGATCAACCGAAACGGGGACGAGATGTGGTCAGCATAACAATTAATATGCATTTCAGATAAACTCTGTTGCATAATACATTTAATTCATACGGTTATGAAAATATAAATTTTACAATTCACTTCGAACATATTAATATAACACCATTTAAAATAACGAACTCATTTTTATCGCGCAAGTGTATATACCACGACAGCAGCCAATGAGAGGTGATTAGGTCATGTGAGCATTAAGAGATGCAGGGCAAGCTTATTTGATATGCAATGTATACTTCACACTCCAAAGCAATGCTAATATTATAGGAAAACTTTCAGTGAGTTGTTAAAGTTCGGCACTTACTAATATTTTCGTAAAATGTTGATATTTTATCAACATTCTCATATTATTTTCATATTATGTAACAGATACCAATGTGAAATTGTACAGCTATTTCAGGCAATGTTTTAAATATATACATCTAGTTTTTATGTAAGGTCCATTTTTGTAAATCTTATTTTTTCTACAACAATTTTTTGCTTTAATTTACTATAGAGAAGACATATTCTTTTAAAAAAATGTTGTTTCACTGATCAACGCAAAAGTACATCCACAATTCTGTTATAGTGTGCTTGATATTTGCTGAAAAATTGAGACATTTATCTTTCACAGCTTTTGAGAAAACTGTACCTTAGTTGCAGAAAATGTATTTTACGGGAATATTAAAATGAAAACAACAATTAAAGAAAAACTAAAATTTAAAGTGCTAATGTTTACTATTTTTCCCTTGCACAGGCATCGGCCTTCTTAGTGGTACAATCGCTGTAATCCACTATAAAATGAGCTCACTTTCATATATTTAACCCAATTGGTTCTAAAGTTATGATTTGTTTTTCTGAAATGATGAAAAACAGGTTCCGATGCAGCAGAATGTCCAAAACTATACTATAAATATTTAAAATGCGTTCCTAACGCTAAACCATATGTTAAAGTGTTAAGAAAATATCAAATAATATTATAACCCTAAAAACAGAAAAAGTAATTTTTTTATTCAATTGACCTTTTAATCTTCATTTAAATCGCTTTACTTTTAAGAATATCCTCTTTAATGCCTTGCTCATACCGTTTTTCCTGCTTTAATATTTCCATTAACAAACAATTAAGGCTTCCAGGTAATTTCATCTAGACAGTTTTCCAGGAAACGTGCTCTTACCGCGCCGGAATGTGGGGGGCTGTGAGGGGATAGCCTGTATTTCCAGGAATATTTAAAGGGCCAGTTCTGACAAACTTGATGCTTTTACCTGGAAAATACCTCATGTTCTCTCAGAAGTAATTAAGGTCGATTAAATATCAAGACTCCTGAGCTACCAAGTGTAGAACCATATAAATACGCTTTCATTTCACCATGTGATGTTGCGCGAGATTTCAGCCCACAAAGAAGATGTCAGATAACATGGTAAAGACAAATTTAGCTTTATGTAATTAGTGTTACATTCCAAACAAAGTAACCAGTAATTTGCTTAACCTTTCAGTGTAAACGTTTCATTATATTGAACGACTTTATTGTGACTTATCGTGTTTCATATAGCACCATATTAATCAAAGGTGGAACAAAAACATAATTAAATCGTGCTTTTTTCGCAGATTAATTAAGAAAGGCTTTCAAAATGTTATAGGGAAAAATATATTTCTGTACTGATGTATTAAAATTTTTATTATTTTTGACAAATAATAATTGCTAATAACGATGATAATTATGATAATAATAATAATATTAATAATAATAATAATAATAATAATAATAATAATAATAATAATAATAATAATAATAATAATAATAATAATAATAATAATAATAATAATAATAATAATAATACTAATAATAATAATAATAATAATAATAATAATAATAATAATAATAATAATAATAATAATAATAATAATAATAATAATAATAATAATAATAATAATAATAATAATAATAATAATAATAATAATAATAATAATAATAATAATAAAAATAATAATAATAATAATAATAATAATAATAATAATAATAATAATAATAATAATAATAATAATAATAATAATAATAATAATAATAATAATAATAATAATAATAATAATAATAATAATAATAATAATAATAATAATAATAATAATAATAATAATAATAATAATAATAATAATAATAATAATAATAATAATAATAATAATAATAATAATAATAATAATAATAATAATAATAATAATAATAATAATAATAATAATAATAATAATAATAATAATAATAATAATAATAATAATAATAATAATAATAATAATAATAATAATAATAATAATAATAATAATAATAATAATAATAATAATAATAATAATAATAATAATAATAATAATAATAATAATAATAATAATAATAATAATAATAATAATAATAATAATAATAATAATAATAATAATAATAATAATAATAATAATAATAATAATAATAATAACAATAGTAATAATAATAATGATGATGATGATGATGATGATGATGATGATGATGATGATGATGATGATGATGATGATGATGATGATGATGATGTCAGATTTTAGGAACAACGATGAAAAGCCTAAGTCTAGAAACCACTGTTGAGGAATGTGGCGTCTAGACGCGTGGTTCCATTTCGTTTAATTTTCTGTCGAAGTGAAGTCAGTACCGCAAAAACAAACCTCAAAAATGTTCATTAAAGTGTTTCCAAAAAGAGAGTGGGGATCTGTTTGTGTAGGTTCACAGATTTAATGATGATCGTTCAGCATTTCCTAATAAGGCAATATACCGCTGAATTCACAACACGGAGTAGTACTTAGGTCAATGTAACTGCTGAAATACGTTCCATGGCAATTTATATCACTTGTATATGTGCACAGTACAGGGTAAACGAAAGCGTTCCTGTTAATGCATCCTTAGAATTTTATGAAAATATGCATATGACTTTAAACACAATTAAGTTTTGCACCATTTAAACTGCGGGCTCAAAATTAACTCTAATTGGATGGAAATTTAAGGAAAATGTTGATTGCGGTTTTGTCGATCTACATTTCAAAGCACGCAGTTTGCTTGCAAGTTTAGGATTTCTTCTATTTTTTGATATTGGTGTGAAACGGATTGAGAATTCAGTCTCCTGCTTTTTCAGATATACATCAGTGTTTGTCTTCAAAATGACTTCTCTAGAACATTTAGAGAAAACAAAATCCGAAGGAGAAAAAATTAATTAAATCTTCACGAAAGCAGAAAGATCAATTTAATTACTTTGACATGGTTGGTCACCCGTGAAGATTTAATTAATAACGCTCGCCGTGAAAGCTTTAAGTCTTACAAGAAAAAAATGAAATTGCTATACGGTTAGTCAAGTACGTTTAAAATTTCAAACTAGTGACAATTTTGCAAAAATTTAAAGGAATCTGTTGAGATATCTGGAGGCGATTCTCTCACCAGTTCTATTATTGATAAGTTGCCAATTTGCATGCATTAATTAATTAATTAATTAATTAATTAATTAAATGAATCTAAGTCTTAGAAACTAGAGTGGAGGATCTTTATTTACACTCGAAAGGTGCTATTAAAGGGAATGTCTGCTGTATCAGATCATTAGCTTTCCTTTTACCGAACTTAGTTTTAACTTTATTTATGAACCATTTTTCCAAGTGAATTGACTTTGCGAAACACGCAGGATCTCGGTTTCGATTCCCGACGACCGCCCGCCATAAACTTGGATTTTTTCGTGTTTTCACTGGTCAGTAGGAGAATTTCGGGATATTTTCTAATCCATCATGACTTCCTTTCTCTCATTTCCATTTCATTCCGTATCATTCTCTCGTTCAGACATTCTTTTAGGTTCCGTGGTAGGAGAGGGTACCGGACAGATAGCGCGGATGCTTGCTCGAAACAAATATTATTGCCCTTTTAGCACGAGAGGGCTTTTTGGGTGGAGGGGACGTACATCACCCTCTTTGGGTAGCTCCAGTAGTAGCAACGAAGGGCTTTTAGGTATTTCCACACTTCTCTGTGCCCTGTCTGCTTGCGACAAGTTTCCTTTGTTCTTTAAATTCATCCATTCCTCGTGGGGGCTGGCAGCCACAATAAACTCTTGTGCGAGATATTCTCCTTCGTTGTGTACCTTATATTCTATGAACAATTATAAACAAGTTTGCATTACATGTTGAATCTCTGACTGTTAGTATTCTGTAATTGTTTTAATGTGATGATTATTATTATGCATTCCCTTCTCATCTAACACTGTGCTGTACTGCAATATTTTAAGTAATGAATTATCTTAATTATGACGTTTTGAGTTGTTCCCGTTTGTATTTTACGAGGCAACAATATGACCTCCCCCGCCTCTATGTGTTGACTCCATCTGTTCTTGTTTACCTTGAACTGTAACGAAACAAATGTCAAACATGGCATCTGGAATAGACAGGCGAAAATTGAAAGTCTAGTGTGCTACAGGCACACAATTTACGTTACCCATAGAAGTTCGCAGACGTACTTTATACCTATGCTGCAGCCTTCATTAAATAAAGGATTTTTATAGCCAAGTTTTCTTATTTGTATTTTTTTCTGGAAATACAAATAAACCTATAATGCATATCGGAAACAAGGAGGAAAACATTCAGAAATCGTAATTATATAGAAATGAAACATATATCTAGCATCATAATATAAACTGCTTGCGAATAAAGTAAAAATGCAGGAATCAGAGAATTTTCAAGAATTTTGTTAGATGAACATACATTTGAAAAAATCTAATCATTGGATGTTTACAAAAGGGTCATTCAAGTGAAACCCGGTCACTTGTGTAAAGTAACGGTAACGATTTTATTAACTCAAAAATAGTAACCAAAACTGTTGGCACATTTATGCCATTGCGACACTACCAGGTCGATTTCATCTTTGAAGAAGCTAGCAGGCTGCTGTCGGGTCCAGGACGCCCGGACCCATTCACACAGATCGTAGTTCGTTGTTAATCTATGTCCACGAGTAGTTTGTTTTAGAGGTCCAAAAACATGAAAGTCACACGGTAAAAGGTCTGGACTGTACGGTGGATATTCCAGCCTTTCCCATCGTCGCCTTCACCGTATTGGCAATGTGTGGGCGGGGATTATCATGCAGGAGAATAACGAGATTAGACAACATGCCTGGGCGTTTCGACTTGACGGCTCGTCTGAGGTTCTGTATAGTGGCTAGATAACGCTGTGCATTGATGGAGCTGAGCCCAGGAGCTAGATAAGCAGTGGGCCCTTGTGGTCAAAACTGGACATCATGACCTTACCAGAACTGGTGTGCACGACCTTTGATTTCTTTGGAGGTGGTGAAGTCGCATGTTTCCACTGCTTGCTCTGACGCTTGCTTTCCTTCAAAATGTAGATTATATATATATATATATATATATATATATAAGGGGCGCTCAACTTCGGCGGTCATCAGCGCCCTTTAAAAAACTAGTCATGGCAAAAGCCAGATATAAAACTTTCTAAAAACTATACAAGTGTAACAAAACCTATTAAAAATACACGTACATAAAAAACATCAATCAAAACCTACTAAAAATTTCGTTCACTAAATCCTAAACTCTAAACTAGACAAGAATCTAAAAACCTTCTCCACGGGTCTCCACGCACGGCCTACACGTGGGTGGGCCTGTTGACCGTCTCCCTCAACCACGAAGAGGAGCCCACACGAGGGAGACTGTTGGCTCGGGACCCCGGGTGCGCCACTCCCGTACCTACCGAAGTAGGCCCCTGGGGGGTCAAAATGTAGACACCATGTTTCGTCACTAATGATAATATGCGAGAGAAAGCCGCATTCCTCCTCACGATAACGTTGCAGATGACTCAAGGAGAGCACTATTCGAATATTGCGCTAAAAGTCGAATAAATCCTCGTTGTTCCTCCTTACCTACTCTCATGTTCAGTAGTGAACGGTAACTTGTGTGAACACCTTCTCTTCGGCGTGAAACCACACTGTCGCTATGCAACGTCAAACGTTGCGCACGCTGCAGGCGCTCTACCAATAGATTGTGCCACCATACATGCAGTTACGTAATAACAACTTACGTGTAATAGAACGTTAGACGCACTGACCAGGTTTCATTTGAATGCTCCTATATACATATACATATAATACATACAATCACAATTATATATAAGTGTGTGTGTGTGTGTGTGTGTGTGTGTGTGTGTGTGTGTGTGTGTGTGTGTGTGTGTGTGTGTGTGTGTGTGTGTGTGTGTGTGTGTGTTGTTAATGAACTACACCGAAATATTTTCAGAGCAAGTGCAGATATCACAGTAAAATTAAGATAAGAGACTTATAGCCATGTGGTTCAAATGTGGAAATTACAGCTATAAATTTCTAAAGTGCCAGTACACCACTGCTAATGATAACACTTAAGTACACAATAAACGAAAATGAAGAGACCTATGGCGTAGTTCTTATATAATTAGCTTTCAAGTGACAGGTAAACGAGTTCAAGTCTCTTTCAATTTTTTAATTGAAATTTGCGTTTTAATATTTTGTCTAAGCTCTTAACTGTTGTATAAATGTGTGCATTTTACAGAGCAATTTCGTCTTGTCAGTGTAATTAATTAAATTTTTTTCTAACAAAGGTTGAAGTCTGCTTAATACTTTCACATGCTGTACGGCTAAATGGAAGGTGGTTTAAAGGATGAACGAACTTACATAAAATAAAAACTAAATGCAACTCTTTACGTCAGGTTTATAGAAACTGCTCAAAATGGGGACCTGAGTTTACAATGCAAAGTTGAAAGCGGCGAATCAACGAATGTAATATCCTGTCCAAAATTCATAGTGTGTATTGAATAACTTCACATGCTGCCATTATTTGGTCAGTTAGGTGCTCTTTTGAGGTAACAGGTGATTCTTGCACCAGAGACCAGGAAAAGGAATCAATTGGGTTGAGGTCGGGGGAGCGCGCTGACCAAGTACAATAAATTTTACTCCCTCTGCCGACCTATCGGTCAGCATAAATCACAGTAGTATTATTGCAATGGCCAATAAGCTTCATGTTCTTATTAACGAATCACGCCATTCCTTCCTATTAGGATTTACGTATTAAAAATACGAAGGGAAAACGTAACTTGTACACGATAGTAACCGAACCAGTGATCCTTTGGACCCCAGAACTGGATGTTACGGATTAGGCCACCAGAACAGTTACAGAAACACCACTAGAGTAAACTACATGATGCAAGAAGGCAGTTAATCGATGTTCAGTGTCGCACTCGCAGGTGATTAGTTCGAGATTTGAGAGATCTTTGAGGCATTGAATCTTGAGTATTCCCAATAACGAGCTACCAATAATCGATATTTCTATACTCATGAAACGGTTTTGAAGACATTCTAATCCAAAAAAAATTCACCCACCTTGTTTAAACACCAACTTATCAGCATCTGAAGCTAATTAGGTTTAACACAAATAACTGTGTTATATTTAGCCGCACACCATACACTGCCTAACTCGCTTATATTAGTCACGTCTACAATCCCTTAAATTATTTCGGTGTAGTTCATTAACATCCTGTATATATAGGTATTAATAAGATCAGCATTTGTTGTTAGTATGCTTATGGTTTCTTATTTACATAAAACGTATTAAGGAGAAGTGGACTTCAAAGCCATAGACAAAACGTCGAAGCTGCTGGAATTTAATGCCCATTTTCGTGTTCAATCGACCTTTTATTTCTGAGTTGTGCTGCTTACAGCAAGACATGCTCGCAGGTACACAAACAACTTTATTAGAACTCTTTTGTAGCCCTCAAAACATATTTTTTTCTGATGAAATCTCAAAATCTCATTGTTTAGTGGGACAGTACCTAGAGTACCTACCATATCTACCGATCATATACTTATATGCGACAGAGATATTTAAAATTTAGAAGTAACGAGAAAATATCGAAAATTTATCTCAAGATATGAATTTGGGTCGATAGAAATGGGTACTGTGGTAAAGAGTAGTTTACTAAAAAGCATATTTTTTGTAGAAGCCAATAATTGTCTAATTAAAAAATAAGACAGCTCTAGTAGCTAAATATCATCTACAAATAATTATGTATTTATCAAGTATTTCGGTAGGCACACATTTCAGTGCTCTATTCCAAAGGTTTGTTAAGCAAAGGCGAAGTTAAACTTACCAGGTCACTTGCTTTTAAGGGATACCTCTGAAATTCTCTGGCAAAAGACAAACGCCACATTCTCTTTTTGCGTATTGCAGTATTCGTCTCTAAGCATTGAAAACTTTATGACACACTCCAAAGCTCACACAAAGCAAACGTTTTCCTGGTTTATACTGATTGCAATAAAACTAGTTACTGCATATAAACAAGAAAGGTACAGTCAGAATGGAAAGCATAAAGCATTACTTTAAAAAGTAGCAACCAAGAATGCACCGGGCATGGTATCTGCAAAGAGGAAATTATAAACATGCTTAGCATTTGACAGTAATTCGTATTTTGTTTTTAACAGTAGTAATTTTCTTGCCGTCTACCTTCAGGGGCTAGATTGCAAAGTTTTGTATAATACCTGTAGACGCATGGGAGTGTTACTTCCCCGTCATTTTAGAATTACATACAGTCGAAATCCATATACCTTAATTATTTTTACGTTTTTCGGAATTATGAGATTTCTTTTGGTATCGAAGATTGTCCATTTAGCTTGTCCATTATTTAGCTAATTTTTTCGCTTATATATTTTCTCGTTAATACGTCATGTGTTTTCTGGTCTCCATGTATGAAATATGTATATTACTTCACTTACTTGCTATGTAAAGGTACTTAGGTACCTGTTAGGTAAGATAACAATATTTTCGGAACCACCTACGACTAGCACGAAACGCATCCCAAGAAGCAATCATGAACCAATGAGGGATATTATATTCCATGCGAATGCCCTGATACAAAAAAAAGATCGTTATATAAATTAACTATCGTCGTCACCATTATTAAGTATTATCAGAATTATTAGCTTAACAGTACTCCACCTATAAGAGCGTAGTAATTGATTGGGATGATCTAACCAGGGTTAGGATTACTACGGAAGGGATTCGGCACCGAAACCTGTGGTTTATTGCACCTAAGCCCCACGTGGGGCATTCCCGGAAGGAAAGATGAGGCGAGAAGGTGGACGACCTAAGGAGTCCCGACACCTCCGAGACACCCACCGACACCTCTACCCTGAAAAATATCACCAGATGAAAGATGACGTGTAATGATAATAGAGATGAAAAGAGGTATGTAATTAAAGTGCCCAGCATTCGCCTGGCAACCAGGAAACCCCCCTAAAAACCCATGCGTCAGGTAGGTTGGCCAAGGGAACCCAACTCGGGTCTCCAGAATGCGGGTCACAGACGAAACTCCCTGAGCGATCCCGCTCAGTTGAACTAAGCAACTTTCAGTCCAGTGGCAAGAACTTTAACGTAAATTGGGTGAGATGAGGACGGACCTATACTTTTCAATTCCAAATTAAACCACCTCATTTATTTACGAGTCGCTTCCATTTTTATTCTTTCTTCACCCAGATATGGTACTAGAAATGGTATACTTTGAGACTTTACACAAATATTGCAACAACTTTTTCCACAATTCATAGCATAGCTTTTCAATTTTTTCAATGACATTCCTGAGTGGCATTGCACAAAACTAAACTCTACCAATAAACATTAGAAATATATTTAAAGAAAAAAAAAGATGGCTGAGAAAGTAGAAAATATCATAGAAAATGTCGGATAAGTTATCAATCAAAATTATTTTTTAGAATATTCATAAACTTTCCACAAATCCGTAATTTACTTAAAAAGTATTTCGAAAAGTGACCAGCACAGAAGAAATGAACGGCAATAAGGTCATACAACCCAAGAAAAGAACTGTAATATTATAGGATTCCCATAATGCATTTTTGAAAAGACGATAAACCGCGCTTTTGCGCTTTTTCCTTGAGAAAACTGGGATGTTTTATTAAACAGTGGGATAAAGTAAATGCAAATTCAGCGTGCTTGTGCCTATATTATAAATTACAATCACACTTAAAACAATTAGAAAAACAAAACTTCAAAGTAGGTAATTATCGTTCATGTTTACGATACATTAGAATATTTACCAGACTCATCAATCTGATGCAGGTTCTTTTGTTTAGATATTTGAATGTGGAAGTCCACAAAATACACAGTTGAAATGAACCCTTGCAGTGATTAAAGCGTTTACTATTTCAGTGTGAAGTCTGTATTTCTCATCTGTCCAAAACGCATTTATTAATGAAAAATACGTTCGACAGCTGCTTTTGATCCCGCCAGACCTCAGGAAAAATATAAAACGTATTTTAGATTTCTGGTTTTATATCCTATGTACTAAAATGAGCAATCGTTTCCTAGCATTTGTTTCTGAAACTTAATCCTTTCGTCCACTTCGCACTTTAACCTATTTTAACCATTTTTTTTTTCACACATGCAAGCTAATCACACAAATTCTCTTCATTAACACTGAAATCTGGTGACACGTTTTCATGGCTCATGAAAGATTCCTTCCCCATCAAGCTAATCCAACTCATGATCTGAGATACGGCGTACATCACTTTTAAATATATCCAATGTAAACATAAAATGTATCGTGTTTAACGCCCACTTTTACTACATGCGGCACCGCAGGTGGTAGCACCGGCGATACATAAGATGAAGGTGAAGCAGCGGTGGAACAAGATGGCGGGGGAAACCGGAGATTCCGGAGTAAACCCGCCCCAGTGCCGTCTTTTCCACCACATATCTAACTTTGCAGTTGTCTGGGATTGACCCCGGGCCGCCTTAGGTATATATATATCCAATTAAGGTATCATAAATATCTATTGCATACTTTTGAAACCCTTTAAGTTTTATGTGCCCTTTGTTTTTATAGTTCTTGTAAGTGATTTTCAATAACAGTGGTAAGGAATTCTTCAGACCTTCTATGATTCAACTTTTCTGTCAATTTGTTTACATCTTTATCCCGTTTGTTGTCAACACATTTACTATGAACAGTTTTCAACGGGCAGGCAAGGAAATGCAGGGATGTAATTGAAAGATAATTTTAAAGAACATTTTGAGACTGATAGAAAAACTGTTAAGCGAACAAAAAATAAGAATTTTATGCAATAAAAGTATCAATAATATTCTAATTAATGGAGAAGAGTTAGCTACCTTGTTATCCAAAAGTTTTTACTCTGTATTCGAGCATTCGCAAAATTTCTCGTGGTATAATAGAATAAATGTGTAAATTACAACAGTGCTTGTTATTTGCAAATTAAGATCAGCAGGTAAACATTCTATAATAACTTGCACAGCAGTGTTTATTACAGTGCAGACCACCCAACGCACAGTAAATTATTCGCAGTTTTTTCTTCCACTTTAGAGAACAAATTTTTCTTTCCAACGAGCTCATATTTGTGTTAGCTGCTGATATAGTAATTATCTTTTCAATTATCTTTTCTCTGCTTTAACACATTAGTTTCAACAGCTACATCTAGTAACTATAACCCTTTACTCTCACACCCTTTTCCGGAAGATAAATTTATCATCACAAACGACATTATCGTTTTCCCAAATTTTTGAGTTTATTAATTAGCACTGATATCAAGCGTGTCTTAGTTCTTCGTTCATCTAATTTTCCGCCAATTTTGCAATAAAATTTGTGAATGCTATCTTTCACTTTGAGAACATTTCGATTTATCCTTAAAAGATTTTCACAATGTGTTCTGCAGTCCATGGCCTTAAAGCTATGATTGTGCATAACAACATGATAAGCAAAGCTAACTTCTTGTAGTGTTTACACACTATTTTCAGTATTAGCAGTCAGATAGTTGCTTATGCTGGTGTTAGAAGCTTCATTGTGAAAACTTCCACCCCGCTCCTGCTCCAATATGGTTGACTACGTCTGACTGACATTATTTGTGAAATGCAAAACTTACCAGTGCATGTTGTATAATTTATACCATGAAGGAGAATTCCTTTCTAATAATATTGTTATATCTGCGATTAAGATTAGGTGTGATACAAACTATTGCAACACTGAGTAGCAAGTAATCTACAATTTAACAATGCTGAGATTTAACTGACATCGCGTCATATACTTATAATCGGAAACCGTAAGTATGCAACTCTTAAAACAGAAGCATGGAGAGAAAGCGAGCATCTTTACTAGATTTGCCAACCTCTTAATAAATCGTATTAAAATTTCATGAATTTGCTACCAGGAGTAATTTTTATACATATATTTTAATTTAACGGAAAAATTCCGTAAGTTTAATGCACCTAATGCATTTCTTTTAGTAAAGATAGTTACAAACGACATTTGAATGAATGTCTGAACACTGAAATATTACATATAAAAGAGAAAAAAGTAAAACTGGACAGCTCTGGTAGACCGGGATAGAAATATTATTGAAATTTAGAAGTTATTTTTGCTATAGTGATATAAATCTTGGTACTTGTACTCTACAAAGCTCACTTACTCGCTCTTGTAGGATTTCAACTAAATATGGCCTTTAATAATTTGACAAATTACTGTGACTTTGTGGGTTCGTGAAATGAAAAGTCCAATTACACCACTCAAAAATGTTCTTTATTTCCACCGACTTACAGTTAAACTCTTGCCAATTACACAGAATTACGTAATGCACACAATTACGATTCACCAGTTCGTCCGTTACAATTTCACTTGCACTCGTAATTACGTACAATCTTCCGATGCTCTCACACAGTCTTCTCGTCGTACACTAGCACTGCATTCTTACACCAAGAACTGACTGACTGACTCACTAACTCACTAACTCCTCTTGCACGACGTGTAGCTTATATAGGGTCCGCTTGCCGATCTGGGAGGTTCTCCATTAGATGAAATATCCCGTAAGTTCGAGAACACAGGTGGAACAGAAAGAGACGGCGCAGTGATGTTTTTTGTCCCAGCCATCCCTTCTTAACGCTATAAGACAAACGAGGGGGCGGGGCGAACACCGACCCGTCTGCTGCTTGCCCAGTCTACAGGGTGTTCCGACGCTCGGGTGACATTACTAAATATCTTAGGCTTATAGGAAAATCATTCCATCATTGCAAGCATCTTAACTTTGAAATTTAAAATTTGAAACTTCATATTTTAAACCTAAATTAAGACGTTGTATAGTTATAGTTCTCTATAGATAAAGCTTGTATTCGGAATCAATTTTTCTTTTAACGGGTTAAAAGTTACAAAATTATAAAATTTTCACATTTAAGATACACTGAATAAATCATTTGAATACTTCGTAAAACACATGGTGTTTTGAAGCATGAATGCAAGTGAAGCGATACTCAAAGGTAAAGGCTTTCTAATTGTAGAAGTGAAGCAGATAGAAGGGGTATTCAGATTTTATTTAGTTTTGAACACTGTGCCCAGTCGACTGAAACCATCATTATATAGAATAGAGATGTTTAAATTTACGTCGTCCAACGTTGTCATATCGGAAGATAAATGAAATGAGCCAAATGATGCCCAAATGAGCCCAGTTATCTTAGAACCCTCTATTCGAGCTTAGAGTTACCGGACATTCATCTTTCAGGACGAGAGAAAACACCGGAAAGTACCCTATCCAGATAACTAACTCTGAATGAGAGCCCAACTTGGGACATCGCTGCTAACGCGCTTCCATCCAGTGGAAATCGATTCGAGCATAACTTGAGCTAATCAGAGGCATCACAATATTTTGTCCACGTGGAGTAAGTCGCTCATTAATAACCGGTTCTGCTTTACTGCTGTCAACATCTTGGTTGTTATACCAGTCTAATTATAAAATGGACTGTAACACTGTTCTTGTCCAAATCTGGGACCAAGATGTTTGCTAAAGACTCTAAAGCACATAGAGGAATTTATCCCTGCAAAGACAGCTTTCTACGATCATTCATTTACTGTCAAGTGCATTCATTTGGTTCCTTGAATTGAAAGCGTGCCTCCTTTTAGAACGTAATTCTTTCACATCTTCGACGTTCTCAGGCACTTGAAGATCTGAAGAGTTTGCGACGAAGCTTTGCAGACAATGAATAGTTCGCAGTATTTCTGACCTATGTTGGAAGAATGCGCTTCATGCCATAGTATTGGCATTAGATATTCTACGTTGATTTAGCTCTTAAGGAATTTTCTAGAAGGAAAGGAATGTCTTTAAAGGAATCTCTCAGAGAAAATTCAAACAGAGCCACTGTGTTTGAGGATATAAGGTAGTAGCACAGCAATTTTAAAGTACGAGAGTACATATTACGTCACGTTTCAGAGAAGAATCATTTTTGTACGCAATGTACGAAATTTTCCAAACAATGTGTATTCCAATGAATCAGTCTGAATTTTAGAACTGCAGAAGGAACTATTTTTCACTTGAAAAAATGACAACAGATCAATCTAAGTATTTAGCTTCCCACTTCATTCATTATTCGTAAATTCTAACCCCTATAAAGAAGTTTATTTGCAGTGATGTCCATCAAAAACATGTAGTAGCTTCTACTGAGAGCTCTACCAAGTTTCTAGCATGTTTTATTAGTATTTCTCATACGTGTGGTCTGTCACATGTTTCAATACATCTTTTTGTTACCGTTTTTTTATTGTTTACATTTTTTACTGTTTGCTTTACTGAATTTTACACACACACACACACACACACACACACACACACACACACACACACATACACACGCCCGCACACACACATATAAACACCCATGCCCAAGGCGGCACTCAAACCCGCGACCCTCTACTCGGCGGACGCTAAAGTTATACATACTAATGACCACGGTTATGAGGGCCGGCAAGAATGATAGTGGTGATGAAATGGAAGGACAGGAAATTCGGGGGATGTAATTAACCTACCCAGCATTCACACACATACACTATACACATAAACACTTATGCACAGGGCGGGACTCCAGCCCGCGACCCTCCACGCCGCGGAACGCTAGAGACATACGCTTTAGCGACCACGGCTACCTTTCTAATCAGTGAAAAATCTGCCAGTAGATGCAGTGCAAAAATCGGTCAAAAAGGAAATTATGCTTCTATACAAATAGAGATGTCATATCCTACGTTAATCAAATAGTATGGCTATACTCAAAATGGACGTAATACCTCCACATGATAAAGAAGATGTTTATGCATATTTAAATTCTAGGATCAACTGAGGCAAGTAGGTTTAGTATTATAACAAAATAGCTCACACAATTTGAAACATATAAAGGAGGATTAAAATTGTAATGAAAGCAAACGATTGTGATTTCAACCGAGCCCATCTATTGTAAAGCAAATTTAAAACCTGCTGAGATCTAAATTTCAACATGTCTTGGTAGTTCGTTGTGCGTAATGAAGTGATGACAACGGTCCGCAGATCACATCCTCTCTTTAATGCTTTGAGCTTCAAGTAGCATACCTCTTCATAAAATATTTTATTTCCGCTAAAAATTAGTTATACTGGCTAAGATTTTAAGGCAACTGTGAAACAAAAAGGAATATTTGTGGTTTTCTGCGTGATACACACTATAAAGAAATAATCCCAGCACATGGATTATTCGAAAGCCCACGTGTGAAACCCATATCTGCTGCTTCAACACCAATACTTCCAGATAATTCTACTCAACTCGTAGTGCAAGAAGAGTACGACTACCTCCAAGATTCTTAAGCATCCATTAGGAGGAGGAGTTCTTGTGGCAATTGTTCTTAGGTTGGTCAACTTGGAGATTTGACGATTCTCATTTGTTATAACAGTTGTATTTAAAATGTGGAATAGTTTATTAAAAACGTAATATATTTTGTGATTTTAATCTGAAAATAAAGCCAGACTTCCACTATATTTTTAATTTACTTCCTCCAACGTTAACTCATATCGGACGGTGAATGGAATGGGTGAAATGATGCTCAAATGAGCCCAGGGTCCATAGAGCTTTAGAGTTACCCTACATTTGTCTTTCGTAATAAGGGGAAACCCCGGGAAAACCTTATCCAGGTAACTCACCTTGACCGAGATCGAATTCGGAACCTCCTGAACGTGAGGCAGACACGCTGCCATCTACGCTACCGAAGCGGGCAGACTTCCACTAATGTTGTCTTTTCCTGATATGTCTCAAACCTGTTGTGAATTGTGACGCATAATCCAGGTGTCTAAGTTGTCTTGGAGAAGCTTTCCCTGGGTTTTGGTGAAATACAAAAGTCAACGGTTTGTGATTTGTAAACACAGTGAGTGAGCAACCTTCAACCATGTATCGGAAATGTTTGATGGATGCATAAATCGCCAACAATTCTTGGTCATAAGTGTTGTATCTCTTCTCATTTTCTGTGAATTTTCGAAGAAAGAAGGCAAGTGATTTTATTTTTTTAATTTAATACTTGTTCTAGCGATGCTCCTATGGCTACTGCAGATGCATCAACATGCAGTAGCAGTGGGCATTTTAATTCCGGGTGGGAAAGAAGGGTTGCATTTACATTCCTGCTTTGCAAGCTTCATACGCTTCAATTCTTCTTCTGGGGTCCACACGATTTGGTGATCATCACCATGAACAGACTTGAGTGCTTCTTGTAATATCACCTGAGACCAAGCAGTTTTATGGATAAATCGTCGGTAGTAGTTGATTGAACCTATGAAGCAGCGCAACATCCAATAAGTCCTGGGTAACTCCGCTTCTATGAGAGTTTCTACACACCCTGGAAGTGGAACTGTTCCATGGTTTGAAAGTCGGAACCTAAAATGTCCATGGCGGGTTCTACAAATATGCATTTTGCAAGGCTGATTGAGATACCATTGTCTCGAAGTTTAGAAAAAATTACCCTTAAGTGTTCTTCTGCTGAGGTTGAAGCAACAAGAGCGTCGTCAAGGTAGACAAATGCAAATGGCAGATCACCTAAAACTTCATCCATAAAACGTTGGAACGTTTGTGCTGTATTTCTTAATACGAAGGTCATTATTGTAAATTAAAATAACTCATAGGGAGTTATTATAACAGCTTGTTCTATGTCTTGTGGTGCTACTGGAATTTGATTGTATGCACGCACTATATCCAACTTGGAAAATTATTTTTACCAGCTAATGAATGTGTGAAATCATGAAGATGGGATAGGGTATACATGTCTGGTTTAGAAACTACATTTAAGTTTCGATAATCTCCACATGGCTTCCAACTGCCGTCCTTTTTGGTGAGATGAAGAGGGCTTGACCAACTGAATTTCCATGGTCTGCAAATGCCTAGATTCATCATCTGAATTCTTCTTTTGCGGCTTGCAGCTTTTCTGGAGCAAACCGACGAGAACGGCATAGAACTGGGGGTCTATTGGTTTCAATGACATGGGTTATCTTATTTGTTAGATGCTCCTTTGGAAATACGGGTGGCCGTGTTATTTCTGGAAACTCTTGAAGCATCTCCGTAAACTCATTTATATTATTAACACAGTGAACTGATATTTCAGTCTTGGTGTGAGCAACACAGTTAGCTACAGATAAATGTGTATCACCATATATTAGCCACTTTTGCCGGAGATCAATTAGAATATTCTAATATTTCAGTAGGTCTGCTCCTGTGATAGGATGCTGCGTCTAATACGTAGGTTGAGATTTAGTAATCGTTCTCCGTATCTAGCCAGTGAAGAACCATTTGCAGTGAAAGGTGTGAATTCTTTAGGACCATTCTTATCTTCAGGAGTTGCTGATAAAACCGATATCTCAGCTCCTTAATCTATTTGTTGTTTTATCTGTTATAAATAGACGAGCTGAATTCCCGCTTTCCCATACCGCCATCTGTGATTGGGTTACTAGTTTTTTTGGAAGGTACGTACATGGGGTATGAGATTGTTTGGCATTGTCTCCGAATTTAGGATGCTACCAGCACTAAGTAGTATTGGAAGGGGTTGAGGATCTACTTTTGTTATGCTTATTATTCCGTCAACTGTGACTTAATGATCGCCCGCGTTGATAGGAAGACTCTAATCTTTTCAAGAGTGAATTAATATCTTCCAGATTGTTATGTATTGTTATATATAAAATAAAGAATGAAGAAAGTAAAACAAAATTTAAAAAAAAAAAAAAGCAGCTTCGGAATTCTAAACCATTAGACCAATTTAGCGTTTGCTGAGGTTTCTACGATGAAACATTCCTCCGTAATTCCTTTAAATCTGCGCCAGCCATTAGTTCTCAAGGTTTCTAGAGTTTCTTTACATTCTTTACATCCTTTGAAACTGATATCCGGCTTAGCGGGTCCCGGATTAACGGGCTGATATCTGCGTGCTGATATCTATACCTATGGCTTTCTCAAGAAGTTACGTCTAAATATAAGCAGATTCAACAATAGGGAATTTCTACTATTTAGTACGTAGTTATGAAGATTATAAACTACTAAAACTCATAAAAATTAAGAATGCATTGATGTCATGAAATGGTACTTTTGGTTTAATATTTTCGTCTCACAATTTTGACAGAGAATTTATTACGCTTAAAGCTTAAATCCTAGTATTTTTGATATTTCAAAACGCACTAAGCTAAGACTAAGAAGTTTATGGAATTTATTACTTGAAAACATTCACTTCAAGCTTTGTATCATACATTTAAAATATGTAATATCAACAGTTCTCAAAAATGTGGAGAAACATTCTTGAAATCTATGTTGAAACTGTGGCACTGTGACAAAAGCCTTGAAGTGGAGACATAAATATAAAACTTTTCTTATTTACATGCGAAAAAAAGTTCTCTTAATATGCAAAATTGATATTAATGGCGAATATAACTGGTTTACATAAATAGACAAATATATCATAATCAGTCATATTCATCTACCTGGTTTAGTTTTAAAGACACAGTAAACTTGGAAAACTTTTCTGTCACAAAGGGGTGATGTTACTTGTAAAAGATGTTTGAATCTACATTTTGGATGAGTGAAATTAGCATTAATTAGCTCATAGAGCCTAGGGTTAAAAGAACTTTTAAGTTATCCTAGATTAATCGTTTAAAGGTAAGGGAAAATTTTGGAAAAGACATATATCGGATCGAGATTCCAACTCAAGCCCACCGAATTTCTAAGTAGTCTCTCTACCCATTATACTGCGTAATCGATTCTTCCCTGGTACAGTAAATATGCCATTATTTCTTTTCGCACTTAGAAAGCACGTAAAGTTAAGGGTAGGTAGGATAAACCAAGATGTGCCTGCATTGCAGCATCACTTCCATACCAACGGTCTTAATGCGTTCGAACAGCTTTTCACATACCACTCGGTTAGAGTATTACATTCAAAGCTAATCTCATATAGATACAAAGGCAGAAATTTAATATACAGCTAGTCTTGGGCCAAATTAGACCGTCTGGGCAGTGGTCTTGGATTGGACGACAGATGCTGCCCGCATCTTCCAAATTACGATTAAACAGCAAGGAAGTCATGGTAAACGCAAATTAATTTCTCAAAATAAAATTATTAATGGCGTTCTTGATTACAACAGGAGGGAAGCTATTGAAACTACAAAAAAGTGACACGGATTAGTGTGTTAAGTTGAAGAAACAATCACAAGATAACGGTAGTTGAAAGAAGAAACACATATGGTAGAGCTGCTGCTAGAAAAAAAGAATAAAACGAGAAAACCACAGACATTTTAATCTTTAACAGTGATGCTAATTAGTTACGTTAAATCAAACACATATTCCCATTGTCTGCGTTAAAGTGAATGATGATACATTTGTTAGCTTTTGAAAAACACTTTTCATAAAATATTAAGACTTCAGAGGTTCATATTATCGTAATTTTAGGGTTACTGCCACGATAATTCTTAGTAATTTAGCATCAGAAAAACAAAGAGATGCAAAACGTATCATGACATAACATTATATCAGTTTTCTGTCATTATATGAAATTGAATTACTAAAATGGTGCCTAACTTGGGTCCCCCAATTTCGTAATATCAAATATTACTTCATATAGACTTTGGGGTTTTCCGCAAACTGTTCTTGCGACTGGCAATACCAGAAAAGATGGTTCCTATGGAGCTTCGAGACATTTTTGTGTCTGCTTAAAGCTAAAAAGCGAACTATACCAGGTGGAAGGGGCAGAGATTTCATCCTCTTAGAACATGGTTTAATATAGTACACACATAGATAGAAATTGAAATTATATTTTAATATTTGAACATCTGTTGGAATTTTCACAGAACTGATTGTACATTATAGTGTCATTGTAATTGAAATAGGAAAATACGAAGAAAAGCAAGCTGGCGGGATGGCTCACGCGTTTTCGTCTGTGGCCCGCATTTGGGAGGTTCGGGTTCGATTCCCTTGGCCTACTTAACTGACCCATGGGTTTTTCCGAGGATTTCCCGGATCGCCAGGCGAATTCTGGGTAGGTTAATTACATCCCCCGAATTTCCTCTACCTTCACTTCATCTCCATTGTCACTTCTCATCATCTCTCCTCTGGTGATCTCTTTCAGTGTAGAAGTGTGGGTAGGGCGGTTGCCGGTCTCCAAACCGGCTGCTGGGACCACTTCCGAACCACAGTAGGGGGGAACGTCCGTTGTCTTGGCCTAGCGGGGTAGGTTCCATCTAAGTAAAATGTAGAGACCGTGCCCTCTGCACTGTCATGTCGCCTTGGGACGGCCGCCCTCTGTTACCTCTCGCCTTATCCTTCCTCCTGGGGATGCCCGGATGCCCCACTTGGGGGCATAGGTGCAATAGACTAAGACTGGTCGCATTGCCAAATCCTCTCCATAGTAATCCTAATCCTAATGCAACAGGTACCATTAAAGTACATTTCCATTTTCCTGTCAAACTCTTCATTTCGTCGTAATTCAGCATTTTTGTTTTGTGATTATTCCAATTTATTTTGAAATGAAGATATTTTATCCGCGGCTAAATTATTGACCGTGCACATGGCTCACATAGCTACATATCTCACTCATTTGCACTCCGGCCTTCACATCTCCGAGACGACAGTTTGTGCATGTTCGCCGCGAGGGTCGCCGCTACCTAAGTATAGAATACCTGAGTTTACTTGTACAGAGCTGGCCTTTCGATAGCTCAAACAGGTTGGTCTTTTCTTTCACTGTTTAATCGCCTTTAAACCTACGGTAACTGTGACTTCAATATGGTACCAGTCTAAAAAGCGTTCACGCTACAACAGAAAATCGACCGTGGTTATAAATCTCGTTGCTAACATTTACAGAGTTTTTATTTTATTTTATTTTAAAATTGAAATCAGTTTATTTGTAATATAATTTATTTTATTATCAAATAAAGTAATTTACATTGCCTCATTGTACTCCCTTTAAACTGCTAGATAGAATTTCAATTTCACTTTTAGGACGAAGACTCTGTGTGCTTTTAGAGGTAAAAGCATACAAAGACACTTTTGAAGACAAAGAATGAAACTGACAACTTACAATAGTATAGAAGAATTGCTACAGATCCCGAGAGGCTCCATGCTATTTCAACGGAACAGCTCCACGTGTTCCAGTTATGGGGATACCACATGAGAGTTTGAGAAAGTGTTATATCATAACTTGTACGTACGCTGAGAGAACCCATCGATGATAACAGAAATTCATTCATCTTGATGCTGACGTATCTGATTTATCGCTTTCTTCTTTACATTGAGGCATAGACTATGCAAACTGGGAGATATGGTGCTTAGAATAATACCGGATGGAAAGGAAAACACGTGCAAATGACGCGATTATATCCAATTAAAAGCAAAATTCTACTACAATTTTGGCTAGCACAGAAACATTCCTCTGAATTTTTTATAGGTACTCAGTGAACTAAATGTTTGGAAAACTGCTCATAGCTGAAGACGTGGTACTAGTCAAAAAAGGGCAAGCGTCTACTAAAATTTAGCCAACACTGAAACATCTTTCTGTATTTTTGCCATTAATCTGAAACCAACAATTTTGGAAAGATGTATTTTGGTTTTAAAAAGTTACCAACAGCAGTTATTATAGATATGATATGTAATATTGAAGTGAAACTCTTGCAATTTTAAGTTCTTCTCTGGTGCTATTCGTACAAACCTGAATTTCATGCAGCAGGGATCTAGAGCAGAAGTGTACTTTTTTCTTCACACCAAGCGAGGTAGCGCCCCGGTAACGTGTGCGATTCGCATTGGGTAAGTCGTGCGTTCTATCCCCTGTGACGGTGCACTCTGACTTGGGCTATTCGTGATATGCCCTGGCCATTTAGGTGAATCCTGGATGTTCAAGATCTAACCACGATTTTCTTTCCATCATTTCCACTTTCTTATCACCTTTCTTTTATGATTTTAGGCTCGCGGTGTTTATCGGAGGTCGGGGAGATGGCGCGGAGGCCTGTGTATTGTAAATGCTGTACTCGCCGTTTGTTGTTCGGTATCCTCACGTGAGGGGACGCTAGTCGACACCGAACCTGGAGAGTTGACGGCTGCGCGGCGGGTCCTGGCGCCGGGATGAAAGAATTTCAACATTTTATAGGGACTTCCGCGCGTCTCTTAGACCTGTCTTCCTATGACATGTGGCTTCCTACGGTTCTCTTAATTCAATCCTTCCTCGTGGGGTGTGTAAACCATAATAGATCTGTGTGGAGGTTGCAGCAAACGAAGTTGTCCTCTTTAGAGGTCCACCCTTTCCTCTTTTACCTTTTTTCGTCATTCTTGCAAAATTAAAATTTTGAAAGTGACGAACGCCTTATTAATTTATTTAATATTCATGTTACTAAACCCTTACTGGCACTGCGATATGTTGGCCTCCTGTTTCTTTAAAATGGTTGATGATAGCTTGTCAACGATTACGTCCATTATGACGCCCTTAAACTTAAGCTGTCATCTCATTTCGGTGGTGCAGTGGGCCTCTATTTTGTCTCTTTGTTGTAGTCAACGTACGAGTATAACATTATTGAACTCCTTTTTGTTTTGTTTGTACTCTTAGCTAAAATCACGACTTAGTTCCTAACTGCCCTGCTAGCAACTGTAAGCTTAGGATGAAATGTTGTCTAACGCTTTCTTGCATAAGGATACTTTACGTACATCCCAATAGAAAAAAACAGCAGATTTTCTAAAGTATACGCAACCACATGAAATAGCTTTTCACCAAGACGCTACATATTAAGTTCCGCCCCATGCAACTGCCAGAACTACACTGGAAACTTACGCACCGTTAACTATCTGTATAGGGCCGCTGCTCAGTCTTCTATTATGTGTTTCAAATGGGAAGAGTTCTCGTCTGTAGCGAATCAGATGCGTCAGAGCCGTCAGCGTTGCTACCTCGTTATCCCAACTCTTTTAATATTCCTTCTCTCTTGTACACTTGTGAGTGTTCTTGGCGCTAACGCAAACTGAATTTTCCAAAGCTTTATAATAATGCAGTTGTTGAAATCACAATTGCAACGCGGATATTCGTATATTACACAAATGATTTAAATATTTAGTTTAAAATTAATTATAGTTTATGAATTACTTAGTTTTCTAAACCAATAAAAATACCACCGGTGCATCCGTATAGCTGTGAATGTTACTTAATTTAAGAGATAATTCGTCATTGTCATTGTCTTCATCGTCTGAGTACTGAAAATTTATAATGATAGTTTCCAAAGTTTCATTACGTGCTATTTCTTTCAAAAAGACGTCTTCTTGAAGTTTATCTGATGTCTCACGCAGTTTTGCCAGTCTTGTTCTGTTCCTTGTTAATTTCTTCATGAATAAGTCGTTCAACGTCAGTCAGTTTAAAAATATTATTTCTATTTGCAACATAATTTGAGCCCAATTTAACTCAATTGGATTGTTCTGGCAGTAGTAAGGGGGAAGGTGGATCGTATCTCATTGATACAGCTGATACACTTTTTCATGGAAGAGCACTACATGACAAAGCGAGAAAGCGTATCGGGAAATATTCGCAACACAGAGAGGTTTACCTCAGCTTATCGCACATACACGGCGAGTCCAGTGTATGTATACTCTGTTCAGATATAATCATGTCTTCTGGACAGCACTGTGTCATACATCGGCAGGGGCGAGATAACATATTGTGACTTTGTGGGTTCGTAGAAGTTGCATATATTCCAAATGTTCTTTATTTCCGTAGAAATACACTGTTCAATTCTCACGAAACAACATTAGGTCACATACACTACACAATCTACTAAGGTCGATGACAGTTACAAACAGCTTCTGATTACATCAGTTTACAACATCAGCTCAGCTGTTTACTGCTTACCACTCCCTTGGCAAGTCGTCACCTTCTTAAATACCTCATTGATAATTTCGAGAGATTTCTGGAACAAATAAGAAAGCAACTATTCTCTGTCAATCCAAATATCACTAGAACCTTCCAAACGTGAAACCCTATCTGTGCCGGCAAGTCCTTTATCTCAGCTATCTTTATTTGCCTGCTCTTTGTCTACACTAGCCGCGCTATCAAAGATAACGGGTTCGCGACAGTATCATATAGACACACGCAGCTTCCGATCGCTCTATTTGTGTTTCATAACTTACGTACATCAACTTACTAATATTTCACTCTTCTAATCGACCAGATAAGACAAGATAAGAGACGATCACAGCGTTGGTCACCTGAAGGTCGATACGCCTAAACGCTCCGTCGAGTAATAACTGAATAGTACTGCTTTGAACTCTCTAGAGTAAATAGAGAGCACGAACCATTCATAAACAAAGATATAATGTGACCAGACATGTTTCGCCAGACCAGCAGGAAGTGTATTGTTTCCTCTCATCGAATTTAACAAACACCTTGGCTTATTCAAAGTACATATTTGTTACACCACGTTATGTCAAATGTTTACGTTTCAGTGCTGAGTAATTTCAAATATACATTCACGCACATACGCCAACCAATAATGATGTTCATTACAGTGCTTACGTCGCAATGCATTGTTATAATATAATGGTATCTACTTTATATATTTGTATTAGGAAAACTATTTGAGCTAAAAATATGGGTTTTTACGGTTATGTTAAATACATTACTCTCTCCTTCCACATGGGTTAGTTTTCGCAAAATCTGACATTTTGTATTAGTGCGAATAGTATTTATTTGAGATTGATCAGTTTGCCGCTCGTCACACACCACATAGGGGGAGTGCCATACGACAACACCGCAATACTTCGATTGGTTGCTCATCTAGAAGCGCTCAAGAACAAACTTCATCCCATTTGAAACACATAATAGTCTATGTTTAGACCTACGCCATAATGTCCTATTCAAACAAATTCTATTACGGGTATTCTAATCGTAACTTAGGTGCCACCTTACGCATTACACTCACATTTATTGTTTCATAAATATTAAAGAATAGAAATGATGTTTTCCCAACCATCAATCTGTTAAAGTGAACCATCTGAGTAAGTAATATTTTCATTGCCATTTTAGGTATCTTTAGAATACTCTAACACTCCTGGCTATACTCTGCTTTTTTTCAAACAGTATAGGGGTATTTTAACAAAAACGTTTATTCCACTCTTTTCTGAAAAAATCAGTAATAAAATCAATAACTTTCTAATAAAAACTAGACATTAATGTTATTCTTACGAGTTGAAGTTTGAACTGTAATCACTTTGGATATTCTCTCACACATTCAAATTGAAAGAGTAGAAGCAATGGTGTTTGATAAGTGATTGATGCTAGAACGCTTGTGTGATAAGCACGCAAGTTTCATGCTCAGCCACAAATGGCAAATGTACTGCCGGTTTGTAATTAACGTACACGGGAGAACGGCATTGTGTTATGGTGATTGTGAAGGAGCAGTTCATCTGAATGTAGGACTGCAAAATAAAGCATATTCCTGGAAACCCTAGCTAGACGATCGTTTCCCGGAAACTAGGAATGAAAGTCTATTAAAACAGATGCAGAACAAGGATTAATTAACTGGCTGCACATCAAGACCGAGGTAAAATTTGGAAAACAAAAACATCAGTTTAGCACTCTAATTTATAAAACGGAAAAGTATTTCTAATTCTAGACTTTGACCAATAAAACAGAAAATTTGTAAACAGAAATTTCGCTGCATTTACACCTATAAAATGTGCAACTAAATGAATGAGAAAGTAAATAAATAAATATATTGAATGTATGGAAATTTACATAGTTTACTTAAAACTTATATAATTTAAGGGGATTTTGAAGCTGAGTGCTGAAGCAGAGTTAAGACACTAAGAACTATAAATGCAAAATGTACAAAAATGACACTCTTTGCCAGATAACCATTATTACTTGGGTTCGAAGCTTCATACTCTCTACTTTTTCCTTTTATTTTATTTATTTTTTGAAATTTACGTCCTCCAACGTTAACTCATATCGGACGATGAATGGAATGGGTGAAATGATGCTCAAGGGAGCCCAGGGTCCATGGAGCTTAGAGTTACCCGACATTGGTCTCTTAGGATAAGGGAAAACCCTGGAGAAAACCTTATCTGGGTAACTCGCCCTGACCGAGATTCGAACTCTGGACCTCTTGAACGTAAGGCAGACACGCTTCCATCTACGCTACCAAGGCGGGCTTCTTCCTTTTAGATTTTATAAGGTACAAGATAGGCATTTATTAACGTTTCTTTAGTGAAACATGAAAAATCCTACCTTTGGAGATTAAACTGTGTATTCGGTATTTGGAATTGCTCAACTTATAAACTGCCCTCCCCTTTTACATAGTTGTCTGGAATTGTTTCATCTTCATTTTCTCATGAGATTTTATAGTAGACTTGAAATGTTTATTAAATGAAGCACAACGCCATTTTGGCACTCAAAACATTGCAAGTTCTTAAACATGTGTGAATGAATGAACACTCGCCGGTAAAATGTTTTCCACGGAGTACTACGCAAATATTTTGATTTCCCGAGAGTGAACACAGTGAAAATTTCGGTATCTATTACACAGTTATATTTCTAGTTTAAAAACAAGTGTAATGACATTCTATGACACCGGTTTATTTAACTGGAGAAAATTATTACTCCTATTAAATATCCAGTGGTTTGGGATATTAGGTGCGATAACATTAGTGTATGTATTTTTGAAAAGTGCAAAAAACTTAACTATTTTGAAAAAAATCAGCAATGTATAGAAGTAAATGAGGTTAAAACTTAGGGATTCGAATCCTGGTTACTATTCATAGGCATAGTTTGTATTGTAGAACTTTTATTTGTACTGAAGCTAACTGTAGGTTGTTCCAAAAGAAAAGAAATTAAATATTGCCTGTTTCAACTTTACCTGTCTGGCTAAAATAACAAATTTAGAAACAAGGATAATCGTATATTACTGTTACTTTCATTCAGTACTTTCAAATGAAATAACCATATGGGGAAATGCAACAGGTGTGATAGAATCTTCCGAATTCAAAAGAAAATCATACGCATAATACACATTCACGTTATAGAGATTCTTGCAGACCACTGTGTAACACATTACAAATTTTGACACAACTATGTCTATATATTTACAACCTGCTTTTATATATACATAATAATTATATCAGTTTTCTAAAAAAAATCAGCATCAACATAAACACAACACAAGAAGAAAAACAAAAATCAAATATCCAGCTCATAAGTCCACATTATATGAGAATTAAAATATATAACAAATTTCTACAAATATTTAGGGAAATCCAAAACCAAAATCTCTTCAAGAAGTCCATTAAAAGCTTACTTGCAAGTAACGGTACTATTCAATCGAGGAATTCATGGATGATCTGTGATCTCATTGTATAATTTTAGGAAATATGTATATTGTACACCCTTGATATTTATTCGCTTTACTATACTTATTAAATATTGTAGTCTTCGTTTTTAGTTTTTAATCTTAAACTTAAATCTTGACGAGTCACTAACTTATGAGTATTGCTCAACAATGTAAGTGTAATGCGACAAATAAAGTATTGTATTGTATTGCACCTCCTTGGTATCGCATGCCATTTAACTACATTTTACTACAAAAACCATACCTACAGTAAACAAGACAAGCAGGTAGAGATTAAAATCTTTTTATTTAAAATATCTCTATTGTAAAACTCTACAGTGGAATTTATATATTTAAAATGTTGACTGTATTCATACAACTTTATTGATGAGTAAATTTCTTATTCTGTTACGCTACTCCAGATTTAACAATATATATTTTTCGAAAATAAAATACGAAAGAGTAGCTATGGAATTTATAAAAATAATACACCACTTTTTTATTACACATGCGTAAAGAAACAGAACATATAACACAGGAATTAAAATAATTATGCTGTAACTCCTGTAAAAGTGATCTGAATTATACGATTCTGTCGTGCTCGTTCATTTGTCTGCGACAGTATCGTTCCCAGTCAAAAACATAATAAAATATAAACTCAAATGAACCAAAAATATATATCTATTACAGAATCAGCACTATTGGGTGTAACCCTTAATCTCCAAATAACAACACCAGAAGATACGTTGATCATCTTAGTTAGGAATGAAGTAATTGTAATTACTAGGTCTTTCTTACGCGTAAGTACTTCCTTTAATATATTTCTAGTAACTGTAATTCTTAGAATACAGATTTGGAAATCAGTTGTGCTTATGTACGTTTTTCACTGTAGAAAAAAGCTTAATCCAGTTCTGTCGTCAGCTGTTTGGAGTAATGGTCGCTGTTAACTCTATCTTCTTATTTTTATTAAATGATAAATATACATACAGGTCCTTGACATTGTCATAGGTTAAATCCAGGAACCCAAACCACTGGACGTTTCATTTTAACCTTATGGATGATAGCAAAAGTTAAGCAAAAGCTAAATGAGTAAGGGAGCCTTGTACAAGAGCTGCATCCCAGGCAAATATAGAGAGCTAAAGTTGTAGCGCGCTATCCTAAGGCAACATGACGTATCCGGAAATAGATGTAGGCAGAGGGTATGGGTGGGTTGTAGCGTAAATTCCTACCCCTTCTTCATCTCCCTTTCACTTACCCACCTAACATCAGCAACTGAACTGCTGTTCGGCTTTAAACCTTCCACCCCTTTCACGTGTAAACACTCCGCCTAGCTGCGCAGATATTTAGTTACCTCTGCCATAATATGTACTAATAAATGTAAGTATAACTAAATTAACGTACGTAAAATGTTTGGTATGTGTAAGCATATGCAGTAATATGTGATTAAATATAAAATTGCCTAAATATAAATTACTTTAATATGGTATTGTATAGTGCAATCATATGAACCTGAACCATTTCAAACCAGCATCTATACATGTTTGCACTCGTCTCACCATATTCTCTGAAGTTTTACGGAGAGTATCCTCGCCAATGTTACTTATTTCAGTTCGAATGGGTTCCTAGAGAACAGCAATTGTCCGTGGCCTATTCTTGTACACTCCGGTTTTTAGATACCCCACAAGAAAAAAAATTCAGTGAGGTTAGGTCAGAGGATCTGGGGAGCCACAGACCTTTTCAGATTATTCGATTATTAAAGAAACTGATTACAAGTTCCATGATGTCATTAGATGTATGGCACGTTGCTCCATCTTGCTGGAAATAACATTCTCTCGATTCGATATCATCCAGCTGCTCCACAAATGTCTTGAAGATACCCATGTAAACTTCAATGTCTACAGTTTTTTTCAAAGAAAATGGGGCCAGCTATCCATAGATGCTGGTGGAGGACACTTCCAGCATTTTCTCTGAGATGTAAATAGTATAATGTAATCTCTCAATTGTGTATTATATTCTCCCAAAGTTGCACGTGTGTCATACTATTGGATAGTTCTGGTTTATATGGATCACACTATAATATATACATACATTATGCAATAGATTAAGAAGTAGAGTAAACTTAGTGGATTGAGTAGATAGTTGTGCTGATTACCAATACATATTTCGTTGGTTTCCAGTATCAGCTATATTTTATTGTTTGAGAAATAGAGGGTATAGTCGTACTGCTCGAACCCCTGGATTTATCTTTGTTAATAGAAACTTCTCAGATAACGCATTGATTACTCCACGTGGATATAACATATATCTGTCATTTGTGATTCCTGCGCATTCCATTGGCTGAAGTGATGCGTTCATTGGTGCTTAGCACAGTTCCGGGAAGCGCGGCAGTTCCCCTCTAACTCTTACTCTCAGTGCGTTATCTGAGAGGTTTCTATTAACAAAGATAAAGTCCGGGTAACCGTTCGAGCAGCGGGACTATACCCTGGTTCTGTAATATTTAGAAATATTGAAGCAAAATCGTGTTTCTGTGGTTTATTTTCTTTGTTTATACATTTTATTACATTTAAAATTATAAGGAATGTAAAGTATTTTATGTTCCTAATAAATACTAAGTCTTAATATATGTCCCGGAATAGTAACCTATGTCACAGGATTTTATATTCAGATTTTACTTATTTATTTATTACCTCTGTGATCAAGACTATCGGAATGAGTATTAGAAACGTAGAAGACCTCTATCTTCTAATTATATTTTTGCAAATTAGCAAGTGTTGTGGTAAAAATAACTAGTTAATAGTCGTTGGTTCAAAACTACCCGCCACCAAACTGGATACTTAAGCTGAGATATTTAGATGTTCTGTTTTTATTGTGTTTAGTGCAACAGAGAGTTTGTACCACCTATGCCCTTGGTTCTATCTGTAGGGTCACTCTGCGCTTCGAATATGCTCTAATTACATTTCTATGTGCTTCCAGTACAACTTCTTTAACCTTCTCCGAATGCCCGCACGATGCGTTTAGCTAGCTCTGGTTCGATTTCCGGTTAAGAAGTTTCACCATTCACGTGGCTGACATTGTGGTAGGTAAACAATACTTCGGTTACTGCCTGCTCTTCAATGTAGATACTGTAATTACCTATAATATGACTTAATTAGTGTAGTGACGAAACACATTTAAATTACGTATATTTATCTCATGGTCCTGATAAGCAAAGGATTACCGCTGATAAAGCTAAGTTTTCCTATTAGTGTTGCTAACACAAATTCAGTAGCCGGTTTCAATGTTAAAATTGGTAATGAGATACATATTTGCACATAATTTCTTTGATCAAACTATCGAAATAGTAACAATAACGATTAATGTGTAATAGAAATCATAGAAAGCAACTACGAAATGTTCTGGTGAATTTATCCGTCTAGGTGGATTAGTTGGTTAGGCGCTGGCTTATGGCCGTCAAGGTCGTGGGTTCAAAACCTATTCACAATAATGGTTTTTAAGTGTGATAGCTCCGTGTCAGTAGATTTTTTGGCATGTAAAAGGATTCTTACGGCACACAATGGCGACACACCGGCTATGCTAATGTGATCCTAGCAATTGAACAGAGTTGTTCATAAACAAAATAGTTATTTGTTTATTTTGTGAGTTTTCACATGAAGAAGTTAACGAAATAATATAAAACTCGAACTCAGGAAATACTATGAGAAACAGACATACTCTATGGCATCTACTGCATAAAGTATGATTTCAATTAGTATAGCTCCAAAGATGTTTAATAGTAAATATATGCAATTTATAGTGATCCAATAAACTTCAGAGGGTCTTGCATGACAAAAATACAACTACGGTTATTCAATACATTCCCGAAGAGTTTGACTTTCAGATTTATTCCTAGTTTATGCACAAGTACTATTCGCTAAAATAGTCAAACCAAATTTTACGTAAGCTTTTGTTAGATTATTAATCCCGTGCTGTTTCAGCTTTTAAGGACCTGGGTCAACTAACCCGACTGCCGACCTCATGCTTATTTACCGCGGCAGAGGTGGACGATCTTCCAAATGATATGAGGAAGTGATGCAACCAGCATAATACATCACCCAGCCGAAATATTAAGTATTCCCTCCGCGATCGCTTTCTATCGCAGCTCCTCATTTTGTTCATGATTATTAAAAATCTGCATCCATATAGGTGGCATCGAACCTGGGCTCATTCAGTGACCGGTAAGCGGAATTACATGCTTCAGTCCACTGAACCAAGTCACAAAACCTCGTAAACCTCCATAAACTAATGGAATTTGTGCGTATCTCGCTTTTAGAATAGATTCTTGATGGTTTCAACTTGAAAAATTCAATGCCATGGCCGGGATTTGAACCACTGACCTCCTGGTTTCCGTCCAGTCGCTCTTACCCTTTGAGCCTCCATGGTCAACTTGCCGTCGTGACATTTAACTCTCCAATTGACTCATATACTTTCCCGGTAAACTACTAGGGGCTCTTGCATTCGAGATACACCGTTTGTGGCGATTTACTATTGTAAGTACTTGAGTCCCAGGCTTCACCATTAAACTCTTATTATTAAGTTAATTGGTGGAAATTAATCATTTCTTCACACTAGACGTATATCGGCTAAGGGAAAATATATGAGACAATTGAAGAATTTAATGTCATGACGGCAAGTTGGCCATAGAAGCTCAAAGGGTAAGAGTGACTGGACGGAAACCAGGATATCAGTCTTTAAATCCCAGCCATGGCATTGAATTTTTCAAGTTGACTATATCTATTCAAAACCTTAGCCGATATACGGCTAATGTGAAGAAATTATTAATTTCCACAAATTAAGGTTCTTGATGCTTGGTGTGTCCATTGATTTTTACTTTTTCGTTGTGAATTATAGGTACCGTTTGCAGCTGCCAATTGATGTTCTGTTATAGTAATGTTATTTTATAACTGGTCCGTGCTTAAAATGCAATATCTCAGTGCTTATAAGTTATGTGGCCATTAATATGTACTGTTGCTCTTAAAAAAATTGTATACAGCGTATAGCAAATTTATGACCCAAAAATCATTGATGCTGTTAAAAATCACCTTGCAGATATGAAAGTCGCATATAGCTTTTAAAAGAAATGCGAATGCCAGATACATTGCTTGTGCTGTAAATGACAGTGTACAGAGCAATATCTAGGTTAACGATTCCCCATTGCATGCGAAATACAGTAAAATAGTAAAAATACAATAAACTGAACACGATTTATGTGGATATTCTGAAAGAATGAGAGTTCGAAGATGCTCTTGAAAACACAAAGGTTTTATGTAGTACTTCCACATGTTCAAATTTGTAGCTACCGTCTTAAGTCAGCAATGCACAAAACCCTGTTCAAGAAGTCAAGTCAAAGCAGAGGCATAGTTTAGCTATCGAAGGTACTTTAATTTGAGGTTACAGATAACTGTTGCAAGTAGGGATTAACTATCATTCCTAGAGAGCGGGTGCTGCTTTGCTGAGCCACAAATTACAAGAAGCTCAAATTATAGCGACGTGTTTCGTGACCTCAGATTGAGGATCGGGCCTTGAAAATTCGTTAACAACACAGAGTTTTGCTTTTCAGACACGTAAATAATAGAAATGTATACTTCAATAAACGTAATGGGTAGACTACGACTAGAATATATGTATATCTGCAACATATTTAATGAATTTCTTGTAATGTAGCAGAGGAAGACAGCTTCGAGAGTTTTAATGTATTTCAGCCGAAAGCGAGGCCTGCAGCGCGTGTGACGTCAGGCAAGAGTCGTGGAGCATCAAGTTGCCTATATAAATGGCGCTGTGAGTACGGAATCTGAGAGTCATGTGTAGCACACTCGATGATAACAATGTAGCTGCCACGTACCAAATGGAACTGTTAAATTTACAATTTGACGATTTATTAAAGGACAATTTCTGTTTGTTATGAAATTAGCTAAGTCCAAACCCCGAAATACCTTGTCGCATCACAGTCCAACATGCAGTCTTTGATTACAAATTTCCCAGATATTACGTCCTGACATTGATAAACTAGTTGAAGAAAAACAAAACAGAAAGTATCGGAAAATGTCCACGTAATTCTGTTCTGAATGTGTCTCCTCTAATTTGCAGAGAAAATTACTTAATGTTTTATTTTATTTTATTTCCTTTATGACATTCCTGAACTTCAGATAAACTGCGAGTTGAAGTTTCGTATACTTTCTCATAGCACAGAGCCAAAATGTAACTGTAGCGCGTAGGCTTTCACAGCCGGAGTCGTTTACTATATAATGATTATCCGGGCTTGTAGGCCGTGGTCTAATGGAAAATCTTAAAAATCTACCAAAATGTAATTGTTTATAAACTGCGACCAATTGTGTAATTAAAGCAGTCAGCATTAATATTACACCCAATAAATAAAACACCCAATATATAAGTTTTACATATTATTAATACCCGACACGTTTCCTGTCGCGCAGAAATCAGCGCGGTGACGTCACCGCTAACCTGCCTTTAATTCGGAAGCATATTTGGCGGTTAGAACTGAAGGAGATGACGTCACACCGCCACTACCTGTCTTCCCCTGTAATATAGGAACAATAGAAGTACTTTATTAATCACATTTCCCTCATACCTACCAGCAACATCAATGACTTCATCTACGCTGACCCAAAGCTTCGGCAAAGATTTACTACATACAGTATGCTGAAAATTACTCAGCAAATAGATAAATAATTGCACAAAGTTGTTTCAGATAAAACTGTTTTACCAGAGTTCTTTGGATTATTTAGTTTATGAAAAGGGATATTATTAGGTAGAAATATTTCACATATATTTTTGAACTTGGATTGTTTATGGGTAAGTGACTGATGTAGCCGACAGTTCAATATCTGCTGCTTTCCGGCTAATATGGCTAAATGAATTCTGTTTTTAGATGTCATGGTGTCTACATATAAATTTTTGTTTATGGATACGTATTTTTGTGCTTCACAATATAAATTAAATTTTTTTCACATTTCCAGAAGTACAGACCGCGCCGTGGCCGAGTGGTTAGACCACTGGACTCTCACCAAAGATTCCCGTGTTGGATCCCAGGCGACAGCATGTGAGATTTGTGGTGGGCAAAGCGGCGTAGGGGCTGATTTCCTCCGGGTGCTCCGGTTTCCCCCACCGGTACTCCATCTTCATTTCATGTATAATGCGGTGCCGCATGTAGTAAACGCGGGCGTTAAATACTACAAAATATTCCCTGAAGGTTCTAAAGTCATACCTATTCTTCTATGTACTGCTTAATGTTAGACATATTCGTTCTTGTCAACATTTTTCGTCGTATTGCACTAAACTATACTTAAATTCAGGAAGATAGAATATAAACAGTAATGTCATTCTGCGTCACTTAGCCGTGACCAGTTCAAACGGAACCAATGCGAGGCTTTGCCATTGTGCACAGCAACGGATTTTACAGATAGCATTAAATTCACTGTTTATTCTGATACCCGGTAACGTATTTCCACTACGGACCAAAATTAGATCCGTACTCTAATTATCCCCTCTGTAGTTAGTTATCGTTTACTTGGAATAGTAACTGCTCAATGTCTCTGTTCATTATAACACACTGTATTATAGCGGTGGATGGCGTTCGGATGAGGTATGTGCAGATATTGGTCCTAACAAATTTTAGATAAATATGTTACCCAATGTTTCACATACATTATTTCCGCATTTTAATGTAATTCTGTGCATTATCTACATATATAAAATAACTCCACTGTAAATACTCTTCATATATTTGCTCATTTTAGAATTAGTAACCAGATAGAGCATTTGGGCTGGAAGGGACAGAAGGTAGATACGGTATGTGCTCCAAGGGGCTCAGGGCCGCGCCGTGGCTCAGTGGTTAGACCGCTTGGCTCTCACCAAGGTGGCCCAGGTTCGATCCCAGGCGACCGCAAAGTGAGATTTGTGGTGGACAACACGGCGCTGGGGTGGGTTTTCTCCGGGACCTCCGGTTTCCCCCACCATCTCATTCCACCGGTGCTCCATCTTCATCTCACTCCACCGGTGCTCCATCTTCATCTCATGTATCATTAGTGTCACCGCCTGCGGTGCCGTATGTAGTAAAAGCGGGCGTTAAACACTACACATTTATTTCCAAGGGGCTTAGTTCATATTTCTGTCACCACATGGTAGAACAGAAGGCCATTTTCAAGTTATCTTTCAAAGCAGTACACTACTAAGGCTCGTCTGGTTTAACTCGAAACATGACCTACTTAGTGCTACCCCTCCCTGTGACAAGGGAGGGGTGAAAAGTTTTGTAAACACATTGCCACTGCTATCCGCGACTGCCTAGTCTCCGTAAGACGACAGGTGCTACAACCAGAGCAGGGCTTGCTTATTTACAAACAGTGCCTTATATTGACAGTAAAATGTGGTAATGATGGAAATATGGTATTAAAACCGGTGTTGTACGAGATAATTAAGAGAAACAAAGATAAGTTCAAACTGTATACAATCGACACCATAGCTGAATTAAATGGACATACCTTACCTCCATGTCATTGTGATACGAATGTTATCGAGCTAATATGGACACAAATCAATGAAAGAGGTAGAAAATATGTACTGGGAAAAAGACGAATTAATTAATATGGACAATTTCATCATAAATTTAGAAGAAAGTGACTCTCCAAAAATTCCTAATGGACGGTATATCTATACTACCGACATCTACCAGTAGTCTTTAAAGTGCTGCTCTTGAAAGTATTGTCACGGCAACAGGCATAAAAGTTTCGGCACATATAAGAAAACAGTCGGCAGATAAAGTTTCAGATAACGAGCTTGCATAAGCAGATAAACATAGCGCTTGAGATAAAAGAGTTACCGAAACAAACAGACATAAATGGAAATTTCTGGTAATATCTTGATTATTTGGTTTCTTTATTCTTCCGGAAATATCTCAAATCTAGAATTAGGTATTTAAGCAAGTGACGGCTCGCAAAGTGAGTTAGTTGTGAAACAGTGTTGTGAAATGAGAGACAGCCAGCTGTGTAACGAGAGTTAGAGATGTAATCTGCTGTCACTGTTTGTTATTGTCATCGACCTTGAACTATTGTGTTGTATTGGTGATGTAACGTTGTTACGTGAGAATTGAACAGTGTATCTCTACGGCGAGAAAGGAGATTTTTAATTTCTGCAACTTGGCCTTTTAATTCTACGAACCCACAAAGTCACAACATTAAAGGGATAGCTACAATATAATCACGCGGAATCAATCGGAATATTGCATGGAAGTAGTGCGATATGGGATTATGCAGTCATAGGTTACCTACGCGGGCAATAACGCGTTCTCTCTCCTCTTCTCTCACTCTCTAATTCCCGTGTTTCAAGATAAACCAGACAAATGTACATGGAAGTTATGCGATGTGGGATTAGGCAGTCATGGGTTACCTACAATAGCGCGGGCAATAGTGTGCTATCTCTCTCTTTCGTTCCCGTGTTTCAAGATAAACCAGACGAACTGCAGTTGTGATTAAGGGGCAATTCCGAAAGCAATTAGGCGAAATACGGTGGAAGGGTAGGATTTAGTTCAAGTTATGATATGGGAAGATAGAACCACTACAAAAAAAAGATGCAATAATAGAAAAGGTGGAAGGTATTCAAGAAAGGAAAGAACAAGAAAAACATAAGTGTCGCGTAACTAGACAGAGTAAACGAAAAAAATAGATAGATAGTAAATGTGTGTAGTGTTTAACGCCCGCTTTTACTACATACGGCACCGCAGGTGATGACACTGATGATACATGAGATGAAGATTGAGCACCGGTGGAATGAGATGGCGGGGGAAACCGGAGATCCCGGAGAAAACCCACCCGGCGCCGTGTTGTCCACCACAATCTCACTTTGCGGTCGCCTGGAATCGAACCCGGGCCGCCTTGGTGAGAGCCAAGCGGTCTAACCACTGAGCCACGGCGCGGCCAGATAGATAGGATGAGAAAGGATAAGAGATGACTGAAAGTAGAGCAGGACAAATCAGACGACAGGACGAAGATGTAAGTTGTGACTGGGAGAACAGAATATCAGCAGGTAATAAAGGTATAATGATGTTTAGAACAAGGATAAATTTGCCATAAGCTAAAGCCATTTGAACCAATGGGACAAAGTTAAAGGGATAAATGGATAAATGATACACCTAAGTAAAAATAACAGAAGAAAGAAAACGTGACGGAGGTAAGTGAAAATAAAGAAATGGAGAGTTAAATAATTGACGTAAGAAAAATTGGAAAACGAACAAATGGATTAAAGGGAGCTTAAAAGCTCGTTAACTATGTCATTTTGTAAAGTCTATAGGTATGTATAAATAGCTATTCATAGAACATAAGAAGGAATCCAATCAAGGATAGCCCGAGATATATTTATGTTTAGTAGTCAATAAAGTTTCAATTTCATTATCAATTTCATTTTAGGTAATGATTAAAACACTCATTCACAATAACCTTGGTTTCTGTTCTGTGCACATGGAGTTGACATCACTGTTTGTTGGCGTCTTCCTGGACGCACCGTGCTGTGTGCCCAGGGTCTACAGTCTAACCACGACGCTGTGTTGCTTGGACCCATGTGTTCCCAAGGTCTCTCTTTTTCTATCTGTTATTATGGTGCTGAAATGATTGCCTTAGTAATTTAGTTAATGAGTTCCAGCTACCAACGGGTAATTCCTACTAGAATTAGGTATATATGCTCAATAAATGTAGTTACTGTCGCTTATCCCCGCTATGGAGTAACTAATATTATCTAACTAGTTATATTTTAATTCTTCTTTCACATTAGCTGTACGTAGGGCAAGGTTTGAAAAGATAGAGTAAGACTGAAAAATTCAATTCCATAACTGTGAACTGAACTACAAATCCCCCAATAACTTTGTAGCCATTATAATTTAATTGTTACAGCGTAGTTAATCTTTACTTTTTAGTCATCTATAAAGAAACGTGGAATTTATATTACCGTGGGTGAAATCAGAAGTTGTCCTCTCTCACACAATATTTTGTTAAATTCGTTTCGTTCGGTGGCCTCTTCATGTCATTTTGGTTTTGAAAAACATCGGGTGTTATCCAGAGAAGCGCTTACCTTTAAGGAAATTCTAACGTATGATCCTGATATTCACCAACAGATGTTAAAATCGTCGCTAACAAATGTAATGTAACAGTTGTTAGAACTTTAAAAAGGTGTTAAAATTCTTGCATTTCACCAACTTGTTTTTTTGAAAATGTTAACAAACACGTGTTAACGCCGAGAGACTTGTAAATATTACAGATATAGAAGGATATGGATGAATCGTATTATTTTCTGAACGTACTGCGATGCGCTTTTGTTTTTATTTTCATTTACACACAGATGAAATAATGGCGGGTGAACAAAATCAGAAGAGAAGCCATGGGACAAATTTCTCACCAATCGAGAAAGAACTGTTTTGGACACGAGTTTAATTCCAATGCAAATTTAACAACCAGAAGTACGAAGTAACTTCGCTAATATTACGTAAATATAAAACGAGGTGCGAAGAAGGCAGAAGTGACGAGTGACTTGAACGTTTCAAGACGGCAGGTGGACAGTGTATTATTCACATAATTCAGTGAATTATAAAATTGCAAAGTTATTAATCTTCTTCTCGAGTGGCGCTACAGCCCCTTCTGGGCCTTGGCCTCCTTCAGCAGGTGCCTCCATTCCTCTCTATCTTCAGCTCTCTTCCTCCACCCTCGTATTCCCAATATATGTTGTGTGTCTCTCTGTATGGCATCTTCCCATCTCATTCTCGGTCTTCCTACTGCTCTTGTGTTGTAGAATTTACCATTAAGGACTATTTTTGGTATTCTTCCTTCTTCCATTCTTATTATATGACCTGCCCATCTCATCCTCCTGATTTTAATATCCTGAACAATATTTATATCTTTATATATGCTGTACAATTCTTCATTCCATCTTATACGCCATTGCCCTCCTTCCTGTATTGGTCCATATATTTTCCTCAGAATCTTTCTTTCAAAAGTTTTTAGGGCATCTTCCAAATTCTGTGTCAATACCCATGTAAAGTTATTAATACTTGAAGAAAAAGCGAGATCGCCATATTCCTATTCGATGCATGTTCTAACCTCTCTAGTATTTCCTCAGTAACCTTCATAACAACCTGTTTCGAGCGTCTATATCTTCGTAGAAAACCTTCTTCTGATAGATCCTCAAAATCATTTCTCCTCATTGGTCGTTCTCTATTACGAAAGCCATTTAGAAGGTCTAAATGTATCAAATCGACATCAAAAGCTGCACGCCATTTTCACAATTCTTTACTTGCTAGCGACTTAAGAACAGAAATATGGCCTGTTAGTTTAACAAGGGACTTAACACGAGTGTTAAGCTAACACTTGTTGGTGAAATGTAATTTTTGTTATACCTATTGCTACATAGATTAACAGTCGTGATAAGTCTTAACATCCGTTGGTGAAATCGGACATAAGCTTACAAAACTGGACATAACATTCTTTTAGCATATTCATTGAGTTGACATTTAGCTAGGCTCTTTGCTTTTGTGTACACCGACAACTGATAAACTGTTTCCGTGTTTGAGTTTGTGTATGTGTGTGTGTGTGTGTGTGTGTAATACAACAAACTGAAGTGCGCCCGCCTCGGTAGCGTAGGTGTTAGTGTGTCTGCCCCACGTTCAAGAGGTCCCAAGTTCGAATCTCGGTCAGGGTGAGTTACCTAGATAAGTTTTTTCCGGGGTTTTCCCTTATCCTTCAAGACGAATGTGGGGTAACTGTAAGCTCCATGGACCCTGGACTCATTTGAGCATCATTTCATCCAATTTATTCAGCGTCCGATGTGACTTAGCCTTGGAGACCGTAAATTAAAGAAAAAAAGAACTGAATGACAGGAAAAATTAGCAGGAAGATTGAAGTGTGATAAACTATGAAAACTACTATCTGCTTCCATGGTTTCCACAGTAGAAAAAAAATTCTCTTAATGAAATATGCGTTAAATATAAAAGTGTTAAGTTCATTGTATCATTATTACATTCACCAAAGTATACACGTATCCAAGAAATGTTTTGTTTAATTATTAGAAATATAGCCGTACCAAAAGTGAAGATGGGTGTTTTTTATTTATAGGAATTTGTTTTCTTCCCCTCCCTTTGTCGTCAATGCTGACGTTAGGAGGCGCTTGGGTTCCCTCAGAGCGAGGGAGCCGAAGCATCTGACCGGAGAGATGAAATCAGGGTTGAGGGGTCGGCCCAACGTCTGAGATGAATGAATGATGGAGCAATTGGTGGAATAATGGTTGGGAAAACCGGAAGACCCGGAGGAAACTCCCCCAGCGCCATGTTATCCACCACAAATCCCACTTTGCGCTCGCCTGGGATCGAACCCGGGCCGCTTGTAGAAATTTGTGCAAACAAAATGCTAGTAAGAAGATACCGATGTGAATAGAATAAGCCTTCAGTCATTCATAACAAATGCAAAAGCGGCTCCTAATCCATTAGGAGCTGCGTTCGGTGTTTAACGGACTCCTGGCATGTCTGCGTGGGCGGACCAGCCGGCGTCAGCATGTAATATATGGAAACGTTAAGAGCCCCACCTGTTCCTATCCTGCATTGAGGACTTCGTAGCCGGGTATTCTCTCCGTTTCGCTGCTACCTTAAAGAGGTTTTCAGAAACATCTAATATGCGCTTAAGCTCCGAAATCCTTTCCCTCTTTCTGATAACCACAACATTGATATGAAGTAGTCCCGGATCTTTACTAGCACAGGTCATTACATAAGTGCGTGTTGACGCAGCCCCTGTGACCTAGGACACTGAGACGACATATAACCTGATATCAGAAAGACATTGACACAAACGAATAAATATAAATAAATGAGGTATACCAGAATAGACATATGCCATAATGCTAGCATATACTCCGGAGACCGCCTCAGTGACAAGGCCACTCTACGAAGGTCAGTAAACCTTGGCGACTTCCAGTCGGAAACCAACCCATTGTTAAAATCCCATGCGTGCTTCTGACAACAGGCTATAAGATTTTGCGTCTCTGGGTTAAGTCCGAAACTGGAAATTCTGAACACTGATCTCAAGTGGGGATAGTTAAGAGCCAATAGAAAATTCATATTTGTTTATGTGATTTTGCAAACTCCGAGAAATACCTAGAGTGGGGGTAATTCAAAGTGATGGCGGAAAGTAGGTTTTGGCTAGTAAGAACACTTTGGTCCTGAGTTCTACGTGAGACGGACGCGTATTCGGCGCCGCCTAAGAAGTATACTTCTGCGCCATGTACAGAGACAAAGTGCAATATTTAAAAATCTCTCCAGTGAGAATTAGCACAAAGAGTAAGGTATAGGGAAGACGATAAATATATCCAATTCGACTACGCAGTGCTACTGCCTCCGTGCTTCACATCACAATATTGACAGTGACGCTAAACACAGCAACCACACCGACGACGACTTTTCGGTGGCGAGCAAGGAGCCTAAGGATAACAATAAACTACTCTCTACCAGATTCGAGGTGTCATCATTCAACCCACAACCAGTCAGGACGTACCCACTCCTGAAGTACAGATAAGAGTGAGTGAGGAGTGAGTGAGTGAGTGTGTGGTGTTTTAGGGCCCGTCGACAACAAGGTCATTTGGGCCCGTACAGATAAGAGGTCTCATGCGGGAGCTACATGTCACCTCGAACCGATTACAATCTCCCTTTCCTTAACCTCCTCACGCCACCGATCCTTAATTGCGAGGCGTTGAGCACAAGGAAGAGCTCGACGTGGTTCGCTACGGACCGGCCGCCTCAGTGTGTATTGAGCTCTTCCGAAATTTAAGGAAAATAACTTTATATGATTTTATTTCAAAGTATAACTATAGATATTATTAAAATCACGCTATATTGATTGATGCTATTTCCTTAGTTTAGCTTCATTTGAGAGGAAGCAAGCACTTTAACATTAGAAGTGTTGCGGTGCTAATTTTACTGGCGTTAAAATATCAATGATTTACTTTTAGTGTAATGTATGCTACAAAGTTTTCTGTGTTCATGATTTGTCATACTTTTTACTGCGAATTATCTCTAGAGCATTATTACTTTGTTTACTTTGAACCGCCAATGCAACTATTTTGATCATCATATAAAGTAGGTATATTGTTATACTGCTGAACACGTCAATGCCCAGTAATATTCTTTAAAATCACAAGTGCAATATGAATTTCAATAATTCCCAAATATCGTTATTTGCCATACAGTACTGTCACTTGGATTGTGGTTGGTACTGCAAAGGTTGTGTTAAATTCTGAGAATAGGAAGCGCACAGCCGGGTGATAAGGTTGACAATCAATACATGCAAACGTTTTCTATGGAACAAAACATTACCGTATCATTGTGCTTTTGAATCTGCACCGAAATGTTTTTTTTTTCACTTTTTGTTTCAGCTATTTCATAGTTTTGTTGGAGTTTTGTATTTAAAAGCGCTGATAGGCATAAGAACAAAAGGATTCTTAAAAGAAGAGTCGCTACAAAAGAACGCATTTGTTTGGTAAAATGGACGATGTTTAAATATAAGGAAACAATCTGTGGTTTCCACACAGATGTACATGTTCATAAAAAATACGGTTTTTTATTTTCTATTTGTTACCGAGAACACTGTAATTTAAAGCTTCGGTGAATGGATTTTTCCAATTTTCAACTCTGAGAACGTCCATCCAGAAGGGTTTAGGTGTAGAAAACATTAATATATACCAAAGGCAGTCGTGTAACAAAAATAAACATCTCAGGAAAACAAGCTCAAGCTAAATAAATCGGTATGTTTTTATACTCCAGTATCGTCAGTGAACATTTGAAAAATAAAACGGCTTCAGAAGGCGAGAAAAACATGAAGAGAAAGAGGAGAAATTGCTTTCAGCGTTGAGAGTAACAATAGTACAGGGTTGGAGAAACAAACGCACATAATTCCATACAAATAATAATAAAGAGAACAACACTCAACGAACCAGCAAAACGACGTTATTTAGCAGGGGAAAAACAAGATAATATGAATGAGTGATAACTATGTTTCATGGTAAAACCTCTGATACTAACACATACAGTAGAACCTCATTAATCCGGACCAATTGGGGCTTAATGTTGTTCAGATTATCAAAAGTTCGGATTAAGTGAAATGAACACCACAGAGTTAAATTGTGAATGAAATTACAGTACGTATTGTATAACTTTATCAGAAAGTAAGATACAATAGACCCACCTGATTTTAGTTACGCAATCCTTATTTGTTTGGTTTGAAGAAACTATGTATTTCTTTTGTGGTTTATCACACATCTCTTTCACAATAAGATCACGAAGGTTGTAATTTACGTCCTCCAACGTTAAGTCATATCGAACGATGAATGAAACGGGTGAAATAATGTTCAAATGCGTCCGGGGTCCATGGAGCTTAGAGTAACCTAACATTCGTCTATCAGGATAAGGGAAAACCCCGGAAAAAACTTATCCGGGTAACTTATCCTAACCGAGATTCGAACTCTGGACCTCTTGGACGTGAGGCAGACACGCTAGCATCTACGCTACCGAGGCGGGCAGGCTTCTCATATTATGGTAGTACGCAGGAATATGTTTATTGTCAGTTTTCTCGACGAAGATTACTACACAATTCAGATGCTTTTTAACACTTTCGACCTTCCGAAATCCACATCCTCAACCTCAGAGATGATTGAAGCAGTACTCTATGCTCCATCATATGTTAAAAGTTAAATTAAAACATTTGTCAAGTATATATTATGTGTAAACGAGATCTTATATGTTTCCGCATGTTAAAAATATTTATTTCCCTTGTAAAAACTTATATGTACGTATGTCAGACGAACTTAAAACGGACCTTCCGTCAGTGGAAGTGTTTTGTTCCGGTAACAAAAGGCGAGGAGAGTAATAAATCTTCAGGGTCGCAAGTGCAGCATTATGGCAACATTCTGACAGGAGAAATCGGTTGAATCCAAGAAAATTAAGAAGGTTATTCCCTAAAAATAGACGCCATATGCATTCTCTCAGTAAATCAATTTAAAGATATTTCCCGCAAATATATAAAAAGTGATTTCGGCGGTTGAGGTCGACCAATAAGGGAACAGCTGCATCACTCTCCCATGTAAGCAGTCGTACGGATGTTTGCAGTTAAAATAAAGATAGAAAACTGAATTTTACTCAGTCGCTTCCATATACAACATTTTAATTGTAAAATAACATTTTAATGTTTATAAATAATGTATTCAAAGGACCACGTCTGTTAGCGCGAATAGTTCGCGCGGAATTTTACTCAGCCGCTGCCACATACGTGAAGAAACCACGTCTATTAGCACGAAAAGATTGCGCGGAATTATAAACAGTCGCTGTTGCATACGCGGAAGTGAGGCCACGTTTGTCAGACCAAAAAGTTTGTACGCATGTATTTTGCGGGTTTTATGAGTTACAATAAAGTCGTGCGGGATATCGTGAATAAAATAATTTTATTTTTATAGTGCGGGTGAGAATTGTGGAGCTTTGTAGTATACGCTGACAGAAAGCATACTCAATAAAGGAGAACACTTTTGGTGACGCGAGGTCCGCATAAAATTTGTAGTGAAAAAATTTGTAACCAAGATAAATATAGGTAATTGCCATTAGCCAACAAAGCTGTGTTTCCGTCTACGCCCAAGTGATCCACTCACACAACCCTGAACCTCAAGAGCTCATTGCTTGCAACCTAATCCTAAAACCATTTTATTTAGGAGAACTTCCTGAGCAGCCGCGGGCGTCTTCGTTCTCGCCATCACCGCAGAGGATGACGGAGGCGATTCTAGCGTTAGCGGTAAGAGCGTCCCAGAGAACCAGGAGGCTCCAGGTGACGTCCTCTCCAGGGTCGTCGAGTGGATGACGTCAGCGATCAATCAAAGCATTATCGAGAATCATTGTCATCCAAGAGAGCGTAACAACGACCTAAAACTTCCCTTGCATGATGTGGTAGCCTAGATCATCTTTATCTCCACCAAGCCAGTCTTTGATTTCGTCTACTGTGACAGCTTTCTTGCCACCCCCAACCATTGTTTGGTAAAAGTCATTTAACTAAATTGCATTGGTGTCTAATTCAACACTCATCATACAAAAGTTTCTTCCACGCATTAATCAATGCAGAGCTCGAAATGAAGTTTACTACACTAGCAAAATTGAAAATCATGGACTTGAAATCAGACACACATACATTCTGCACATACACACGCAAGAATGGAACCATTTTTAAGCCTTTCGCTTATTTTCAGTTTTTCGTGTATTGTAAGTGATTTATGCTTCAGGTTCCTCAAGGATATTTTAGGTTAACTAAGCGACATTATGCACTCGATTTGTTGCTTTAGCTTAATGACTGAGAAAGGAAAGTGTTAAACTAACCTTTCTGATAAAATATGCAAGTCCTATTGCAGCTACAGGAACTGTTTGGGAAGGAGGACATATGATGTATTATTGTCACTAATATACTCCTGGTATTCCTAAGAAATTCCTATTGTACAGTCTGTGCAAAAATAAAATGGAAATTTCCTTAAGTTTATCTTAGTGCAGTTCTATAATTTTAGCTAGCAATTCGCAGATTGTTTTAAGGATACTTATCCGGATTAAGTGAAATCCCGTTTAAAGGGATCTAGATTAAAGATATTTTACTGTATTTCACAACTTCAGGAATTATAGTTTTCATTTTAATCACTAGCATCTCCAAAATTTGGACATATTTATTAGTAGAACAAAAAGCCTCCAATGACTGTCCAAATGTATCATGCACCATTACTTGGCATCTGAACCATATGTTGACAAAAAAATCTCCCTAAACTGACACTTCTCTTCCTCGTGTTAATTTATCCCATCTTTAGACGTGCTTGAATCCGTTTGAAACATGAGTTCAGAGCTTCATTAAAACCTTGTATTCAGAGCCTCACATCTTTGGTACTACAGTTTGGTGAATTGTTTTATTCATTTAGATGGCACAGAAAAATTACGTTCAATACACAATACTGTCGTTCATGCCAACAAAGGTAGTCCATCTATAAAACTCCTTTTTCAAATGAAGAATTCGGTATAACTGATCTGTTTAAGCGTTTCTTGCCCTCATTTAACAATCTGTGCTGTATCGTTATATTACTACTATGAAAATAAAGCTACGATAACTTGTAGAGTTCGTTTGTAATTATATATTGTAATTTTTAATTCACATGTGCAGGCACATTTGTGTTTCACTTATGAGTTATTTTTTTCTAACTTTTTTATTTGTTTCTAGTAGAGTCAGCACCAGTGGAGAAGAATTATGATTGTTACAGCTTCCACCAAATGTTGGCTTCATGTTGTAATACTTTTGTTGCAGGCTGTGGAAGACAGAGTGTTTGAGATTCACGTAGGCCACCAAATGTTTATAGAGGTATCATGAACGCATTCGGAGCACTACTAGAGAGAACGGAACCAAACGCTGGATAATATTGTGCAAGTATGTTGCAAGTGTAGAAAAAAATGGTCATAACTATGTGTCCTTTCCATTCCTATAACAAATATTTAAAGTTTAAGCAGATATAGCACGGAGAAGAGAATGGGACTGAAAGGTTCCGCAGACAAGCTTAATTCATTTTGAGACTACAGTCACTCAAAAGCGTATTGCTGAATTCTTGAGTTGCCTTGAAGTGCAATTCAAGAGGAGAAGTATGTTGTTCTTACTCCTCAGCAACAATGCACACGTTCACATACCCGGATGTGTAGAAGAGTTGTCCCTACAGTTTCGAGAGATTTATCCTTCATAACCCGGAGAATTTGTCACTGAACTTTATATTTTGTCACCAAGAATGAGTGTGATTGGGGACACAAATGACTATTCTAAAGATTTCGATGGAATCATCCTCTATACAGTGTGAACTTTGACTAGTGTGGACTTTGATTAGTGTGATTTTTACATTTTTCCCCAGGAATAAAAGTGTTTGGACACACACATATTGAAAACCACTGACAGATTGATACAAAATATTATAAGAGCTGACTATCTCTCCGACAGTAATACTTTCTAATGGAACATTCAAAAGCTTTCTCTAGTTTTTAAGTGCCTTAGTATGGGTGGTGATTATGTATAAAAGTGATGTTTATGAAATGCACAATAGATGCATTCTTGTAATCATTCTTGACAAATAGGAGTCTGACATTCTCACAATTCTTCATTGTTCATAAGTCTAAGTTCATTCTGGGTTGGTGAGTTATTGATTTTGTGATATTGTGGTAAATAAATTCACATCACATTTCATATAAAGTGTTTTCTTACAGAGTGTTTTCGCAGTAGCATCGAGAAGGCTTTCTAGGACTTGGTGTGCGTGAATGAGGGAGAAGAAGGTGACAGCAAGAGAAGTCACCTTTATTCCTAATATATTTTCCTCTCTAACGCGTTCATATTTAGCGCTGACTTACACAGCGGTGGTCCCAGAACCTCAAAATGAGAGAGCTCCAGGATGAGCAAACGAAAGAGAAGGTAGAACGATGCTAATGGAGGGTAAGAACTTCAATAACATATTAATTTTCTTAACGCGATGCTTACCTTCATTACCTAAGCAACCCTACAGAGCTGCGTTTATTACGTTATGCTTTTATATCAACAGGGATTTAGCAAGTTAATATACAATGCTACATTTGTTATTATTGGTGCATTAAGGTTAGATTTATATTTTTAAATAGTTGATAAAGAGTACTACCCTGCCAAGATGACTCTTGATCGAAGTACCCTAGTAGGATGTAAAACTAGAAACCAAAATGGTTACAACCAAAGAAAAATGTAACCAGTCAATTGCTGTAGGGTGATATAAAGTCATCTAGGATATATCGCTTCTGTGGTTTAAGTCGCTTATCACTTTTTCTGATAAGAGAAGCTTTGATAAGCGGAACATCATCCATTTTAGTTTTGTTAAATTGTTTATAGCCTTCTGTGCAGCATTTGGTAAGGAGTGTTAACAGCGTTTGCTGCTCTTTTGAACAATTTATTAAATACAAAGCAAAACTCACGAAGAAACTTATTTAATCACAGGATAATTTTCGCGGTGCATCTATGTCTTCCTCATATATTTTTCTTTTATTTTCTTTGTTTTTTTTTTCTGATTAGAGGAACTGAGTAGCAATTACGTTCCAGGTGTAGGATTTAATATTTAACAGAGAAACGTAACCTTCTGGCTGTTGATATTTTACTCTTTTGTTATTTTATGACCTGTTTGAGATAATGTTTGTTATGTTATATTTATTTATTCTTCATGATTTTCCCTTGGGTAACACACTAGGGCATAACAACACATACTAATGCAGTTTATAATTGGATAAGTTTGTTTTACTATTTTGTAAAAGTGTTTTCTTACAGAAAGCTATCCGCCTCTGCAGCGTAAGTGGTAGCATGTCTGTCTCACGTTCAAGAAGTCCCGAGTTTGAATCTCGGTCAGGGTGAGTTATCTGGATAAGGTTTCTCCAGGGGTTTTCCCTTATCCTGAAATATGAATATCCTTTAATTCTAAGCTCTATGGACCCATTTCATTCATCGTCCGATATGATAACGCTAAAAGAGGTAAGTAAATTAAAAAATAGACCTACAGCAAGTTTTCTTATATTTTGGTTTTTATATGTTATTGTATAGCTTATAAAAGTGCATAGTTCTCTTGATCTCGTGCAATTATTGGAGTGAGAGTATGTATACTTTAATTTAAACTAAAAACACTCATTCAGATATACTTAACAAATATTTATTCTCCCAATTAGAATTTGCGTCATTGTTATTTAAGAAAGTGCTATCTCATAGGTTTTAAAATACTACGGAATAGTTTAGACGTTAATATAGTATTATTTTAAAATTGCAGAGCTGTTAATCTCTTTCTCAGGTATTGTGCTTATTTTATTATTTCGAAATCTGAGTGCCCGTTCCTTTGCGGTTAAAAAAATTCTTAGGAGAAAGAATTCCATACATTGCAGTAAGTGTGTCAGAGAGTTAACCATTTCTACCTTGCCCGCCTCGGTAGCGTGTCTACCTCACGTTCAAGAGTTCCCGAGTTCGAATCTCGGTCAGAGTGAGTTACCTGGATAAGGTGTTTTCCGGGGTTTCCCCTTATCCTGAAGGACGAATGTCGGGTAACTCTAAGGTCTATGAACTCTGGGCTCATTTGAGCATTATTTCACCCATTCCATTCATCGTCCGATATGACAACGTTGGAGGACGTAAATTACTATATATATATATATATATATATATATATATATATACATATACGAGGTATGTCCAGAAGGTAAGTTCTGTTTGGTAATAAAATTAAATTGTGCACAGATACAGAAAAAATATTTATTGCGCAAAATTCTACAACTCTTAAAATACTTTTCCACATAACTGCCGAAATTTTGTAGGCATTTGTTATAGCGAGGCACAAGTTTTTGTATACCTTCTTCATAGAAGTTTGCCGGCTGTGTCTTCAACCAGTTGGAAACATTTTCTTTCAGCTCTTCGTCATTGTTGAAGTGTTGACCGCCAAGGAAAGATTTGAGATGCAAAAGCAGATGAAAGTCAGTAGGAGCGAGGACAAGGCTGTACGGGGGATGGTCAAACACGTCCCAGCCAAATCCCTGTAGGGTCAAAAACTGAATTGCACTACCCATCCGTTTTGTTTTGAGTTGCTCAGTAAGAATCTTTGGCACCCCACGTGAGCAAAGTTTACGAAATTTCAGTTTCTCGGTAACAATTTCATGAACTAGTGATCGTGAGATTTGGGGAAATTCCATAGTGAGAGCAATAATTGTAAACTTGCGGTTTTCCTGCATCTTGTCATCAATCGCGTGAACCAGTTCTTCTGTAACCAAAGAAGGACGCCCACTTCGTTCTTCATCGCGCACTTCTCTACGTCCTTCTTGAACTGTAGGACCCATCTTCTCACCATTGTATAACTCATCGCATTTTGTCCGTAAACATTGCAAATTTGCCGATAAGTTTCAATTAGTTTCACTTTCCTAGCATTCAGAAAACGAATCACAGATCTTTATTCACAAGCGGCGGGATTTTTAATCAACAGGGATATTGTAAATAAGCACAACAAAGCGTACGTGGCTGACAGCGATCTCAAAATGGCGCACGTTTTTTCTCCTTGATACAGAGCGTCTACCGCGCATGTGCGCAACTGCGATCGCAGCGCTGCAGTGGAGATAAATTGAAACAGAACTTACTTTCTGGGCCCGCCCCCCTTGTATATATATTCTACCTTACCTTGTCCATTAATTCTTTTCATATTAGTGGACAGTCATGTGAAAGAAATATCATGATAATTAGCGTCAGCAACGTTTAAGACTTACGACAAACGACCGAGACTTTTTAAAACGATGAATAAAAGCACCGCTTCGGGAACCATTACGAATGTTGTTTTATTCTTTACCTAAGAAAAATACGAGGAGTAAAAGGTTCAAAAAGCAGATATCATGGGATTTTGCAAAATTGACTGGAGAGTATTTGCGCACTACTGCGAAAATTAAGAACTGGGTATCCGATGACATTTTCATATCTTTCTTTAAGAGGAGACAAACATGAATAAATAAAACTTCAAAATAGGAGTGACAAATTTGAACAATATAAACATATGTACATCGTAAAAGAAAACTCTTTGTGATTCGTTTCAAAAAATACCTGGACATTAATCCATTTTTCAATATGCATGCCATAAATGAGACTTTAAAGGGAATAAGTCCTCATTAGGATTTCAAATAAACTTTACATATAGGAAACTCGATGGTACGTCAGGTACTAATTTATCATTAATAATTTAGCATTAATCGGGTTAACTTGTCTTTTTTTGTACAGAAAGGAAGCAAGAGATGAGTCCACCAAGGCTTAGATTAACAAATTCTCACCTTGTGTACTTCTACTGTCCACAGAAGAGAACGTCTCCGAGGCCTGAGATGCAGAGCGGTTGGCGAAGGTTCCCACACCCTCCCTGGACAGGTTTATGACACCCCATGTCAGTACAGTTACAGAACATTCCAATACATTCTGACGGCTTCTACTTTTGTGAATGAATCTTCTCGGTTTTAGTGTACAGAGTGAATAGGGCGCATGTTTTTTAACGGTTCTGCTCCTTGTATAGAAAGCGTTCTCTGTCACACACATTCGCTGTCCTTGTCCCACTGTGTAAGGCAGTACATTCCTTTCAGGGACCTTCTTTGCGTTGCTGGACAGTATACCACCCAATCTGGAAGAAGTATACCTCTGAGGAGGAAACGTTGAGGTGTTCTGCTCTCTGGAGGAGTAGATGAGGACAATAACACGTGGCAGTTAACGCTGATGTCGTAACAGGCTTATTATCAGTACTATAAATATATCGCGCAGGTTAGCATCTCAGGATTTCTAGTATTGTCGGTCCACCAGAAGGAGGCAACGGAGTCTGAGTTATGAAATGCTGTACATTTAATCCGCTTACGTAATCGATTTGTTTACTACGAAATGTGAATCACCCATGCCGCATCATCTATTACTTGTACTACGCGAGAGAGCGTTGAGGCATACTGACCTTCAGTCATACAGCACTGTTTCTTTTCTTTATTTTACCGTATTTTTATTGTTTCCCTTTATTTTCTACCAGTATTTCTGTATTTCTACACATGTACATAACACACATCGTTCGTTTTCTTGTTTATAGAACACCGAAATGTTAGTAATATGGCGCAAAATAAGTGATGAAACATAAATAGAGCACTTGGGTGCTGTGTGTCTTATATGAAAAATTAGCCTATTAATTATTAGCGTAAATTACCACCCGTCTTTCGCTTGACACAAAGGGATTTTGATTCCCTCTTGTTTCTGATTGTCACAATATTCAACCATGTTATGTGTGACTTCTCGCGCCTACCGATGTATGACATGTTGCTGAAATAGCATCTGAACGGAGTGTACATACATTAGATTCGCCGTGTATGTGCAATAAGCTCACGTAAACACTGTTGTTCGCATATTTTCTGGTGCGCCACTTGTCTTTACCATGTAGTAATGTGTTCCCCCCACGAGAATGCGACTGGATTGTGTTCGATATCAACAACTCTAGCGTTCTCTGAGAAAGATTACGGCTAGAATTTTAACATTTGAACTGGGCTTAGACCTCATAGAAAACATACACTCCTGTGTTAGAATTGCTGAGATACTAGCATTGCGCGATCTGCTCACACACACGCACGTACATATGCACACACAGGAGCGCACGTGCGCGCGCTCGTTCAAAATGGAATATTTACTGAGAGGCTTAAGCCTTGATATGTTGATACTCTAGCCGTAATCTTTCTCACAAAACGCTAAATTCGCTGTCCAACACATTCTTATAAGAGGAACACAGTACTTCATATAGATAGGTATATTTATGACATCACCGTAAGCCATCATATGTTAATGTTACTCGTTACCGCTCCAGAAAGCGAAGCACCTCTCAGACGTTCTCTGATCGGAAGCTACAGAATGTATTTGCTGAGATAGATATTATACGACTATCTGACAAAACTGTACAGTGTACATCGTACAAAGACGTGCAAAAGTATTCCGATGGACGAGGGGGGTTGGAAAGGCAAGGGAGCAAATGTCTATGGTTAGGTTTGCCTGGCGAGAGGAAAGGTCAGGTTAACCTGCTAATCAACACTGACAACGTTCCCGTCCAGCGACCACATGAGGAGGGAGACGATGAAGGTAATAACGTATAATCCTGCCTTTAAGCAGTCTACACAACAATAATAATAATGGAAATTAATTGTTCTTTCACAATAGCCCTGTGTAGGACGCACTATGAAACGTTAGAGCCAGACTGAAAAATTCAATGTCATAGCAGGGATTTGAACCATGGACCTTCTGGTTGCCGTCCAGCCGCTCTAAACCTTGAGTTACTATGGCCAACGTGCCGACATGACATTAAATTCTCCACCTGACTCGTATTTTTCCGGTAAACCACTAGGAATTCTCATAAACACATGAGACAACTACCTTAATGGCGACTTACTATGCTGTAAGTACTTTAAGGCCCGGGCTTTATAGTTCGGACCACTATTAGGTACAATTAATGGAAATTAATTGTTCTTTCACACTAGCCGTGTGTAGGACGCACTATGAAACGGTAGAGCCAGACTGAAAAATTCAATGCCATAGCCGGGATTTGAACCACGGATCTTCTGGTTGCCATTCAGCCGCTCTAACCCTTGAGCTACTATGGCCAACGTGCCGACATGACATAGAGTCACCATTAAGGAAGTTGTCTCATGAGTTTATGAGAACTCATAGTGGTTTACCGAAAAAATACGAGTCAGGTGGAGAATTTAGTGTCATGTCGGCACGCTGGTTATAGTAGCTCAAGGGTTAGAGCGTCTGGAAGGCAACCAGAAGATCCATGGTTCAAATCCCGGCTATTGCATTGAATTTTTCTGTCTGTCTCTACGGTTTAATAATAATGATAATGATATATTTTTTTAATTTGGTGGCTATATTAATTTTAGAAATATATTCATATAAGATGTTCCTGAGAACTGTAACAAACGGAATAATTAATTTATTTATTTTCGGAACAAGATACACTTAATTTTAAATACCACGGAATTTAATATTATATTAACTATCGCTAACCTGTGAAAGGTAGAAGTATTTCTTTCCAGATAAAACTACTACTACTACTTTGAGTATCGGAAATGCATTTTAAAAAAAGAAAGGGAGATTAAAATGGTTGAGATGTATGCGAGAGAGAGAGAGAGGGAGAGAGAAGAAATAACGTCATTTAAAAAGGATCGATAAATACCTAAGTTGATACTAGAGAGCTATATAAACCACTTACGTTTCATGTGTCAAAACGGTTTTTATTTTCCATTGAGGCTTAAATACCTGTGCGCCGAACTCGCTGGTGAGGTATACGGAAACTGAACTGTCTTGGCGCAACTAACTGATAAGAAATCCGCCACCCTCCCGTAGGTCAGTCTTGCACGCATCGGAAAACATTTGCATGCGTCTGTACCTACTATAAGGCGTGCGGTATTAGAAGGCATATGAGGCGGAGCTAGGGAGGGCTTGCCTAGAGCGACTGTCCTATCATAGGAGTGCAGCGTTGCCTAGTTCAGAACGCACACCACAAGCGTGAGCAACAGACATTTCTCTTTCTCATGAGCCCAAAATTACTACTGGAAACTCGACATTGTAGTATACCTTGATATATGAGGCAAGAACTTTTGAGGCAGCCTGTACAAATGCCGTTTTTCTACGACGTATGGTTCTCGAGTTATCACTTGGAGAATAAACACCTTACTCCCGTGTTTATGCTTATGATATGCTTCAAATTCCAATCTTGACCGTGTGTAATTGCTTTTCATGACGCAGTACTGACATTACCAAGTTTCGTTAGGAACTGCAGATATTTATTCATCAATTAACTGGCCACGGATCACTGCAGTCCAGGAGCGCGCACGCGTGTTCTTTAAAGTTCGGTTCAAGAGCAGCGCGTAACGCAAATTCAGTGTAAGGTGCTTTGTGTAACTCTGACAGTAAGTAGAAAATTTATATGTTTACATTGTAATTTGTGAACTTTCAACAATGTCACTTTCAAAGCCTGGTACCATTGACACAGGTACTAAGGTAAACTACCACTCCAAGGCCAGAAATATTATTTTTAAAGTGTACAGTTTCTTTAAGAGATTTCGTCTGATAAATGCGCGGCCGGATCAATTTTTAACAAAGCTAGGAACTCACGATCAGAGCGTGCAATGTGAGTGTGCACACTGTGTCGCTTATTATAAAACCGGCAAAACTTCTAGCTCAGACATTGGTGAACCTTTATTTATTTTATCTAATCTAGCAACTCCGCTACAATAAGTCATTTTTCAGAAATCCAGGTGCGTTATTTTCAGTAAATAAGCATGTTAATATTGAATGTCACACTTTATGTTATCATAACTATCCTTTGCTGTGTAAGTTGACGACGAATGTTACTTTCCTTGTTCGCTCTCCCTGTCTTCCGCTCTCTGGCGCATCAGTTGGCTACAGGACAGCCAACGTGTGCCCGCAATGGTTCAGCTCATATGCCTTCTAAAACAGTACGCCGTAAAGCGTCCACAAGATGATGGAAACGCTAGAAAATGTTCAACTACCACATTCCTTCCGCTCTCCTTCTTCTGTTGGCCAGACAGTACCAAATCGAATGTTTCTAAGGGTCTAAGCCTTGGTGATGGGCTGAAAGTCTAGCAGTGATCTTTCTGAGGTAACGCTAGGGTTGTTGCCAAATTTTCATGAGAGTAACACAGTTCTTTTCTGTGCTCTTACCTTTCATCTACATACTCATCCTGGTATATTGCTGCCGCGTTATTTTGTACCAGCGTGGTCTTTGATTTCTTTTCAGTGCTGTGCGCTTTACTGAGAAATGTGCACAAATGCTTTCAAAAGTGGTTTAGAATTTATTTACTTCAATGAACTGAACCGTTCTGGGACAACGTACCAGGATTATAGCGAAACTTAACAGAGAAATAGAGCGAAATAAGCTGAAGATGAAAAAAATCGCACACTTGAATTAGACAAAATAAATAAATGTCTATAATTAGGGAAAAATTTCTAGCTTTGCCGTAATAAGCAACAGAACCGCGTGTAGTTATATAGAATTAGGTGATTTCGAATGAAGTATATATATAATAATATGTAACAATGTAATATATGTAATAATATATAATATGATATATAATAATGTTGTAACAGTAGTTTCGGGTTATGTTTGGATGAGGTATGAAAAGTTTATAGATTTATAAAAAAAGCTGATAATTAAATCTATTTAGTCATTTAAATAAGTAAAAATATATGTAATTTTGTATTGGCCGTAGTAATAACTGTATGACGTAATGTTGTGACGTGGAATTAAATCGGCCAATCACAAAATTAAGATAGGAGTAACGATAGTTACGAAAAATCAATAATCTTAGTAGAGATGTTTTGTAATCGTGAGTGTGATGGATAGTGGTGCAGGATCAAGAACATTTATGTAATAGTTGAAACTGTTTAAAAATAACAAAGTAAGAATTTATCGATATGTTGGAACTGACTGGGAAAGGAAGTTCAACTAAAATGTAATCTAAATAATACAATTAAATTGTTATAAAATTTCACTTCTCCGAAACTTTACTCCGAACCACGCCTGAAACCAAGATTCTCATGACTCTTATTTAATCAAGCACAATCAGCAAGAAATAAATCAAAATACAACGAATTAACCCTGTTATATCTGGCTTCTCGACTTGGGTCTTCGAAACAGTCAACGTGCATTCCATCTCAAACATAGAAATCCCGCACCAAATTGCGCCCGAACGTGTGGCTGATTAAGATGGAGACAAATTAACTATGAGTAGTCCCAAATTCCTGTCTCAATGTATAATATAATAAACTTCTCCTGTGATGAAAACTGTGTTGCATTTCGAATGTAGTACCAAAGAGGTGATTCTATTGATGTCATGTGAGTGAAAATGTCAATGACGAGAATAACGACGTGCCTTAACCTGTTTGTCGAATTTACAAAACCGCACAAGGCATGTATATTTTTCTTTATACTTCTATGTTGTTTATACTGGCAGAGATACTCTTAATAGAATCCTAACAATGAATTAAATTTAAGCTATTTTATGACACTCTGCTTTTATTAAACGAGCAGTAAGTAAATCAGGAAATTAAATTATAAAGGGACACTTTATTCTTACAGCTACGCCGTACAGAGCGAGATGGATCATGGTAAGTTGTGAGAATCACATTTAGAAGGTCCTCCGTTCAAATTCCTCCAGGATCGTCTTCTCTGAAGTTTTGTTCTGTCTTCATAGCTGTGAAAACTTCCGCAATTAACAAAGACTACTATTTTTTGTGGCCTAGCTTAAAACATACAATGCACGAGCTATTTGTATTTCGGCTCGTGTTACACGTGTAAAGCCGCTATCCTGAACTGAATGTTTCATCACATATGCCTTTTCGTGTAATACGTAGATAATTTGATTTTATGTCAAGGAGAAAATGGAGAGAAAACATCATCTAGATACAAGAGGGATAAAGGGATCGATCCCGTTCTTGGTGGTTTTGTACCTCGTTTAGTAGCCGCACCTAATTAGTCATGTCATAATGACTAAAAAAAGATAATGGGATACGTAATTATACACACAAATCCGAGTTTTTGCCACAGCATACCATACTTGCTTTAACATCTGTTAATAAATATGCAGGTAATCTGCATGAATGAAGCCACAAAAGTAATTTTTAACATAGAGACCTACACTGCAATGCGGTAGTCCCTAATTAATGCCCAGAGTCATGTTTTAAGATTTTCCAGAAATGTGCGATATTAAGTGATTGAATTGGAATATTAATAGAGTAGAAAATTATATAAAAATAAATTGTTTATAGGCTTACAACACTCGAGGTTTCTGAAGCGCCACGAGTATTTCAGAAGCAATAGGGCATGCTAATGAAGGCTATGCTATAAATTTATATTCGATGGATATGAATGTTTGTTTTTGCATATTGTTTATATTCACTTTGCACAAAAACGTTTTGGTCTGCTATCTTACCAAGAAAATCTACTGAAGTATTAAAAAGTACGAGGAAAACCTAGCAACTGTGTATTGAGCCTCCACGTACAATTATGTAATTTCAACCGAGCAGGATGGCTCAGACGGTTTCGTTTGTGGCATGCATTCGGGAGGTCCGGGTTACGTTCCCGTGGCCGGCCTACCTGACCCATGGTTTTCTCGGGTTTCTTCCCGGGTCACCAGGTGAATGCTGGCTAGGATTATTACATCCCCCGAATTTCCTGTCCTTCCATTTCATCTCCATTGTCATTTCACACCATCGGTGGTCTCTTTCAGGATAGAAGTACCGGCGGGTGTCTCGCCACCCTCTGTCTCCTCTTGCCTGATCCTTCCTCCCGGGGATGCCCCACTTGGGTCTTAGGTACAATAAACCACAGGTTTTAGTGCCAAATCCCCTACGTAGTAATCCTAATGTAACTGTCAACTGCAGGGGCATAAAGGTATTCTCTAAGGGAATTATTTTAATGGGGAATGGTTATCTTAGCGACCAGGCTTTAAGCAGTAACAATCCCGGAAATAAAAGACATGCCGCACGTTAACATTACGGACGTGGCTATAATATAGTAGTAGTTTAAATATTTGAGAGTGGTGAGGGTAAGCGAACCAGGTACGAACACAATGTTGACGGACTAATAAAACTACAACTTACTCCATTAATATATTTGTCATGGGAATCTAACCTTCTAATTCAGTAGTTATCCTACAATATATATATAATTTCCTTAATAAAATTCTAAATCAAAGATATAGCCAATTACAAATCACGGCAACGTAAATCTCATAGTTTTGGTTTGTTCTTATCTAAAAGTGAAATTACATCTGGAAAATCTTTGAGATAAATTAGCTAAGTTCGTGATATGATGACGTGTACGTTATAAAGATGTGTTTTATAAAATGGGAGTTATCAATAAAGTTATTCAACTTCATTGTGCCATATAATTATCCTGTCACATTTATTGTTAAAGGAATTCAAAATATATACAACCAAAAATAACAGACAGAAATAAGAAAAGGCATGAGTATAAGATGTAAAATTATGAAATTCCAAGGGCTGCGTTGTGAAAAAGCCAGAAATGACAATATTGCCCTTCTTGAACAATTACACTTGGGTGTTTGCGGCAGCCTGTTTACTTCCACTATTCTCTTGAATGTTTCAGGATATTACGCATGAGTGACATACATATGTGTTAATATCCCGAAACATGTAAACACTGCTGCACTTCCAGCATTCTGCTTGTATATATCACACGAGGTGCACTGTTGACCACTGATTTCGCACAGGCATGCGGCTCTGCAGGTCACAAATTTTAAGAAGATAAATCCGATATGGCTTAACATTGAAGGACGTAATTTTTATCTAAATAAAAGAAGATAAATCAAGTGTTGACTAACATCTACCTGTACAATCTGATTTTTAGACGGTGATGTGATATCAATTGCACATGTCCAATTCGAGGCTCTTATTTTTGTGATTAACTTTGAGCTACTGGGTTAACGTTGGCTTATTAAGTGAGCTGAAATCATAACTTGTGATGTCTTACAAATTCAAAACAAAAAGTTGTTTAACATTTAATGAAAATTTACCACATTTACGGTAGTCTATAAAAATGCATCCCAGGACCGAAAGGGTTCTCCAATATCGCGAGGATAACAGAAGGAATACTAGCAAAAACTATATAAATTTGGAAGTTTCATTGATTTTATGGCTTCTTTTAGATCACCTACTTAACAGTCATGCAGACTGCTTTTTCGGTTCAGGGATTAGCATGCTAGCTTTCATTTCCAGAGGTACCCGGCTAAAGGTTGACTCTCTCTTACTAGGAATATCTCCCATCTTACCTAGGATCTGGTAGTATGACTGAGAGTGAAAATGTGAGTCTATTTATACATTTAATGTTTATAAAGAAACTCCCGGATTAACACAACAGTCAGGCTCAAATGATCTCGCTGTCGACTGGGCCTTAAACCCTACACACACACTCACTCGCCACTCAAAAACACAATAGTTAATGAGTGAACATCAGTGCCAAATACGAGCATATGACATCAGTTGTTAAAGGGGCCATATAAATGACAACGAGAAAAATCTTTGGTGATGAATCGCAAATTGGGAAGATTGGGAAATTTTTGTACCTATAGGGTAGAGAATAAATAATTATGGTCAGTAAAGGGAGGAGACCAGTAAGTTTGGTCTGAAGTAATTAGTGATGATATTTTGGATATACATGTGTTTAGACAAGTTAATTTATTTGGAGATTGAATGTAGAGGTATAATGTAGCATTAGGTTTGTTTTGTTGTTTTACTGTTACTGTTGCGTGATTGTGGCCCAATGAAGATGTAGCGCTGTAACTGTGCCTCAACCGAAGTATAAAACTTATTAAAATACTTTAAAAATTAAAAAAATATATAAATAGAACAATGAAAAAGTTACCTGCGACTTCTTTTACAAGCAGAAAGCTTCTAGGAAATCTATAGTTTTAGAGAGAAAAGGTTTAGCAAATAGGAGGGAGGTTATTTGCAACTAACATATTTCCTAAGAAAAGAAAGGAAATGAATATCAAGGAAGTATGACTATCTATAACAAGCGATTTATATTTTGTGGTTATTACTTCACCAACAACTAAATTTCGGGGCGCACCAGCCTAGGCAGGGCGAAGACCTACCGCCCCACCCTCACCTCTGACTAGGACGGGGCTGCAGTAGTGGAGGGTGGGACGGGATAGCGTCTCCGAGTCCTCCTTCGGCGAATCCGGTCTTCGCAATCAGGAGTTGTGAGCTTAGAATTAGGAAAGAGGGAAGGGGGGGCGCGATAGAGCAACCCGTAATCTGGCATGAGAGTCAAGAAGAAGGTGATACGAAATGAAGGTAAAAATAATAATGAAGCAAATGGTGGTCAGAACAATGGCGGAAAAGGTAGAACACGGATAAACCCAAAATTCCAACACGAATTCCACTTGCGGTCGCTTGGGATCGAAGACGGACCGCATTGGCGGTCTAACCACTCGGCCAAGGCGCTCCCTTGCCTGGCATTTGTCTAATAAAGTACGAGATCGAATATTTTGTTTTAAGTCTTAAATGTTCAATTAAAGCCCACCCGAGCTCTAATTCCTTATAAACAGAAGTGCAACTTTGTCGCAAGTCTTGTGTACGACAAAACTCTCTGTGAGTGTGACACAAATTATTCAAATTTACTGGAATCGATCTCAATAGTTTCAACATACAAAACGACAGGAACACTTGTATTTTAACCAGTCATACCTGTCTACCGATACCATATAATTACCATTTTACGGTTATCGGTTCTCTAACTTTATTTTCTTGTCATACTCAGAAGATCGAGTTGCAATGTCTGACCATAGCCATTGCCCTTCAATTTTGTTTCTTTATTTGAAAATACATCAGGATATTACCTTAACCTACATAGCACTATTCCTTAAAACAGTCTAATCAAACCCCAGTGGATATTTCAATTTTCCAATTAAAATAAGTATTCCTCACTTCAGCATTCCTAAATCCATTGATAAACAAAGTCATCTGCTGAGGTGACTAGGTAAAAATACGACTGCTTATAAGTATGGTAATTAAATATACTGTAAACTTAATGGCTTTTAGAGCCTAGGGTTATATGACGGAGGGGGACACCTGGTACACTTAGACCAACATGATGCACAGTAGACTACAGACCGTTGGCAGACAGAACACAGATTCATTAGGTCTCTTAACAGTTTCAGACATATCCCACTTCTGGATAATAGTGAAAGGATTAATATCCTTTATTAACTTAATTACTTAACTATACCTTTAAAATAAAACATTTAATAACAAATGAAAAAAATGAATAAAAAAGTAAAAGATAAAAGGAAAAATCTTTTGTCATACTAAATAAACTTATCTGCTTAGTGAGGGCGATGACCAAGTAACCTTCTAGTGTCCACGGAGAGTGCTCTCTGAGCAAACAGCCGTGCCATTTTTCCGGCACGACCATATACGCTATAAATCCTAGAAGCACGCCTGAAGGATGAGAAGCAAACGGAATGAAACGGAAATTATATGGTGGTAGCTGAGAAACCACCACTACATTTGCCTACCAAACAGGGGAAAACACGAATTCCCCAAGGTCAAAGTAGTCAGTCAATGGCAATCCAAACCGTATTCCTCTGAATGCGTACCTACATTTTACCTTGCATCCATCTCTCTCAATAATGATACTTACGACTCTTTCGGAAGCTAAGTTGAAGTGCATTGTGTGATATATGAAATTCTCAGACTCGCAAAATTTTATATTTTATTATCAATGCCCCCAGAAGCAAAGTAGACCACAAGACCACGTTTTAGTACATTCTCAAATTTTTGGGATTATATTTCTGAATGTTTCTATTCAAGTAATTTTATTAAATATAACTTCATAACTTTATAACTCGTAGAACTATATATACGAGTCAGTTGGAGAATATAATGTCATGTCGGCATGCTGGACATATTAGCTCAGTGGTTTAGAGCAACCAGAAGGAGACCGGGAGAACCGTGGTTCAAATCCCGAATATGGCATTCAATTTTTTAGTCTGGCTCTACTCATCCAAACCTTAGCCTACATACGGCTTGTGTGGAAGAAATTTATTTCCAAATATAACTTCAGTTTCCTCAGTATTTCTTCCTTTTAAAATCTTAGGAATTGAGGAAATAGGATGGTGTAGTTTTAGTCTGAAGAAAATTCGGGAAAGGAAGCCATGTCTTTCGATAAACAGGTTCGGCACGATAAGCATACCGACGATTTTTTTAAACGCTTGGACACGTATTTGTAGTAATAAACACAGTAATCAGTTTAAGAGAAGATTAAAAATTCTGTCACCAATATGCAACAAATTAGTATATCAGATAGAATATTTTAAAGGTTGTAGATGAATACTAAATTCGCTGATATAGTTTCATACAATAAGATTATTAAGATAGAATTAGTTAATTATATATTGATGAAAACTTATCATAAATTATTAAAAATCCAACCGCGTTATTAACAGCAAACTACTAGACCCACAGCAGTAATTAGGGATTTTGTATGTCAACCGAAAATTTAAGTTAGTTATATTCGATGTTTTCTAACAAAACGGTTAATTTACAGCACAAAATATCATTCAAAGTAAAAACTGCTCAAAGAAAAAGTGGATAAAAGGTTTCCACACATTTGTAAAGAGAGAAATCAAATTGTGCGAATTTATGGCGCAAAACTTTTCTGAAGGAAGAAAGAGTTTACCTTTCTTTATAAGAGAGACAACTTTTTCCTTCTTTTAAGCGGTAGAAATTCAGAACATAAAGAGGTGGATGGAATAATACATTTAAAAATATAATAAAGATACAATGATAAAGCGTAGGTATATTAAATTGATCAGACAATTTCAATTAGTAAGACTGTACGAAAACTATAAATGTCATGTTTTTGACAGTATTCTCCATTTAGCCTCCCCTTAATGTGACCACCTGAGACTGTTAATTTTACAAGCAATCATTTCACTAATTTCCTGGAAGATTTCATTTGAATATGTGCACTAATTAATTTAAATTTGTATAATAATGAGAAACTGAAACGGCACACTGCTGTAAATATCTATTGTCTCATATAGTCTAAACAATAACTGCTTTGTATGACTCGGTTCATCCAATTTGCTTTATTTGCCTTTCATTGCAATGGCACACAGATAAACAGCATGGGTATTCTCATTTTAAAGTACCCAATGGAAGGAAACACAAGCCCAGTAGTTACGGGTTCTTCTTAACTTATTAAGTCTGTATTACAGATATTTCAAATTTTCATCACTTACGGCAATACAGATGAGGCTCATTTTCAATGTTTAAAATTTGTTTGCAATATTAAGAACTTAGGAATATGTAAGCACTTTTTGCTGATATTAAGTTCAACAAATTAACTATAGAATGTCAGTTAAGTTGGTAAAAATTATTATAAAGTAGCAATTTATCTATCATATAACCATAAATGGGAGATAAACGTTTTAACAGGGATGCCGGGGTAGCGCAGTAGTTTCGTTCGCGGCTCCCGTGCAAAGGGTCCCGATTTCGATTCCCGGCTCTGAGGTGGTGATTTTAAGTCGGCCCTATCCACGACTTTACCTCTAGCACATGTGAAGTGTCCCCTATGCCCAACGTGGTTCGGAGTCCACGGTATAAGCTGTAGGTCCTTTCGCCTCACCGCCATCTTCACTATCACCCTGCCATTGGAAGTAATGGACACCACCCTCTGGGGTGCCTCCACCTGAGGAATGGGTCCGATCATCACGTGGTGGGGCGAGGCTACCCAGAAAGCCAAAGTTGCCATGTGGGGAATGTTGGTAACTAACCAACCAACATTTTAATAGAGCGAAGGAGAAGGGATAACCTTTATTGTGATTTTTAATAAGATTTTGATATTCTAAATATGTGGCTTTGTGTTTATTTTGTATTCCAGATAATGCAATAACATTTTATTATTTTAAGTATTCAAGATTGAATGTTATTAAAATCAGCATAAACTTTCTTGAAGACAATATTTATACTTTTAGATATAAATATTATCACGTTATCATATCCTTGAATTTCTGTCTAGTTAGAATAAAATATACCTGGAGCTTGACTTAAAATTTTTGTTTTCATGCAGCACGAGTACTGGACTGATTTACTACTAAAAATAAGATAAAAATTATAGGGCGCATCTCACTTACCTTTTTCGTAACGTAAGGGGCATTATGAAAATAATTAGTTGATATCACAATGTTTTGCAGGTAGGGTCACAAATATCATTTTGCTAAGTGATGAACTTCGGACACTTCGCTTATCTCACAAATCATCCCCAAGCGGCCCAATGGCTGATTCACAACAAAAGCTTACCTAAACTCCCATAGTTTGCACTAACTTTGCACATACCAAACACAAACGCACATTCGAGCCACCGCTTGGGGACGAATACGCTTATTACCTGTAATGCTTCTGCTTCGTCCCGACGTTCGTCCTCGGTATTCATTGTGACAAAGCGTAGCACCAAAAGGTTCAGAGACGCTGCTACGATGGCAAGGCCGAACAGGATGAAAATGAGAGCGAAGGCCACGTACTCCGGCTTGTCATCCAGCGCATTGTCTTTCTGCAAAGCCACCATGTCACCGAAACCGATGGTTGTGAGTGTGATAAAGCAGTAGTACACAGAATCAAAGTAGGTCCAACCTTCATAACGACTGAAGGCTGCCGCACCTCCTGCAATTGTCAGACTGCTTAGTGTTGTCACCACACAAATCAGGTTGATCTCAGAAGCCTGCACATCCTTGCAGCGCAGCATTCGCTTCACGTTCCTGATCACTACTGAAGAGAATTTGTTGAGTCGCTCACCGATGCTCTGGAACATCACTAGACCTAAGGGAATTCCCACGATGGCGTAGCACATGGTGAAGAGCTTCCCACCCACAGTATTCGGGGTGGAATGTCCATAACCTGAAACAGGAATATTAGTGTTAAATACACAAACATACAGTCAAAATACATAAGTATGTGTACTATCTATAGGCACATACGTCTGGGATGTCAAACACATGAAATCTAAATTTCGGACAACTATGTCGTCCACAAACTCTAATTTGCTTGTCTTCTGCAAGTTTTAAATCTCATCACAGAATAATTTAAGTTCATTGTTCATGTCAGTTTATTTAACTTCAACATAGTTTTATTCACTCTAAGAGCATTTAGTATAAATTATGTAACTTAGGCAATTTCATACGTTTTACATTGTATACCACAATGCACAAATTAAATACGAATTTGTAAAAATTATTTAATATAATTTATTTTTGTCACAAATGATCATTTCAATTAACACGCGAGAATGCCCTCCCGCTAAGATATCTGAGGTAGACATACTCAGAGAGAAAGAAACCATATTCAGAAATTTGGAATTTCAGGATAGGCGCTGCTTTCAAGTGCTGATCTCATGACTATTCATAATACAATTTTGTAATCTTAA